>CAJVGC010000508.1:35119923-35324124 GCA_910822075.1 Senecio squalidus
ACCGACCGTTCCCGATACTCCATCCACCCCGGTTCAGACAAGTTGTACAAGGATCTTAAGGAGTATTATTGGTGGCCGGGCATGAAGAAAGATATCGCCTTGTACGTAGCCAAGTGCCTCACTTGCTCCAAGGTCAAGGCGGAATATCAGAAACCCTCAGGACTACTGCAGCAACCGGAGATTCCTATGTGGAAATGGGAGCAAATCTCCATGGATTTCATTACCAAGTTACCCCGGACGGCAAAGGGTAACGACACAATTTGGGTAATTGTGGACCGTTTGACTAAGTCTGCTCATTTCTTGCCGGTACGAGAAACCCACTCAATGGAGAAGTTCGCGCAAATCTACATCAACGAGATCATCTCTCGCCACGGGACACCTCTCTCCATCATTTCTGACAGAGATAGTCGGTTCACGTCTCGCTTTTGGAACGCGCTTCAGAAATCTCTCCGAACGCGACTAGATCTTAGCACAGCTTACCACCCTCAGACCGACGGTCAAAGCGAGAGGACGATCCAAACGCTAGAGGATATGCTTAGAGCATGTGTAGTTGACTTTGGAGGAAGTTGGGATACTCATCTTCCATTGGTCGAGTTTTCGTACAACAACAGCTACCACGCTAGCATTAAGTGTGCCCCGTTCGAGGCCTTATATGGACGCAAGTGTCGATCGCCGCTTTGTTGGCTAGAAGTTGGTGATCGACAGCTCACAAGGCTCGACATTGTTCAAGAAACCATCGACAAGATCACCATCATCAGGGAGCGACTGATGACGTCCCGTACTTGGCAAAAGAGCTATGCCGATAACCGAAGAAAACCCCTCGAGTTCCAGGTCGGCGATCGTGTACTTCTCAAAGTATCGCCATGGAAAGGGGTAGTTCGCTTCGGCAAACGCGGAAAGCTAAGCCCGAGGTACACCGGGCCGTTTGAAGTCATCGAGCGCATTGGTCCAGTAGCTTATCGACTCCAACTCTGCCAGTTCTTTCCAATGTTCATAACGTGTTCCATGTCTCACACTTGAAAAAGTGCCTATCTGATGAGACCATCGTCATCCCGCTCGACGAGGTCAAGATCGACAACAAGCTCAACTTCATCGAGGAACCGCTTGAAGTTGTAGACCGAGAGGTCAAGCAACTCAGACAAAGCCGTGTTCCTATTGTCAAGGTTCGTTGGAACTCCCGACGTGGTCATGAATTCACATGGGAACGTGAAGACCAGATACGTCAAAAGTATCCGCATTTGTTCGCAGATACTTCCACCTGATTGGGCGAGTCAAATTTCGGGACGAAATTTCTTTCAACCCGGGGATGATGTGACAACCGTCTAAATTTCAGGTGATTCTCAGTTACTTAATCGGTTCAAACCTGTAGTTACTTTTTAATCATGTTCATATTGTTCGGGTTCATACTTATTGCGTCTTTTATTGTCGGAACCAATGTCGGAATCAAATTATAAATCCTAACACCAAATAAACAATACAAGAACTTGACTAAGTTCATAACGGAAACCAAAAAGATTCTAGTCCTTAACTAATTAACGGAAAACTAAAAACGTCAAGAAGCTGGACTTTGCAATCCAGCCGGCGGCTGAATCCCGCTGTCCAGCTGGATGATGACTCATTTTTGCATGTCTTTCGATTGGGCAACGGATTTAACTCGGGACTGGGCAGATTTTACTGTCTTTTGTGACTTCCTAGGCCAGTCACCCACCCCTCTTTACACTCCCATCCACTTTTCATTTCATTTCAAAAATTTCCAACACACACACACAACACTCTCTCATTTCTCTCATCTCTCTCTCTCAAGAACATAAACACAAAACAGAAACTTCACCACTAAATCAGTCCTAAAAACACATATTCACCCATAAAATCTTACACAAAATCGTCCAAGAGTAAAGGGGTAGCAAGAAAAGGGTTTGAATCGGGTTTTCAAGGAGTTTTTGGAGCTAAATCTCATCCAAACCATCACATCTCTTTTTCCTCCGGTAGAACCTCTCTATTTTATTCTTTTTACATAAATAATCGATTGCATGCATAATCTATAAACTGAAAATGTGTTTTCTTAACAATCTAAAACGTTTTCTTGCTTAAAAACGAGTTTTTATGATAGATCTATATATTTAACATGTAAATCTAAAAGAAAACAGTGATTTTACTTTAAAAATACATATGTTTAAGTTATATCAGTTTGCATGTCGAATCTAACGGTTAAACGAGCTTAAAATCGAAAAATAAAGACACTTGGAAGCTGGCCGAAGCCTTTTGGCCGGCGGCTGAAGGATTCCAGCCGACGGCTAAAGGTCAGCCGGCGGCTGATTTCCTCCAGCCGCCGCCTGAATGGCGCTGTTCGTTATTTTTGTCGTTTTAAAGGTCGTAAACGTGAATATAAGGTAAAATAAATTATCACAGAATATATACATGTTAATAAGCTACTGTTTTGACATATAAGTTGGTTGGAAAAGCTTTTGGACTTGAAACTTGTGTATTGTTGATTTAAAACGTTATATTGTGTATTTTAAAGCGGGAAAGTGTTTTGAAAATGGACATAATTTTTATTGCGCGGAAGCGCTGCCCAATTTTCACCATAAACATACCTTAACTTCAGTAACTTAACATTTCGAGACTTATATACTTCGACTTTGAACATGGACACATCTTGGACTTAATTTGTACATATCGGACTATAAAACGTACACGATCACATAAACCTTATAAAATTTCCGTAATAAACTTTTTGGGATAGAATCTAAGTATAAGAAATTGGGAAATTAAAATGTTAAATTGAAACTTAACATAACTCAATTATACTAATAAAACTTATACAACTTTCCGGTGTTCTAGGTCATTTGTGATTCCCGACGCGTTCCGCTTCTTTGTGCTAGTTCATACCCTTTATCTCCGCAAACCGTGAGTTACAACCCCACTTGTTTTACTTTTTGTACATTTAAACATTGTTTGGGGGAAACATAAGATCATGCTTTGTAACTTATAACACTTTATGCGAACTACTTGAAACTTTGGGAAACTTGTACGTAACTTTGGAAACTTGATACTTTTGGTACTTATTGAAACTCTTGGAAACTTGTTCAAACTTTGGAAACTTGTGAACTATTATGCGTATATGTGTTGATGCCTTAGCGGGTTAACTAAACTTAGGATACTTGTTAGCGACCAATCCTTGATGAATATATAAGCCCGTAAGAACTCATTGCAACTTTTGGAAACTTTGTTCAATTGCCCGTTTTGGTATTGGAAACTTTTATACACTATTAGCAACAGCCGTTAGTCATATGGGTATCGATACTTAGGAGCGGTCACTCCTTACTAAGGGTTAGCGTCCCAAGTACATATTACTAAGATTCCGTTAGCAACTTATTCAAACATTTTTGGGCTAGATCAGGACCACACAATCGGTTTAGTGTATACTTACTACTTATATTATGCCAAGTGATTGATACGAGTTACTATTTAGTTAAACACATACTCCCTACGCATACACCTTTTTAGCGCTTGGATTTCCGCTGCAACTTTATTGATACGAGTTTTAATTATCTAACTTACTTGTGTACGTTCAAACCTTTACTATTTTCGTTTATGTTCAAACGTCGCTCTGTTCTCTTTACTTATGACGTCATCATTATTTTGCAACTTACTACTTTTGAAAACTTTATCGAAACTCTAAACTGTAACTCACTCACTACTTTATGTAGTTGACACTTTATCTTATGTTTCAGGAAATTAATGTAAGTGTACGGAATGCATGGCAAAGGAGGGTCAATATGGTTACGTGAAGCGCTAAATGGGAAAAGACCTTTTCTTTTTGGGAATTTATTTTGAAACATTGTACTTGTACTTTATTTAAACTTATGAACTGCTTGGTTGTTGAAACTTGAACTATTTTGTTTTAAATCGAAATACTTGAATCGTTTATATTTGCTTATGACCGTGTAATGATATTCCAGCTCTCACATTCCGTGTTTCCGCTATAGCGGGGTGTGACACTAGATAAAACGATTCACATGCCAATAGAGAATGGTTAAGAATTAGTCATACAAGGTGACAGACCGGGACAGTCTTCAAAATTTATATCGGTAATGAAGATGCGTAAGTATTTGAGTAAGGGTTGCTTCGCACTGTTGGTAAATATAAAAGACAAACAAGCAAAGGAAGCGAACCTTAAGAATATACCGATAGTTAGGGACTATCCAGAGGTATTTCCCGAAGAATTACCAGGACTACCACCTCAGAGACAGGTAGAATTTAGGATCGAATTGATTCCAGGAGCAGCACCAGTAGCAAAGACGCCATATCGTTTAGCTCCAACGGAAATGCAAGAATTATCCAATCAAATTAAGGAATTATTGCATAAGGGATTTATTCGACCCAGCTCATCACCTTGGGGAGCGCCAATTCTTTTCGTTAAAAAGAAAGATGGATCGTTTCGCATGTGTATCGATTACCGAGAGTTGAATAAATTAACTATTAAGAATCGATACCCTCTTCCCCGAATCGACGATCTTTTCGATCAACTTCAAGGCGCAACCCACTTTTCAAAAATCGATTTAAGATCTGGATATCATCAAGTTCTTGTTTCTGAAGATGATATTCCAAAGACCGCATTTTGTACTAGATATGGACACTTTGAGTTCCTGGTGATGCCATTTGGACTCACAAACGCACCGGCTATATTCATGGATTTAATGAATAGAGTGTGCCGACCATATCTAGACAAATTTGTTATCGTATTCATTGATGACATTCTTATATATTCTCAAACCAAAGAGGATCACGCAGAACACTTGAAACTATTACTGGAATTACTTAAAGAACAACAACTTTATGCAAAATTTTCCAAGTGTGAATTTTGGCTGCGCGAAGTCAAAATTCTCGGTCATGTAGTCAATGGATTCGGAATTCACGTTGATCCATCAAAAATCGAGGCTATAGAGAAATGGGAAACTCCTAAAAGTCCGACAGAAATCCGCTCATTTTTAGGATTAGCTGGATACTATCGGCGATTCATTCAAAATTTCTCTAAAATAGCCCAGCCATTGATAAAATTAACTCAAAAAAACGAGAAATTTATCTGGGGAGATGCACAAGAACGAGCTTTCGATATTTTAAAAACAAAATTGTGCAATGCTCCTATTCTATCTCTTCCTGAGGGAAGTGAAGATTTCGTAGTATATTGCGACGCATCTAACCAAGGGTTAGGATGTGTATTAATGCAGCGAAACAAAGTTATAGCGTATGCATCTCGACAACTTAAGAAACATGAAGTTAATTACGCTACGCATGACTTAGAGTTGAGAGCAGTAGTATTTGCTCTTAAGATCTGGAGACACTATTTATACGGCACTAAATGCACTGTATTCACTGATCATAGGAGCTTACAACATATCCTAGATCAGAAACTACTTAACATGAGACAGAGGAGATGGTTAGAACTCCTGAGCGACTACGATTGTGACATTAAGTACCATCCTGGTAAAGCCAATGTCGTAGCAGATGCGTTAAGCAGGAAAGAAACGCATCAATCAACTCGAGTACGTGCATTAGGAATTTATATTAAACCCGACTTGAAAATGCGCATAGCAAACGCTCAACAGGAAGCGTTGAAAGAAAACAACAAAAAGGTTGAGACATTACATAACCATGATAAGGATTTTGTAATGAGGAGTGACGGTGTCAGTTACTTTAACAATCGTGCATGGATCCCTACAACTAACGACTTGAGAAAGGTTGTTATGGATGAAGCACATCGGACACGATACTCTATTCATCCAGGGTCGAGTAAAATGTACAAAGATCTAAAGGAACGTTACTGGTGGCCCGGTATGAAAAGAGACATTGCCTTATATGTGGAGAAATGTCTGACTTGTGCGAAGGTGAAGGCTAAATATCAAAAACCATCAGGGTTACTAAAACAGCCTGAAATTCCTGAATGGAAATGGGAACAGATTACAATGGACTTCGTTACTAAATTACCTCGTACATCGAGAGGTAATGATATGATCTGGGTGATAGTAGATCGACTAACGAAGTCAGCACATTTTATTCCCATTAAGGAAAGTTATAACATAGAGAAGCTTGTCCAGATATACATTAACGAGGTAGTAACTCGTCATGGAATTCCCACATCAATTATCTCGGACAGAGACACTCGTTTTACTTCCAGATTTTGGAAGGCGTTTCAAAAATCATTTGGCACTCGACTAGACTTAAGCACAGCTTATCATCCGCAAACTGATGGGCAAAGCGAGGGTACAATACAAACATTAGAAGATATGCTGAGAGCATGTGTTATTGACTTTGGAGGAAGTTGGGATAATCATTTACCACTAATAGAAATATAGAATTCTCCTACAATAACAGCTATCATGCTAGCATCAAATAGGCGCACTTTGAAGCTTTATATGGACGTAAATTCCGATCTCCACTGTGTTGGTTGGAACCAGGAGATCGACAACTAATTAGCATGGATGTAGTGCAAGAGACGATCGATAAAATCACAACGATAAAGGAATGACTTAAGACTGCTAGAAGTCGTCAAAAGAGTTACGCTGATGTGCGTAGAAAAGACTTGGAATTTCAAATCGGTGACAAAGTACTTCTTAAGGTGTCACCCTGGAAGGGTGCCATACGCCGAGGAAAGCGTGGAAAACTAAGTCCAAGATATGTAGGACCATTCGAGATACTCGAAAGAGTAGGTCCAGTTGCGTATCGTTTGGAACTACCTCAAGAACTTGGCAACATACACAACACTTTTCATGTGTCAAGACTGAAAAAGTGTTTATCAGATGAGACGCTCATCACACCTTTAGAAGAAGTACAACTAGACGACAAACTTCAATTTATTGAAGAACCGATTGAAATCATAGATCGTGACACTAAAAAGCTAAGGCATAGTCGAATTCCCATTGTAAGGGTACGTTGGAACGCAAGGCGTGGCCCTGAACATACATGGGAACGAGAGGATCAAATGATGCAAAAGTATCCTCACCTTTTCACTTCTCCCACAACGAACGCTACAAGTTGAAATTTCGGGACGAAATTCTTTCAACGGGGGGAGAATGTGACAACTGTCTTAAACTTAGGTCGAGTTCATAAACTTTTAGACTCAAAACGTTTACTTTTGATACTCGACATGACTTATCTTATGCGTTACGTTGTTACGTAAGCATAACTTATTATTAAAGTTAAGCTCTTAGTAACTCAAGCAAAACTCTTAACGTAAGTTTTACGTTACATGACTTTAGTTTGTGTGTGTGTCTCGGGATGGAAATCGAATCAATAAACGACCAATTATACCAAGAAGACAAATTATGAATTTGTCTAAATTCATAACATTACAATATTCCATAACGAAAATATAAATAATAGTTGAAATATTACTAAACAAGCTTAGAAAAGAGATTATGATTTTGTAAAAGTAAGTTGGATATTTGTTTTGATTTTTGGTGAAATATTGGTAAAACTCGAAATTGGACAGCTTTATACTCTAAAAGAAGGTTGTTTTGTAAAAATCATAATAAATCAACCGTAACTCCGTTTTCGATGAATAAAATATCGTTGGAAAGGTATAAGAGTCTACTTTCTAATGGTTATGGCCATAATTATTGAATTTGATAACAAGTTGATCGAAAATATCATAAAATAGCTGCTGTCCAGAGTTTATAAAATATATATATATATATATATATATATATATATATATATATATATATATATATATATATATATATATATATATATATATATATATATATATATTAAAGTCTTGATTAGTCATAGGTAGATGTTTAAACAAAAGAAGTGTCCTAAAACGTGACATTTGCATATGAATTCATAGATTAGTCATCTTATCACTTCATACATACCACTAAGTAAGTTTCATTCTCCATTTTATCATAAGACCAAAAAGAAACACAAATATTTACAAATTTGAGACTTTGGGAAAGAATTAAGGCAAAAATAAGGGAAATTGAAAAGGAGGTTTTTAAGCAAAGAGGTTTTTGGGTGTTTTTGGATAATTGGAATAAGCTAAGGAGAAGATTACATCAAAGAAGCTTGGTGTTTATTAATCTAAATCAAGAATTCAAGAACTTACAAGATCATTGTGGGTAAAATCTATATTAATTTCTATTAATCTTTGTTTAACTTTCATATAGTTTTGTTAATAAGTATTAAATTTTGTATGTAAATTATCATTTGAGATGATATTTAGATTAAAAGACTTGAATTGAAGTTATACAAAAATTTGTTATTATAAACAAATTATGATAAGTTATACATATTGATGGTGATAATTTGGATGTAAAATGATTATTAAACCTATGTATAAATCATAATTTATGATACTTAATCATGATATAAAGTTATATTATGATTAATATTACTTAATAATATTGGATTAAAACTTGATTAAAATGGTATATAGACATGTATAATTATCTTAATTCATGTTAAAAAGATGACTATATTGTTATATATAACTTAGTTCAATATTTGGTTAAAAAGGACTAAAAGTGTAAGCTTTTTGTAAAAAATATACATAAAAGTGTAACTTAAAAAGGACTTGGATTGTAAAGAGTTATAAAATATTGGACGAAAATGAAAACGTATTAATTTTGGACAATTTACGGACATATTGGACTCGAGACTAAAATATACGCGTTTTTGGACAAAATAAGTATATAACGATTAACATATCGGAATAAGACTTAAAAAGTTATAAGCAAATGAAACGAAACACTAATACGATATTGGTATTTTAGGATATCGTTGATTCGGTTTCTACTTGACGCAAGTTCCGACACACACCGACATATCACTACAAGTGAGTTACAAACCCCTTTTTCGACTATTTTTATTACATGTTTTGGGGGAAAACACGAGTACGTAAACGTTATTATTTACGTGCTATCATACAATTTTTATTGTATGCTTTAAACGCTATTTTTACGGATACTCAATACTTGAAACGCATGCTTTATACATGGCTTGTATACGTTTGAAAATATTGTCGATAAGCTTTTGATTGTCGTATTGTGAATTGTATTACACACCATTAAAATTCCCGACATTTCCAAGTGACATTAGTTGCTATTAATCCCTTTGGAAAGGACCGTTAGTAATATGTGGATAGCGCTATTAGGGTAGTGAGACCCTCACAACAACGTCAAATAACGATTGTGCACTATTACTATTTGGGTAGGCGTTAAGGCTTAGCAACGAAACATTGTGTAATACATTAGGATCGTCACATAGCCGTACACTATGTGGTCGATGCCTACATACTTTATATGCCACGTTACCTGTTTGGTACAACGCGCATATGCTTAACTTTATATACTCATTCTAAACATTGTAGCTCACTAACTACGTTATTCGTAGTTAACATTTTACTCGTGTTTTCAAGAAACGAGTAAGTGGATGATTATGCTTGTACGATACGATGGCTTTTGCGGGTTTTTGGCTAGATGACTTCGAGGTTTGGGAATGGTTTGGCGGGTTGGATTTGAAACGTTTGTACTTTGTATAATATGATGTAAACTTATATTGGTATCGTTTTGTAAACTCGAAATGGTTGTTTTTATATATATATATCAAAACTTGGTACTTCTATACACTTGCGTGATGATTACCATTGCTATTCACATCCCGTGTTTCCGCTTTAGCGGGGTGTAACAACTCATCTAATGGTTTATACTTTGTCATGTGTCTTTTATGACAAATATTTTTAATTTTAAATAATGATGTTAAACTAATTTCAGTTAAATATATATTAAAGTTTAAGAATTAAAATTATAATTAAAATTGAAGAATTATAATGAAAATAATAAATAATGAGATTATATGACATCATCATTCTAATTTGTATTGTTTTTGAAGAAACCTAAATAAAAAGTTTTGTGTTTGAGGTTATACATTTGAGCTCTTAGACGTTTAAATACAAGTCATCTTAGAGTACTTTGTGCATTAATGTGTATAACATAGTAGTTGAATAAGAAATATAACCTATTTGTTTAGTATTGACATTTATGAGGTAACCGGTCAATTAGGTTTTATATTTGCATACAAGTCAATTCTTTCGTTTACAAACCAATATATATGTCCATATTTTTTATTTTATTTAGAAATTCATATTTTTGATCGAGCAAGAACAACCAAAATCAAGATTAAGAATTAAAAAGAGGATAACTTTGCTCGCACCCTCCGTCAAAGTGGAAAAGAAGAGACATATGTTGTTAATTGCCGCTCTATAAAAAGCAAGTTAAAACTAATACCCTTACTACTCTCACGACAGACGGTAACTACTTTTTTTTTTATGTATTCTCTAATATGTTTTGAATTTCAAATGACTTACTGTTCTTATCTGGTGTCCTTGCAATTTTTTGAATTCGACAATTTCGTCCTTAAACTTTTTTTTTTTTCGCAGCGGTCGTTCCTTAACTTATAAATTTCCGCTAAGTTGGTCATTTTTTATAAATTATAACGGATTGTTCATCAAGTCATGCAAAAATGACCAAAATACAATTATTTTTTATATTAATTATATTTGCTTATTTGTTTTTTACCCTATAATATTTTTGCCTTCTTTTTTCACTCATTTATTAAGAAGAAAATTATATATTTGTCAAGTTAAAATAATAACAACTTTGACTAAGTAACAAAAAGGTAAAGAAATGGAAAACACATAAATGGAAAAAAAAAAGTAATAAATAATATATATATATATATATATATATATATATATATATATATATATATATATATAGAGAGTTGGTTTCATTTAAGAACCATGTAATTATTTAGGAACCATTAGGAACCAAGGTGGCAATTTTGTAATTAAACTCAAGGTGGCAATTTTGTAATTAAGTCAAAATTGAGAGCCAAATTGGAAATCAATTAAAACCACTTTAAAATCCTAATTAACTTTAAATTAACATATCTAGAGTATAACTAGGTTTTAGGAAAAACTAAATACACCATTAGAACAAGCATTTAATTATCTTTCCAACGAGCACCCACTTGATATACTTTTGACGATTTTTTTTTTTTTTTTTTTTTACAGTGAGTTTCGGTATATACACTAGTGTATATACTAAATATTCACCAGTGTATATACTAATTCACAAAAAACACATCTGAACCATATATACTATACACTAGTGTATACACTATATTCACTAATGTATAGTTATACACTAGTGTATTTATACACTACAGTAGTGTATTTATACACTAGTGTATACACTATATTCACTAATGTATAGTTATACACTAGTGTATTTATACAATATACACTAGTGTATACACTATATTCACTAATGTATAAGATGTATTCTCTATTGAATACATGGTATTCACTGGTGTATATTGTATATTCACTTGTGTATATTGCGTATTCACTGGTGTATATTGTATATTCACTTGTGTATATATATATTGTATATTCACTTTTGTATATTGCGTATTCACAATTAAAAGGAAATTAATATAAAGATTCGTATACATTAGTGAATATAGTGTATACACTAGTGTATAGTGTATATGGTTTAGATGTGTTTTTGGTGAATTAGTATATACACTGGTGAATATTTAGTATATACACTAGTGTATATACCGAAACTCACTAAAAAAAAAAAAAAAAAAAAAAAGTCGTCAAAAGTATATCAAGTGGGTGCTCGTTGGAAAGATAATTAAATGCTTGTTTTAATGGTGTATTTAGTTTTTCCTAAAACCTAGTTATACTCTAGATATGTTAATTTAAAGTTAATTAGTATTTTAAAGTGGGTTTTAATTGATTTCCAATTTGGGGATTTGACTTAATTACAAAATTGCCACCTTGCCTAAAAATGGTTCCTAATGGTTCCTAAATAATTGATGGTTCCTAAATGAACCCACCTCTATATATATATATGATAAAATTTAAACGAGAATCAATAATATTGTAAAAAACAGGGGAATCAATCTGAATATAATCTAGACCATTGAATTTTGTGATGAATGATTATAAATGAAAATGACAATTTTGTAAATTGTTTGAATATGGGCTAGAAAGGGTAATAAAGGTATTTCGTAACAATCTATATTCCCTAATCTCCTCAATTAATTTTATTATAACTGTATTTCCTACGAAGAAGAAAACCTGTTTGTATGTGCATCAGTGTGTGTCCTTAATTGCATTTGTATTTGTAGAATTTTATTATTTATTTTTGCTTTAAACAATCAAATGACGTCAATTGGTCAAAGTTGATACTTTTTTTGTTTCATGGCTCACCGATTGTATTTGAGGATTTGTTTTCTCAATAGTTAATAACTTAATATCATAGTTTCAATTTTTGTTTTGAATTTGTCTTATGGTATTTATTTTATATTTGGATCTTACTAAACACCAGACCATTGATTTGTTTTATGGTATATTTATTTTATATCTGGATCTTACTAAACGTTTGGGTAACTTATATGTTTTTGTTGATTTGTGAACAAAACTATAATCAAAGTACTAGGAACACAAACAACTCCACTAATTAATATTATGACTGAGAATCAACAATAACACTTACTAAACAAAAACAATACTTCTCAACGATTACAATCACAAGGCTATATACTCAACTATCTCAAATTAGGAATACAAACCGTAAACCTAATTTGGATTAAGACAAAATAAGACTGAAACCCTAATTGGGATCGATTTGAGAGAGAGAGATAATGACTGCCAAAATATTAACCCTAACCCTAAATTATAACGGGGTATTTATAGACAAATATTAACACATCCAGTCCTCCATCTTTCAAGAATGACTCTCACGTCCCATAACTTTATAATCTTCATCTTTAATAGAAAAACAGCAACATACTTTCATAACTTGACACAATTAGTCCCTTGACATTAACTGCGCAAAACTAACTAAGTCAAAACGTTATTTATTCAAGTTAGGACTGATTTCGTGAACGTCTTTTGAACATTCCCCCTCAGTCCTAACTTGGAAGGCATTAAACAACCCCAACTTAGTACACAAATATTTGTGTTGAGTAGGAGGAAGTCCCTTAGTGAAGACATAGGCAAGTTGTCCAGCCGACTCAATTTTAATCAACTTAAGTACCCCATAACAGACTTTTTCACGTACAATATGCAAATCAATTTCAAAGTGCTTAGTCCGCTCATGGAATACAGGATTATTAGTTATCATCATCGCGGCTTTGTTATCGCAGTAGAAATCAACATGGGTTAAACCATTTATTTTCATATCACGCAACAAATTTATTAACCACAAGGTTTCACAAGTAGCAGCAGCCATGGCTCGGTACTCTGCTTCAGCAGAAGACCTGGAGATCGTTGGTTGTTTTTTACTTTTCCACGACACAATAGAATTACCAATGTAAACACAAAAACCAGGAACAGAGCGTCTAGAAACTTGACATCTGCCCCAGTCAGAATCAACATACACAAATAATTTAACATTAGACCTACATAACTGAATTCCTTGACCATGAGCAGTTTTAAGGTATCTAAGAACTCTTAGTGCTAAATTAAAGTGTTGTTGAGTAGGAGCATGAATAAACTGAGACAGATTTTGAACAGCAAAGCTAATGTCTGGTCTAGTAAGTGTTAGGTTTATTAATTTTCCAACAAGCTTTTGATAAACATAAATATTGGTCAACAACTCACTAGATTTACTACCCACTTTGTCAAACAAAACAGACACATTAGCATCCAAAGGAGTAGTTGCAGGTTTGCAACCTAACAAACCAAACTCATCAAGCAACTCAAGGCATTACTTCCTTTGAGACAAACAGACACCCAAATCAGTTTCAAACAAGAAACAACTCTATTCCAAGAAAATATTTTAAGGCACCTAAGTCCTTAATCATAAATATAGAGTTAAGAAATCTTTTTACAACATCAATTTCATCATTAGAATTATCAGTTATGATAATATCGCCAACATAGACTAATAACATAACATGTATATCACCCTTGGTCAACACATAAAGAGAGTAATCAGATTTACTCTGAACAAACCCATATTCACATAAACTGGCAGTTAACTTCTCTAACTATTTTCTGGGGCTTGTTTCAGCCCATATAGAGACATATATACATCCTCATCCAGATCACCATATAAGAAAGCTTTATTAACATCTAGTTGAAATAGAGACCAGTTGTTACAAACAGCTAAAGTAATCATGCATCTAACAGTGACCATTTTCACAACAGGAGAAAATGTTTCTTCATAATCAATACCATATTTTTGGCTAAAGCCTTTAGGAACTAACCTGGCCTTATACCTCTCTATTTCACCAGACGCTTTATACTTAATCTTAAACAACCATTTACAGTCAACGATGTTCTTATTAACAGGTTTTTCAGTAACCTCCCAAGTATTATTTCTAAGTAAAGCCTCCATTTCTGTGTTCCTAGCATTTATCTAGTTAGGATCTAAACAGGCTTACTTAAAAGACTTGGGCTCAATACTTTTATTCAAATTAGCAACAAAACAAGCAACATCATGTTTTAGCCAAGCATAACTAACTACCTTATCAACTCCATATTTGTGTTTTCCCCCTAAAACATAGTCATCCCACTTTATAGGAACATTTATTTTTCTGAAAGACTTTCTAGAATTAGTAGTTTCATTAATCAAAGATTCATCAAAATTTTGAAAAATGTTGCCCTCGGGGATAACTGTGTTTTCATCAATTTGTGTTGCAGTGGTATTCTCCTCCACAACAGTTTCATGTATATGAGATGAATCCTTAAAATTGTCACAAGAGGAAGAATCTGAGCCACTACCTTCACCATCAGTACCCATCCCTTCATCATCGGGACTTTTAGGAAGTTGGTTATACATGCTATCAAAAATTTTTTTTAAGTATTTGTAGTGGTCTCAGTTTGCAAGTTTAGACGATCATCATTAGTGGATTTGAAAGGAAACACATTTTCATAGAACTTTATATCTCTAGAAAACAGAACACACTTCTGATCAAAACTATACAATTTATAGCCTTTCTTAGAATTAGAATAGCCAATAAAAGCACATTTAAGAGACATACTACTAAACTTATCAGTATTATTTAGCACAGTAGCATAAGCAAGACATCCAAAACTCTTAAGGTGGGACAAGTTAGGTTTATGGTCATAAACACATCCATAGGGGGATTTTCCATTTAACACAGAAGATGGAGTCCTGTTAATAAGATAGGTAGCAGTTAGAACACATTCAAGCCACATATAAAGGGGAATGCCCCCCCCCCCCCCCTGAAACATAAGAGATATGGACACATTTAACAAATGTCTATGTTTCCTCTCAGCTATACCATTTTGTTGTGGAGTATATGCACAAC
This sequence comes from Senecio squalidus, assembly GCA_910822075.1. NCBI lineage: Eukaryota > Viridiplantae > Streptophyta > Magnoliopsida > Asterales > Asteraceae > Senecio > Senecio squalidus. The sequence continues at coordinate 35,135,281 of CAJVGC010000508.1, forward strand.
TTGTTTGATGAATAATTCCATTTTGATTAAAAAAAGTCAACCAATTTGTTATTGACAAATTCTGTACCACTATCACTTCTAAACACTTTAATAGTTTTAGAAAACTGGTTTTTAATCAAGTTATAGAATTCAATAATATTGTTAAAACTTCATCCTTAGTTTTAAGCATATACAACCACACAACCCTAGAGAAATCATCAACAATTGTTAGAAAGTATCTAAAACCTTCCTTGCTAGTTACTTTATAAGGTCCTCACCAATCCAGATGAACCAGTTCTCCCAAGTGACTTGATTTATGGTCACTTAGAGGAAAAGGTTCTCTAGTTTTCTTGGCCTTATGACAAACATCACAAGGTCCGGATTCAGTACTTCCTATCATATATAAGGAGTTTTTTTAAGACATTTAAGACCTGATCAGAGGGATGACCAAGTCTATTGTGCCACAGATCAAAAGACAAACAAGTAAGCACATTATTCACAGAACCACAATTACCTTTACTAATCACATTAAAGCTCTGATACCATGAACAAAACTATAATCAAAGTACCAAGAACACAAACAACTCCACTGGTCAATATTATGACCGAGAATCAACAAAAACACTTAAAGAAAAAGAACGATACTTCTCAACGATTACAATCACAAGACTATATACTCAACTATCTCAAATTAGGATTACAAACCATAAACCTAATTTGGATTAAGACAAAATAAGACTGAAACCCTAATTGGGATCGATTTGAGAGAGAGAGATAATGACTGCCAAAATATTAACCCTAACCCTAAATTATAACGGGGTATTTATAGACAAATATTAACACATCCAGTCCTCCAGTTTCCAAGAATGACTCCCACGTCCCTCAACTTTATAATCTTCATCTTTAATAGAAAAACAGCAACAAACTTTCATATCTTGACACAATTAGTCCCTTGACATTAACTGCGCAAAACAAACTAAGTCAAAACGTTATTTATTCAAGTTAGGACTGATTTCGTGAACGTATTTTGAACAATTTGTTTATATATTAACGTTGTTGTGGTATATATAAAATGGGTGGAAAAATGTTCACATATGGGTACTGCTAAACATGTGAACAAACGTTCACAAGGAGTGAGTCGTTTACAACCACCAACGTTTACATGTGATCAATGAGTCGTTTATGTGACCATCTCGTTGTTCACATATGTCACCGCTGAGTTGTTTGCATATGAACATTTGATTTCTTATAAAATTGCCCCGATATGGTTTACATAGAAATTGTTCATGTGTTCATATAGCAATTGATAAAGAAGACAACAACTTATAAACATGTGAACAATTGAGTTTTTTTTTACCTATAATACGAACAATGTTGTAGTATATATAAAATGGGTACCTTATATGTTTTTGTTGATTTTTCCTAAAATGTTCGTAACTGAACAAAATTCATTTTTAAACGAATAATATAATACTAAAAGTTGGTCAGCAAAATGGAGGAGCTACGTGAACAAGTTAAAATTGAAATTTTCGACTTTTCTAAAGACGTTTGGATATAACCATAGTTTAATAATCGAAAAAACAAAAGTCATAAAAAATGTTCATATGTGCCCTAGCAAAAGATATTTATTAACATAAAATTTTTGATGTTATGAGAGGATTTTTCGTTGATTACCGGAAAAATGGATAGATGATAAAAAAAATGGTTATTAACATATGTCAGGAAAAATTTGAATACAACGAGACGTGAGAGATCATGAAAGGAATTAGAGACAAAAGCAAATTGACATTTATGCCCTTTTCTATTAAAATGAATTATTTAATATTAGAAAAACTTATAACTAATTAGAATTGTTTCTCGCAGTTCTCATATTTTTCTGGCTCTCGTTCAATCTAACTATATATATATATATATATATATATATATATATATATATATATATATATATATATATATATATATATATATATATATATACATATATATATATATATATATATATATATATATATATATATATATATATTATATATATATATATATATATATATATATATATATATATATATATACATATATATATATATATATATATATATATATATATATATATATATATATAATGGTATGTTGGTCATTTTCTAATGATTTAACGAAAAATATATTAAGTTTAACGAGAAAAAAGGCCAAGTTAGCGAAATTAATAAATTAAGGGACGTTCGTTGCGGAAAAAAAGGTTAAAAGGACGAAATATGCGAATATAAGGCACGGAAGTTGCATACTTATTGAAATTGCAAATCCTCATTAATACTAACATCCCATAGGTTAAGTTCCAAACGTGTTTTTATCACCAAAAACGACATCAAAAAATACAATCCGAAGAATACAGAAAACCTCAATATTAATTATGTGTTAATTAAAGTAGGAACAAAATCAACAAATATCTATAATTGCAAATTCTTAATGGAAGATATTTGAAACCATCTTTATTAGTAACTAGTATAAAACCCGCGCGATGCATCGACGATGAAAAGTTGTAATGCGATAATGATTTCTTATAGTTTCCAATTCGTCTCGTGATTTATGTCGTGAGAGTAATGGTTTATGGGACGGTCTTTGGGGCCAAAACAAATTATGCGGTAACGATTTTTGGCTCACCTTTCGGGATGAATTTTTTTTTTATTGATATATCAATGAGTTTCGATAGTTTCTTATGCGTTACTCCTGGCTTTATATTACGTATAATACTTTCTTATTTGGTCGTTCGTGTTATAATATGAATTTTAAGGTAACAATTTTAAGTTTGGCAATTTGAGGCATAAAAGGAGTTGCTATAATTGTGTCTCGTTTAACCATTTTCGTTACTAAGTTTGGCAATATGGGGTAACATTATCTTTATTGACCATTTTATCTTTAGTCAATCAACCTATTTGGGTAATTCGACTTATTCTACGCTATTAGCCCATTTGGTAAAATCATATATGTATAACAAAATATAAAGTATAGATAATTACAAATATGTTTCTTACGATTTGACAAATAGGACATGTTTAATCCTCTTGATTTTGAAAGTACACCATACACCATTTATTTATAAACATTATACACTCGCATTCTTTTAATCCATTAGGATTAACTTATTTCAGTTAGTTATATCAGATGACCATTTTACCATCCTTGTATTCAAATGTTCACGTTTTATGTTCACTATCTCAAATGTTTGTTTAAGATTGATGGGTTTTGAATTGTTATATGCTTTATAAAGATTATTGAGATGTCTATTTATCTATGCATTTTTTTAACACGTATCAAGCATAATACAAAATCCGTTTTATAATATAAGTTTCTTGATAGTTTGAGACGTAAATGTTAAATATTTATAAATACTTTACTATAAAACATAAATCCAAAATAAACATATTGTTATCATTTTATTATGTATTTGTATTTGTATTGTATTTTATTTGTATTGCATATCTACCTTTTAAAATTTTCACAAAAAACTATATAATTATCACAGATGACTATCAACTAAACCGTATAATCAAAACTAATATTTATTAAAGAATTAAAAGTTAAAAAAAACCCCAAAAACTTGTTTAATATCTCTTAACAAACATTTAAACATAATATGTCTACAAAAGCAACATAAACAACCATCATAACAATTTCTAGCAAAATAAATATAACAAATCTTGCAAATACTACAAATTACAAACAATTTATCTTTGAAATAATTTGACAAGAATATTATTAGTAGTTGTTCGGATTTTAATTCAATTATCTGGAAGATTAAATGTTAAAACAATCTCTCTTCTTACTTCTTAGTGTTAACCCCGTCCAATCTGACTTGTTCATATACCGAAGAAAAAAAAATCAAATATCAAAAATTAATTTTGAATTCTAATATTAATTTTTTATTTTTATTTTATAAAAATGAATATTTTAAATATATTTCTCTAAAAAGATAACATACTTAAAACATAGGATTCAAAAAAATCTTAAATGGATTATTATGTAATAAATCATAAATATATCGAATTTAATGAGTAAAGGGTAAATAAGTAATTCAACTTAATTATAATTTCTATGTGTTTGAACTGAATAAGGGTAAATAAGTAATTTCAATTACTCAAATTTTAAGGGATTAAGAGTATGAGGAGATTCTTTATAATATAGTTAAGATATTACCTAAACATATTCACGGGTTTAATGTGTCCCACCAGTCATAAATAGGCATGTTGAAAAAAACTAAGAATCGAAAAAACCCGAAGAACCACACATGCTTTGGAGCGAAACCGAACCGAACCGAACCGTGCAAATTGGTCCGGTTCACTAAATACCCATAATCCGGTCCTCGGTCCAGACTGCGAACCGCCGGTCCACTCGAGAAGAACCCAACCTAATGCATGACTTTTAACTTCTTCGTTTTTTTTTTTGTAGTGGACGAGAAAGTGTTTTATTTTGTTTCAAATTCTTTGATTTACTTTTGGTCCAAAACGTTTATAAGTTGTAATAATAAAACGTAGTTTTGATTAGATAACAAATTGTATTAATTTAGTTAAATTTTTTCAAAACCAAAACTCACATGTCCACTTCGCTCATAGTTGACACATTTTTTTTTACTGTTACGGTTATTGTTAACTAATAATCGGTTTAAAATTTTTTGGTTTTAATAATAATTGCAAATCCGATAATTTACAAATATGTGAAGTGTTTTTTTTTTTTCTCGTAATAATAATCGTGTGCAAATTATATGTTTTTAAAGTTATTATTCCATTCTATTTTTAAAAATAAGAATATATGCAACATATACTTGTACTGCATAAAGAAACATATAACGGGAAGTTAATTTGGGTTTGGACCAAGAACCGAACAAAATGCAGAACCTAGATTTTCGGTTCGGTCCTCGGTTCAAAATGTTTCCACCTTCCGGTCCGATCCCGGTTCGGGCCCGTTCTGGAATGTTGAACACCCCTATTCATAACTCGACACGAATAACCATTTATATATTGCGAATTAATGTTGCTATTTTTCATTGTTTTTTGTTTTTGCTGCTGTTTGTTGTTAGTTGTATGTGTTTTTCTATTTGTTGCTAAATAACTGTGTCGAAGTTGTATTTATGTCCAAATGAACCCGTGAAGGCGTCAAATCTCTCTAGTATTAAGATTATGAAAGGCCTCAATCAATCCGAAGTTTTAGTGGTTCATCTTAAAATATGCATCACACCATTAGTTAAAAGTTGTCAATATTGTTTTTTAAACGAAGAATTCGTACACTAAACACATCGTTCGTTTTACAACTTTTTTGATCAAAATCACTAATTGAATATTCACCGGATAAGTATTTCTAGACATCTAAAACCTTGTATATATACTTTTAAGATTACTATTAATATTAATATTAATATTAATATTAAAGATGCTTTTAGTCGTTTAAGTTTATCAATATAAATATTTAAGAAAATCTCTCAATAACTTTTTAATAAAAAGTAGAAATGATATTTTCTTTGTTTCAAAAGATATTTATGCTTCAATATAAATAAAAAAAATCAAAACCACTTTCAAAAATATATTTGTTACCCCAAAAACAAATAATCATGGATTGCCACGTATCAATGACTAATTCTCAGGGCTATAGCCCATCATCCCATATTGGTTTTTATCCCCTACATTCAGTTCCACCTTAACTTCCCTACACCTCCTTTCCTATTGGCCAAACCCCAAAAGTCCTAGGCTTTAACGACCAACTAACCATTCATAAATCGACACGCTTAAACTCACCTAAAAACCCAAACACACACAATCACATGTATCTATATCTATATCTATATATCTATATATAATATATATCTATATAATATCAACAACACATAAAGAACACCATCTTTTTGCAATACCCCATCTCTCTGGTTGTCAGGCGATTTCCTGTTTAGCCCTAGGGTTTGTCTCTCTCTTTTCTCTCTCTCATCTGTATATATAGATTCATATATACATATATAATATATATATATATATCTTTGTATTGTTTGTATTTAATTATGAATTAAATCCATTTTTTTTAATTTGTTACGAAAAGGGGTTGGAGCGTGGAAAAAACGTTACTGAAATTTTGTCTCCCTTCATAAACAGGTTTGTTTTAATTTTGTTTAATTTATTTTTTTGAATTTATTTTTATTTATTCTTTTGCTTAAAATTGTTTGAATTTTGAATAAAAAAGTATTGATTTTTAGTATTATAAAGCAAAATTGATGTGGATTAGGTTTTTCTTTTTGTAAAGTTTTTTTTTTTTTAATTATAAAGTAAAGATTTAAAATTTTATATAGAATTTGAATATGAATATTAGCAATTACTTAAAAAAGTGATTCATTTTGGGGATAGTGGATTTAATGATTGTTATTTGTTATTAGTATCAAGAAATTGTAATTTTCGCTCTTTTAAAGGTCTCTGTTACGAGATACCGAAAGATTACGAGTCTTTTGTGTCGGATATACATGAAAGTCGACACCTTTTTGCACATTATCTAATGGTTAGGTTAGTAAGTGATGCTTTCATGATGTGAGATAGAAGTATGGGGGTTAATCATTTATTCTAAGCTTTGTATGAGAAAGTTGTATTAGATTATAGTCCTTTTTCTGTCTTTAGGTCAACTGAACACGTCATGGTTGAATTTTGCTTGGTTGATCATGTTTATAAATCTGATATTTTGAAGTGAAAGTATCGTTATTTTGAGATAGGGGGCGTTTAGTAGAAGTAAAGTTTGTTCCTTTCTGTATTTAGACATGTAATTCGGATTGTTAATCTAAACGAGGCCATAACTAGAAACCAATGAAACTCGATTACTCTCTTTCCCCTTACCCCGTTGGATCTTATTTAGTCTTGATATGTTGCAAGCAAAGTTGAACAAAAACAAAACTTAGCGAATTTTCTGAGGGTGTGAAATTAACCGTTGGTTTTAGGAGACGTTTTCAATTACACTTAGAGACTATTTAGGAAACTATAGATTGGCAATAAATGTTATCAGCGTTGGTTAAATTACATCTTTGACGGACATGGTGTTATTGTTGTTAAAGATAGAAAGGGATGATGGCTCAAAAGGATGAAGTGGCCGAATAATATTGCCATAAATGCTAAATAACTTACAGTTTATTGCCTTTTTAGGGTACCTTTCGAGAACGCAACAAGTTTAGGTTTGGTAGGTTGAACAAGTGAATAAATTGAAGAGGGAAAATCTTTATATGTTATATATTCCTGCTCTGTCGATTATTAGAAACGGTTTCTAATAACCTAATTTGCTAATTGTAGCTCTTTCATATTATATTCGATGTCAACATGCTCTTACTAGATGTATAAAGCATAGATTTGTGATTAGGTATCGCCAATTATTCTTGCATATAGAACCTAATTGGCTGTTGACAATTTCCCTTTTTTTCTTCATATTATTGATGAATTCAACATGTTTAGAATGTGACCAGTTGTAGTACATGACTGGGTATCCTACTATTTCATCTATAACCTTTAGCATGGTATTCGTAGATATATACCTCCTGACATCGACGGCCAATATTTGCTTGGGTCTTGATCTTGTAATTGATCCATGACTCATTTCTAATTCTAAAAAGGCTATGCGGATCGGTTGTAAAGACTGAACACCTTTATACTTCTCTAAGATGTTTGTCACATGACATGCACCTAACTCAAATTTGTCACATGACATGAACTCATCTCCAACAAATGAGGAATGCTTTTGAAGCTGCTTCAAATAGAACATAATGACTTGAATGTGTTAGGTGCATGTCATGGGACAAGTTTGAGCGTATTGGAGAAGTTTAAAGGTAAATCCAGTCCTTGAAAGTGACCAGATCATCATTAATCATAGCTGAGTTCAGGGATCAATAAATATATCAAGCAAAATATAGCGTATATATAGTAGGAGATATTGAAGGATGCGGAGTCGAGAAAAAACTGAATGAAACTGATTCTTGGTCGAGTCATTTTTCTGTATGTCTTCTTCATAAGAAGGTAGTTTTTTTATATCCACAAAAAAAGAATATTCATGTGTCCAAAAGGAGAAAGAGGCACTGTTTGAATTAGTATACTCTATTCTTCTTTCGTTCTATTCATTTGGGTCAAGAAGAAAAAAGATTGATTGCAGGTCTTTGAAAAATTAGTTAATTTTTTGATCAAATTTGTTACACCCACAAAAGTTTCTTTTCTAACACAAATTCGGACGAGGAGATTTTACAATACAAACCAATGAGCTCAAAGGCAGAGCACTAAACACCTAGAAACAACTCCTTCCAAAATATTTTCATTTCTTCTATATTTTTCCGGTAATCGGTAGCTCTTTAGGAATGTAGCCAAGTCGGTTTCTTAATATGGTGTTATTATCTTATATTTATATCAGGACTTCCTAAAGTATATGATTTACCATCGTTTATAGTAATATATTGTCACACTAGTACAAGAATATATAAATATATCATATATACAGCATACCACTAAAAGCGTATGAACAACGCTACCCCATGTACCACGTACTTTACCATGCAGCATTACATGAAAATGTCTGCCCATCACCACACAGCCTTGGCTATAGATACCTTTCAATGTAGATTGCATGAAGCCTTTTTGTTGTGCTCCCAGTTACAACCTGAGTCGCTTACTTCCTATTGGTAAGACCTGATTTGATTTTTGGTAAATAAGTAAAGAAATTGTAAACAGAGGTCCGCTTGCATTTGAGAGGCAACTGTCTTTCCTAATTAGCTTACTTTAGAGAGGTAAGTCGTCTCTTCCAAAAACCCATAATAGAAATCCTAATAAACACTACGCTCACCCTAATCCTAATTGATAGACTTGTTTGAGTTAGGAAATAACTTAGATACTAAATTAATATTAATATTATCTAATAAGGAAACTAGCATCTCTAGGTTTTTCTTTAGTTGAGTAGGTTGTCTAGAGAGTCCTCATGTGTAGATCTTTTCCTTGCTTTTAGTTTTAGATTTAAAGTCTCTCTTTCATTTTTTGTCGTTGCATGCATCGTCGTTTTTCTGTTTTTGTTAACTTTTTCATACTCATCTTTTTCCCTTTTCCTTTAGTTTCCATGTATTAAATGTTCATTTTGCTTAAATGTTTTTCTTGTATAGATTTTTATTTTTATGTTTCTTTGTTTATACGTGTTATGCTTTTATTGTTTGCATATTATCATATATGCGGTCTTTTTCTTTTTTTTTTGCATTTGTGCTCATACCCTCGGGTCCCTCACTCATACACACACTTTCACTCATATATATAATTTTCGCACACTTTTGCTGGAGGTCTTCATGGAAGCAGGTTCTCTACCCTCGGGTGGAGGTATGACTGTCCACATCTCACCTCCCCATATCCCGCCCTTGACGGGATTGGGTATTGTTGTTGCTGTTGTTGTAAATAAGGAATTAGCATCATTAGATATTAGATATTTTATATGTAAATCTTTTAGGAAAAGTTCTCTGTATAAAGCATCTTATTTAGGAAAAGTTCTCTGCATAAAGCATCTTATTTTGGTTGGTGTCAAGTCTAAAGCTTCACAATACTCGTATCAGTCATGAATTGCTTGTGTATGTGTTGATTTTCCGACAAAAATTATTTGTAATACTTCTACAGTTCTACCATATATGTCTTTTGCTGTTCTTAAGTTGTTGTGATCCTATATTTTTTTCTTGTATCTCCCAACCTTGTGTTCTAGTGTCACAATTAACATCTTTTATATGTTCATAAGTCTTCCATTTTTGGAGTCAATCTTCTTCATTCGTCTTGCAAGATATTAATGGAAACCACAATAGGAAACTGCGAAGTTACATATACAGATACACCTTTATTATGTTTTTAAATGAGTGAAGAATTGATAAACTGTGATGAATACCTTTGTTACGATATCTCATCCACATTTTGAAGATGGCATTTTTGACCCATTTGCTCTGGACCAAGTCTCTTTGGGTTATACGTTTTAGGACTTTTTATCTCAAACGTGTTCAATGGGTTTATTAACTAAAGCTGAAAAGAAATTGGGCCAAACAGGTTGAAAGTAGACCAATGTGTATTTTTAATGCATACAACCTGCTAAATCGTTCATTTGGTTTTTAAGACTGTTATTGTATTTCTATATCTTCTTAATAAATTAAGTATCTATAAAAGCGTTTTCGCAGGACGGCTAGACAATGGAGAAAAACGAGACAGGGTTCCAAGCTGCTCCAGAAGCTCCTACTCTGTGTGTCAACAACTGTGGATTCTTTGGTACCCCGGCAACCATGAACATGTGTTCAAAGTGTCACAAAGACATGACGTTGAAGCAAGAGCAGGCTAAACTTGCTGCATCTTCGATCGAGAGCATCGTCAATGGAGGAACCTCAAATAACATCACCAAAGATTCTCCTGTGGCACTTCCCATTTCAGCAACAGGGTCAGAGGTAGCCCTATCGACCCAGCCATCATCTGCAACATCACAAGCTCAAGCCGAGAGCAGTGAGAATCCCAAAGAGGGTCCCGCTCCGGGTCCCTCTAGATGCACCACATGCAGGAAACGTGTCGGTTTAACTGGCTTTAACTGTCGATGTGGGAATGTTTTCTGTTCTGTGCATCGCTACTCTGACAAGCACGATTGCCAATTCGACTATCACGCCACCGCAAAAGAAGCCATAGCCAAAGCTAACCCTGTGGTGAAGGCTGAGAAGCTGGACAAGATATGATGAGGTAATCGGTCAAAAAATGTTATTGGTGAGTGTCTTTGTTGTTATTGGTCATTGTCCTTGCTATATAGTGGTGTGATGAAATGATATTTAGGACATGGCCTCGTTGCATACTGAACAACTTAAAGTGCATCTTGTTTTATCATCTGATTTATGTCTGAAGTTGTTTTTATGCTATTGGTTTCGTGGACATTTCTTCTGGTTTACGCCTTTGTTCTTCTGACATTTGTATGTGGATAGTGAATTTTTATTGTTGCAGATGGCTAATGTTGTTCTAGTCGTTTTACATGAGCGTCATTCACAAGTGCAGATGGGGTATTGTTGCTCTTGGTACTTGTGGTTTATGTCGAAAATTGAGCAGTCTGTCTTTATTTGAAGTTGATCAAAAGAGTTGTTCATAATAAGACTCTTTGTTAAAGGAGCTGGTCTATTGAATTTGTAACTAATATAGAGATGCAATTGGAATGTGTGGAATCACTAGTTGTTGAGATTAGGTAGAGACCTAAAGTGTATCGTGATTCGTTTATGTAAGCCACTACCTCGACAGAACGCCATAAGATGTAGGCAAAAATCTTTGGATGGCGAAAGTGACAAGAACCATGTTGTAAGAAAGTTATTTGAATATACCCACTTGGTTTCTAAATCCATTGAAAGGGAGGCAAGTTGACCGTAAAGGTAAAGGTATATCGTTCGTAGGTTTCATTCGCAAGTTGGTGGTATGAGACTGCATATAATTGTATATGTAAACAATATAAGTTTGAGTATTGAACTAAAAGTTAACAGTGAAATGATTGGCGGGGCAAAGAGAACATTACTAGAATTTAAGATGATAGTGGGTGCACTTTGCTTACCAATGCTAAACCTTTCGTGCTTATTGGAAACTAAAGCTTCTATTCATCATGGTTTCCACATTTTGCAAATGAGTTTGTGTAGCGGAGAACCACCAATTTCCGGTAACCTTCAACTGTGTATAGATGACTGTTGTTAATAGCTACTGATGTTGGGCAGAAGAATATGTGTCAATTGGTCCAATCAAATTGTCAATATTAAGTTGATCATTAATAGTGATCGGATCTTGGTTAGCAGCACAGCAGGCAAGCGTGCCTTAAGGGTTACACCTGTAAGCGTATCAGCAAACATCTGAGTATACCCAACCAAATTGTTAGCTAAAAAACAAACAAGTGTTGATCAATACAAGTATTGATTCTGCTTGGATAAAATGCTGAGGGACGGAACAATGTTTATCCTCTCTGGGTACTTTCCCCTTTAAACAAAGCACCCTCCTCATATTTTCTTCCATATATATAAAGCCGAACTAGGATTACATACCCAAACTCAACACTTTTAGACTCCGACTCACTTGGAAGAACGTTGTGACGCTCATCAAATCTGTCACTTCAACTCCATAGGTTTATAAGATTACGAGAACAGTCCTTATGGGCTCAATCAAGAAAGAACGATTTCGACATGACTTAATACAGAAGGCCTTATAGTTAAACCGTTTGTCTATCAGCCAAGAATCACAACGACAAGCTTAATAATGGCCTAAATAAAATCATGCTAGTAGACACCATTTCTAGGTCCCAAATGACAGAAATAGACACTTGGTACACTTAATAGAGCAATTTGTATCACAAAATATGTTTAAATCATATAGTAGTTTAGAACATAAAAATTTGGCTTTTCAAAGATTATTTCATTTAAGTTATAAAAGATGGGAAAATTGATGTTAACAACAAACACGCTTGTATGCTTTTAGGCTAAAAGGAAAGACCAAATGTGTACATGCAACAAAGTTAACGGTTAAAAATGTAAAATAAAAAATAATTTATATCCGACATAATATATGATGTTGATGATCATGAATAAAAATGCTATGCATATTTAATAATATGGTTTATGTTTCTCTTATTGTATTAATGGTTATCCGACATTATCATTCAATACATCTATTAAGCTTCCTACACGAAAATCACATCATATCATCTTGTATATATGTTAGAAAAGTGTATAAATCATCTAGTGTCATCGATGACAACAAATAATAATTTGAACGGTCACCAAAAAGTGTAGACACAACGTTCTTACAAGCCAAATTCACGACCAATGAGAATGAAACTCCGGCAATGATTAGAGAGAGGACCTAAGGAATTTTCAAGAGATTGAGGACTAATGAACGATTTAACGATGAGCAATTTTTGTTATTACTAGAGTTGAAGAACACAAAGTGGAGTTGTGTTTTGATGTGCTCAGAGAGGTCAGCAGGCACCATTTTATAGCTTTTCCAGTTACATGTTTTCTGTAAAGAATCTTCAGTAAAAAAAATCAAAAAAATAGTACGAAAACATATACATGCTAGAATAGACGTTTGGTATATGCAAATGAAACTCGTTTTGAGCAGCAAAACTGAAATAAACACATGACAAGAGAGTTCATTTCCCAATTTTGTCTACATTCCTCAAAAAAGGGAATTAAATCGATAAAATACAAAAAATCGTTAGTAGGTCAATCATCAACGAACTAATTAAGCTATAGTATATCAAGAATGCGGATATAGATTTTGAACACTTGCATGAGTTTCGTTTTCAAAGGCATTATACACTTTGTTTGAGATACGACACAAATTCTCTACCACCAATCAACAGGTCCTAACCCCTCACAAACAAGCGATCCCTGCCAAAATAAAACTATTAAATATAACTATATTCTATCGTTTTAAATGAACTGTTTATATTGTAGTAATATATAACCCACAAATAAAGCTTACAATGACTTCCATAGGGGCAAATGGCTTCGAATCTATTTGTTCCTTTGGGATTTCAGGGAACTTTACATTTTGAACTCGGAATCTAATCTGCAATCGATTAAATTATCAGTGTGCTAATACATATTTAATATTTAGGTAGAATTTTTTTAAAACCATAATGTTATTATAATTTAAAAATTGGCAAACCTCGTTAGCTCCGTCAATATCTAACTTAATGTCATTATAATCCCATGTCCATATGACTTGATTCCTGGTGAAGAAAGGTAAAATAAATTTAACTCGACTTGTTACAGTATGTGACATGTTAAGCTATGTAACAATATGTGACATGTTAAGTATTCATTATAAATAAAAATAAAATCGGTAACTTGGAAGTAGTGACAACTCACTTATTTTCTAAAGTGATGTTTATATCTCTAGTAGGTCAAACACGACGAAAGAAAATAAGTAGAAAAAAAACTTCAAAGATATTTGCCCAAGATATTTGCCCAAGATTATTTGACCTGTTTTATAAAGACTTGCTTTTTTTCTCTAACAGACGAAACACGTAAAATTGTAAAATAAAAAAAGAGAAGGTCTAACGGGTGTAAAACATACAAATCATTAAATTTTGAATATTATTAATATTATGAAAATTAAAATAATATAACTTTTGAAACCACATTTATGCACATTATTTATTCATCAAACAAAATGGAAATATTAATTAGTGGGAACTCACTTGTGTTCTGTGCTGGCCACAAAATCGCTAGGCTCGGGCAATAGCAACTTGGGTATGTATATGTCGTCAAAAAATCCAAGTGTTACTGCAATTTTATATAATCAAATGTTAATAGCACGAAAAGTAGTATTTTTGTCCAAAAATGTTTTTCTAAGACTTACAGCGTAAACCATCAACTGTAGACTCTTTAAGTTTTGCAGAAAGAACTTCTCCAACAAGCGGATGAAATATTATCAGCCTAAATGTTACCTGCCAAAAAAAAAGCACTTTATGCTAATATGCACTACATCACATTACGCTAAGAAACACTGCCACATCAGCAAGTACGACATACTGTGTAAGTTGGAGCACCCTCGTTGGCGAAAATAAAACCACCATCAATTGACTGGATATCGTAGACAGATACGCAGAGTCCCAAATTTGCAATTACCTGTTATATAAAGAAAAAAAGAGTTACTTCTTTGTTTTTCTGTTTTGGCTTTAAAATAAGTGTACAGCGGAAAATGGATAAAAGAAGTGTTGTATTGTATATGACCTTATCTAAGAAAAGAACCTCGAGCTCTCCTTTAACTGCTTCATTGAGAGGAAGGCTTAAAAGATGAGGTTGCAGTAGTAATTTATGCTCCAATTTGGTTAACTGAAACATATTTCCGCCTGTTCACGTAAAAAGTAAAAACCAATATTAAAGGCACGTCATCAGTGATGTGAAAAGGTCAATGGACTTGAGTTTTTACTTGTAAAAGAATATGAACACCGGAGCAAGTATTGGCGACGGCAGGAGGAGAAGAATAAGGCCTGAGCCCAAATAATGAGTTTTGTATATATGCTTTTTGTAGTGGGCTTATTGGTTATTAGCTTTTAACGCCTTCTTCATGCTACATCGATTGTAATGATGAACGGGTTGAGTTTGGAAGCTTTTCACGATAGCCCACCTGATGACTTAATTTTATATAAAGAGCACGACGAAATCCTATACCAACTCGTTCCTAATGGTCTAGTTCGAGTCAGTGTTGTTTTCGTGATTGACCGTAATACATTTGCGTATTAATGTTCGAGCGAGCTCGTGTTTTAATTGGTGTTTTAATTGGTAGAGTGATCATAATCCTAAAAGTTAAATCATCAGCAGCAGCAGTATCCATTAACTCTCGAATCCAGTATTCAGCAGCTGCCAATGCTTATCAACTCCTTCAAACTGAATAAAATTCAACAGATACTCATTACGATTACGATCACTGTACCGATTAAAACACGAGCTCGCTCGAACATTAATAAGCAAATGTATTACGGTCAATCACGAAAACAAAATGACCTAATTTATACAACACATATTATCTGATTAATTGAAAGGAAAAACAGTAATGTTACTGATAGTGATTTTACAGCACAGAAACCCTAGTTTTGAATATAAATAGTGTGAGATAAATTTTATGTATATATAGATATAGATATAGATATAAATATATATTAGGTTAAAAGGATTATCGCCGGAGAGAATACAAACCTCCGATGAAGAAACAACGGCGGATGATCAGTCTATCTCTGTTCGCAGTGTGATTATTAGTTTCAATACTGGGCTTGGCCTTTGGATCTTCTCACGTCGGTTCGGGCCTATTTCAACAGATTTACCGATACTTAAAAGTTTAGTCGGTGACTCGGTGTCTAATATTTTCTAATTCGTCTTTTTATATTAGGTTTGATGTAATAGTATTCTATTTCGGCCAATAAGGTCATTAAACTAATTTAGGCGGTAAGTGCATTTTTTATGGTGATCCGTTAAACTCATTTGACTATGTGGGAGTAATGTTAAATAATGTTTTAGTCGACCCGAACCGTGTTCCGTTAGATCCTTTTGAACCGAATCATTGTATAATTTAATTTGTATTTCTCGTAAAAAAAATAGATAATAATAATTGAGCATCACTTTGAAACTCATGTAATATATGTTGCGTGTGACAATTTATGTGGTGTCAAAATCTGTCTAATAGTGTTTCGAAGCCCATGTCAACCATTAAGGAGCTCAACAAACAGTATACCTCAAATGATTGTGTCCAAGTAAATTATAAAATAATGCTTCCATAATATAGTCGTGTTTATTAATCATGTCTTTTCAGCTTTATGAAAATTTATATTTCTCATTAACGACTTTTTCAACCTAGCTAGCTATATGTTAATGATTTCTAAAAGTGTTACCGAACAATAAATTACCCTTGTTACTAATTTCACAATTTCGGTTTATATTCGACACATAAAACTTAAATATACAAACACGTGTCAAGAGATCATAGCACAATTGTTTCAACTTCTGATTCAATTGAGTTTTTTGTAGCATCCTTGCATTTTCAAAAAATATTTATGTCTGTTTAATGATAAAATGTTAATTTTTTTTTTCTTTCGTCTCTTTTTTTCTTTAGTTGGGAATTTATTGCGAGGAATATAATTTTCATTTAAAAATATATCATCATTTCTTTGAAAACAAATGAAAATTATTGAAAACAAATAAAAATATGTTTTCAAAGACATAAAAATACACTTCATTTCTTTTCTTTTTTTTAAAGATGGAAAATTTGAAAATTTCCGCTAATTAAACACAAGGTCGTGTTTGGTTCGCGAAAAATTTTCAAGTTTTTTAGTATCTATTTTTGTGAAAAAGAAATATGTTTTTATTTTCTAGAAAACAATTGAAATTATGAAAACGTATTTAGTTGGAAAAAAATATTTTCATTTATTGTAAGAAAATATTGAAAATGAGATTTTGGAAATAATAAAAAAGAGCTTCCAAAAATTTAATATTAAAAGTGAAAATTAAAGTTTTTGTTTTTATTGAAATTTTTTCAAAAAAACTTATTTTGAACGCGTTCTTTGTTTTTAATGTTTCCCTTTAAAATTTTTAGAAAAAGATGGATAATTTTTATCAACTAAACACACTTTTAACCTTTTGTTTTTTCTTTCTTCTATCATTTTTCCAAAAAATAATATATCTATCTTTCTATCGATATCTACTTTTAGATTTATATATCATTATTTTTGTTTTTTGTCAAGTAAGCTTTTATACTAGTAAGGTTTTCGGTTGTGCGATGCCCGACACCTGAAAATGTGTTTTATATATATGCGCGATTTGATATAATATAATGTTGTTTGTGTATATTAATAAAAGTTTTAAGAAAGTATTTAATTTTTCTTACTTTGCTAATTTGTTCAAATTTAAATGTGTTTTATAGTAGACGGTTATCTAAATCCTTTATTTTTGTACAAAATTGACTAAAAAAAACAATAAAATCTACAAGCAAAATATCGCAAGACTGATTCAAGGTTAAATTTATATAATATTTGTTTTTTACATGTAAAGGCTAAAGGCTATATAATACCCAAACTTATTTTATTATTTAAATCATATCCAAACCTTCAAATTTTGTTTTGATGTCATATTTTGGGTAACCAGTAACCAATTCAACCAGTAATTTTTTTTTTTAAGGTAAAATGTTTCTATAAGTATTAAAATTAATATTTGATAACCCGAATTCGAAAGCAAGACTTCCCAGACCGCAAACAACATCGTTAACCGGTTTAGACTTACTTGCAAAAAGCTAGAAACCTTAAACCACAACACACCTGAATCGGCTTCCTTGCCCTCTCCTTAACAGATGGGAACCCCAAAGAAACCCAAAAATATGATTTTTAACAATGATCAAGTCTTATATTTATAGTTGAAGAAACTTAAATAAAAAGATAACCATTTACATGTTTGCTCCTTGATTTTTAAACAAAATACAAATTAATTAACCAAACACCCCTTAGGGTCGTAGAACCATCCCAAAATATTATATTTATAATCTTTAATCTTTAATATATAGTAAAAGATGGACCTTAAATGCCACATGACAAAGTAAGGTCCATTTGATGTATTTTTTCTTTGATTTCAGTCGTTAGATCAGATTGATAATGTCATCAAAAACTATTTTTATTTTACATCCTCCTACAATACATAATTACATTCTCTCTTTCATTCCATCTCCACTGAAATAAAAAATATAATTTTAATTTACGTATAAAATCGTTCAATTTGCACTATGATTTACCTCATTGTTATTTTAAAATCTCCTAATACGAAATCTCAAAACATATGTATAAACGTAAATGTGTATATGTTATTATAACTATAAACAACATGCGTATAAACGTAAACGTATACATGTTATTATATAACTTAAAAGCTACACAATTAAAACAAATATTAATACATAAGCTTATAAGTTTTTCAAAATTCACATAAACTCATAGTCAGAGTAAATAATAAACCGAAACAAACACCATTAATGTTACTAATGTTACGTGCAAATCCTAATCAAAATGATACTAAATCTTTAACAACTTTGGGAATTATTGCTATGAAAATCTAACAATGAAAATAAAACTTTTTGCATTTAATATCTAACAACCACATATATTTTTACTCCTATATAAACCATATTTACCTTTTCATTTTTTAAGTTGTCATTTTAAAAAAATTCAATCTATATCGTTCATTATTAATCAAAGATCATCATCCATTAAATCTTGATCATCCATTCAATCTATATATGTAAATCTTTTAGGAAAAGTTCTCTGCATAAAGCATCTTAATTTTGGTTGGTGTCAAGTCTAAAGCTTCACAATACTCGTATCAGTCATGAATTGCTTGTGTAAATGTTGATTTTCCGACAAAAATTATTTGTAATACTTCTACAGTTCTACCATATATGTCTTTTGCTGTTCTTAAGTTGGTGTGATCCTATATTTTTTTCTTGTATTTCCCAACCTTGTGTTCTAGTGTGACAATTAACATCTTTTATATGTTCATAAGTCTTCCATTGTTGGAGTCAATCTTCTTCATTCGTCTTGCAAGATATTAATGGAAACCACAATAGGAAACTGCGAATACATTTGTTACGATATCTTATCCACATTTTGAAGATAGCATTTTTGACCCATTTGCTCTGGACCAAGTCTCTTTGGGTTATACGTTTTAGGACTTTTTATCTCAAACGTGTTCAATGGGTTTATTAACTAAAGCTGAAAAGAAAATGGGCCAAACAGGTTGAAAGGAGAATCGAGTTTATGTTTAGATTTAACAACCTGGAAAAAGAAAAAAAAACCAGGTAATGCACCAAATTTTAATAGAAACTACTAGGACACAACAATGTTCGGAATTTTTTGTTTTCTGTGAAAGGGTAGTAGTGTTTGTGGTCTACAATGAGTGTAGAACACAATACCGTTTAAATTTAACAAAATTCAAATTACAGAAATTGTAAACGAAATTACATAAAATGTAAAATGAAATTACTACCAAGGCTCGTGATAAACACGATTCCCAGGGTACAATGACGAAAACAGTTTTTAATCGAAACTGCCGGAGCACACTTGCCTGAAAATTCAATCGGAAAAATCTCAAAGTAGGATAGATAGGAGGAAAAGGTGTGTCTGTGATTGAGCTAAGACGCTCCCTTTTATAGCCCAAAGGAAAACGTTTGTGATTAATTCAGTTTTAATGACATTAACCAGCCATTAAAACGAAACTGTAACAGTTACCATTAGCGTAATTGTTAGTCACGCTAACGTAACTGTAAGTTACGCTACGTAACTATCATTTATGTTATCGTAACAGTTTCAGCGTAACTATTAGTTACGTTAGCGTAATTGTTAGTTACGTTAACGTAACTGTTAGTTACGTTACCCAAACACCCATCTTTAGGTGTCGATATCTCATTCACCTTAACTCCGTTTTGGACGTATAATATATTGTTGCGAAGCCCTTTCTAAGGGCTACATATTCATATTATTCATAAATATTAAATATGCATCACTTTATAGACGTCCAAAGTTGATGAAAATATCATATTTTTATCAATATTTTTCCAACAATCCCCCACATGAATGGAGATCGTTCTTATTCCCAATGAAACTTCGGTGGTTGAGTCCTGCATAGGATAGGTAGGTGTTACCCTTTGAACCTTCCGTTATGAAATGCACTTAGTCTCCTAACTGTCAGTAGATCTTGATGTCTTTGAACTGAGCTGTTATTTGCGTAGACGACAATACATTTCACACAGGACTCTTCCTGACAATGTCAACTCCTCATAGTCGTGTTCGTTATGGTCATGAACACTATCCTGGTTCTTGATGTGCGAAATCGAGTATATTTTAAAAAACAAGAAATACTTACGACTCGACTACACAATCTTAGGCAGTGGACCTAATCAAGTATAGTATAGTTTTAGGTAAATCAGGTTCGTTCGCAGGGACTGATGTTTGAAATATAATTAATAACTAATAAAACAAAAAGTGGGTTGTTGTGACTGAATTGTCACGGTGCTTAAACTACTAAATTTAAGAAACTAGTTGATTCAGATGAATCGCTGAAAAGATTTTGGTTTGCAAACAATTGATGAAAAATACATTCACTTGGACTTGATCACAATTACTACGGTTATCACTTAATTACTAACAATGTTGAACTACTTAAAAGGTATTTAACTTGAACTCTCGTTTCCCATTAAAACTTTACTCGCCTCATGTATAGTTACCACTCTCGTGTATAATTTCTACGTTTGACAACTAAGCAATAAGTACCTAAGCCGATTTTATGATTTAATCTTATAAAGCTTCCTCTCGAATAGCTTCTTAATTAACTAAACCGATCTCTCTTAATCTAGTTAACTAACAACCACAATCACGTTTTTATTGTTTAAATCTTTAATACTAGTTCCTCTCGAATACTAATATCTTTAAACTAATTATAGACCGATTAGCTATTTCATAAACTATTTTGTAATGTCACACGTTCCTCTCGAATACCTATGATTAATTACTAACAGTTTATATAAAAGATTAAACAATATTCAAAAACTGATTACAATTGGTTTTTCGATTAAACATAAAATCCAGTTCAACATATACGTAATTAAACAATAACCTACATAATTGATCACATCATCCAAGTGAACGTTAAGAAATTTAGCTACTCATAATAATAAAAACGCAACACAATTGAATTGAATGAAACATCTTTATATTAAAAGTAGTAACGAAATGGATTAAAGTACCAATGATCCGAATGCTTAAACAACGAAATTAACAAGTCTAACAATACCAAAATGCTCCAAAAATTCGTGGTCCAAAGCTAGGGTTTCAATACTCCAAAACTTCGTATGATAATGATAATCCTTAACAAATAAACCCTAAAACTGCTTTTATTAAACATAACAAATCGTTGCTGCTCGTGATGACCGCGGGACGGGCGTCCCTCGCCCTTTTTCCAGCTTTGTTGTTTTCCTGCTCGTTTCTGCTTCATCTCTCGTGACCAATTGCTTCTAGTTTCAAAACATAACGGGAATACAATATCGACCCGTTATCTTCACTTTCAGCTCCAATTATGTCACTTCCTCTCCAGAACTTCGGCTAATACCTGTATAACATTTTAGTACCAAAATTTCCCGAAATTCCAAAAATCCGTTATGAATTAAACTCTAAAAAAGACAAATATCGCATATAATAATATGATTAAAATATGCGATATCAGTTCTGCGAGAGCTTTTAGGAATTACGCCCTTATAATTCCCTTCGAAGCGACCCCACTTCTCTCTAACATAGGTGATTCGTTAGAAATAATTATACCACATATGGTTATTTCTTAGAATCATTAAAAGCCGTATGCTTATCCTTCACCTTGTCACTGATCTTAGGAATGGACTAGGAAGTTTGTGAATTTGTGAACTCCCTTAGATGGTTTAGGAGGTAGATAAACTACCCCCCACAGTGACCTCCCTTCGTTCATACAACTAGGTTGTCCTATTGAACCCAGATCTTGGGATCTCCAGTCAACTGGGTTAGGTTTCCTTTGCATAAACTTATTCACTCAAGGGCTTTAGTCCCATTCCTTTTGACGACTTACTAACTAACTCTCTACTTAAGCCTTTCGTAAGCGGATCCGCTATGTTATCCTTTGACTTCACATAGTCAATTGAGATAACTTCTGTTGAGAGTAGTTGTCGTATCGTGTTATGTATACGTCGAATATGTCTTGACTTACCGTTATACATTATGCTATGAGCTCTTCCAATTGCCGATTGACTATCACAATGTATACATACGGCCGTTACCGGTTTAGGCCATCTTGTATGTCTTCTACAAATTGACGCAACCATTCTGCCTCCTCTCTACATTTATCGAGGGCAATGAATTCAGATTCTATCGTTGATCTTGCTATAACCGTTTGTTTGCAAGATTGCCATGCTACAACAACACCTCCAAGTGTAAACACGTGTCCACTTGTTGATCGGGAATCTTTTATATCAGAAATCCGGTTGGCATCATTGTATCCTTCGATAACAGCTGGATGTCTATTATAGTGTAGTCCATACTCTCGCATGTATCTTACATACCGAAGTAATCTTGTCATACTCTTCCAATGATCAGAACTTGGATTGCTTGTGTACCTACTTAGCCTACTAACCGCGTATGCTAAGTCGGGTCTGGTACAACTCATCAGATACATCAGACTACCAATGATTCTTGAGCATTCTAGTTGGGAGACACCTTCACCTCTATTCTTAGATAGATGTTGACTGGTGTCTATTGGAGTTCTAGCTAGGCCGGAATCCCCCACATTGAATCGCTCTAGAATTTTGTCCACGTAATGTGTTTGATTTAACACAAGACCATTTTGGGTTCGTGTGATCTTGATTCCAAGAATCACATCTGCTAGGCCCATGTCTTTCATGTCAAATTTGGATTTCAACATATCCTTTGTTGATGTTATTATCTTATCGTCACTACCCATGATAAGCATGTCATCTACATAGAGACATAATATAACATAACCATTAGGTGTGTCTTTCACATAAACACACTTGTCACATTACTTTATTTTGAAACCATGTTCTAACATGACGTGATCAAACTTTTGATGCCATTGTTTGGGAGCTTGCATTAGGCCATATAATGACTTAACCAGCTTGCAAACTTTTTTCTCTTGTCCAGGGGCAACAAAACCCTCAGGTTGTTTCATGTAAATTTCTTCCTCCAAATCTTCGTTTAGGAAAGCAGTTTTTACATCCATTTGGTGAACTTCCAAATTTTTTATGGCGGCAATAGCAAGTTCCATCCTGATGGAGGTGATTCTTGTTACAGGAGAATACGTATCAAAATAATCTAGACCTTCTCGTTGTCTATAACCTTTGATCATTAATTTTGCTTTGTATTTATCAATACTTCCGTCCGCCCTCATTTTCTTTTTAAAGAGCCATCTATAGTCTAGTGCATTGCAACCATGAGGAAGGTCCACTATTTCCCACGTATGGTTTTGTAAAATAGATTCTGTTTCACTTTTGATGGCTTCTTTCCATTGAAGTGCTTCCGAAGAAGTAACCGCTTCGCTGTAGGTTCTAGGTTCATATTCCACCATGAATGTGAGGAAGTCAGAACCAAAGGATTTCTCAACCCTAGCCCTTTTACTTCTTCTAAGCTCAACATCTTCTTCCACATGTTGTTCTTGTCTCTCACTTTGGACAAACTCATCAACGAGTGTAGAAGAACTTCCAATTTCCGTGTTTTGACAGGGAAATATATTTTCAAAGAATGTAGCACTCCTTGATTCCATTATCGTGTTCTTGTTTATATCGAGATTCTTAGAATCATGCACAAGAAATCGATAGGCACTACTGTTGTGAGCATATCCAATGAATATGCAATCCACAATTTCAAGCCCTATCTTTAAGACCTTAGGTGCCGAAACTAATACTTTGGTTAGGCACCCCCACACTCTTAGGTATTTATATGAAGGTTTTCTTCCAATCCAAAGTTCATATTGGGTTTCTTCTTTATTCTTCCGAGGTAGCTTATTTAAAAGATAAGAAGCTGACAAGATACCTTCCCCCTACATGTTTGGACTAAGTCCAGAACTTATCAACATGGCATTAACCATCTCTTTCAAGGAACGGTTCTTTCTTTCGGCGATACCGTTTTGTTGAGGTGAATAAGGGGCGGTGACTTCATGTCTAATACCATGTTGCTCACAAAAGTTAGCAAATGGTGACACATATTCACCTCCTCTATCACTTCTAACGACCTTGATTTTCTTATTAAGTTGATTCTCAACTTCATTCTTGTAAAGAATGAACTTATCGATGGCTTCATCCTTACTTTTAAGTAAGTATACATACTAATATTTCGTGCTATCATCGATAAAGGTGATGAAGTATTTGTTTCCACCTCTTGTGGGAACCGATTTTAAGTCACATACATCGGTGTGAATCATATCAAGGGGTTCGGTTATTCTTTCAACCGATTTAAACGATGATCTTGTTTGTTTGGCCTCAACACATGTTTGACATTTATAGTTTGAATCAATGTGGAAAGATGTTATGCATTTAAATTTAATTAAACGACGAATGAAATTAAAATTAACATGACCAAGACGTGCATATCAAATATTAGAAGACTCAAGCAAGCAAGCAGAAGTAGTATTAATTTCATTAATATCACGCTTAAAAGCCATTACATTCAATTTGAACATGCCATTAAGGGCATATCCCCTACCAATATGCACACCACTTTTGGTCAACACGACCTTATCTGACTCAAAAACCAAACGAAAACCAAATTTGTTGAGAAGCCAACCCGACACAAGATTCTTACGAATCTCTGGAACATAGAGCACATTGTTCAAAGTGAGCTCCTTTTCCGAGGTCATCTTGAGCATCACGGAACCTTCCCCTTTGATATCGGCCGTAGCCAAGTTTCCCATGAACAACTTCTCACCAGTCTCAACATCTTTGAAGGTGGTAAACATGTTCTTGTCCGAGCAAACATGACGGGTAGCACCCGTATCAATCCACCATTCCGTTGAGTTTGATCCCACCAAATCTTCGGAGATCATATTAGTGACATCGGTCACCATGGCAACAAGATCCATGTAATCACTGACCATATTACTTTGACGGGGATTCTCCCGTTTTGGCATCTTCCAGCTAGCAGCTCTATGACCCAGCTGATCACAACCCGAAAACTTTTTGGGTTTTTCCGCATGATTAGCAACGGCGTTCGCAAGTTGTTCTCCCACAATTGGAGTTACCGTGACATCGGATGTCATGATCGGTGCAAACACAGTTGAGGTCACAAGAGGTTGAGTCGACATTCTGAAATTCGCAAATTAAAGAATTAGACAACTCGCTTTATAATTGTTAACAATCAATAATAACAATAATAATAATCTGTTTATAACAATACAAATAATTTGTTTTATTGTTATTATTCAAAACCCGTTATGTTTTTACAAAATTGTTTTAAATTCAGTCCGCAAAACTGATTTTAGTTACGTAACAGTTACGCTAACATAACTAACAGTTACGCTACGTAACTAACAGTTACGTATCGTAACACACAGTTACGCTACATAACAAACAGTTATGTGACCAACGTAACTAACAGTTACCTGACTTAAGAGATGTAACTAACAGTTACGTGACTAACAGTTACGCTAGCGAAACTAACAGTTACGCTACGTAACTAACAAACGCAACTAACAGTTTCAGCTACGTAACTAACAAACGTAACTAACAGTTACGCTACGTAACTAACAAACGTAACTAACAGTTACTTGACCAACGTAACTAAAAGTTACGTGAGTAACAGACGTAACTAACAGTTACGTGACGATCAGACGTAACTAACAGTTACGTGACGATCAGACGTAACTAACAGTTACGTGACTAACAAACGTAACTAACAGTTACGTGTTTAACAACGAGAACCGTAATAAATTTTCAGAATTTGTTATTCTAAACTTGATCCACAACCATTTTTAAACAAAACGGAAAGAAATTATATGGATATAACAAGTTCCAAACTGATCTGAAGTGCAATGATTAAAGAATTTATATTGAATAAACTGTTTTCAAATTTTCCGTTCACCGATTTCAAACCAATAATATGTTTTAAACGTTAATAATCTGATATATAACGACAGTTACGCTAGCGTATTTAACAGTTACACTACGTAACTAACAGTTATACCGACGTAACTAAGTAACGTAACTAACATTTACGCTAAATCGACTAACGTAACTAACAGTTACGCTACGTAACTAACAGTTACGTTGAAAAACCAGTTGTTCAAAACCAAAAGAGTCGAAACAAAACTAGTTTGAGTCCAATCTTTTCTGATTATAAACGGAATTGTAAGAAGAAATTTTTTTTTAAGATTATAGAACCCAATACCGTTTAAATTAAACAAAATTTTAAATTATAGAAAATGTAAAATGAAATTACTGCCAAGGCTCGTGATATACATGATTCCCTTTGAAACAAATTTCGCATATATTACACGGTT
Source organism: Senecio squalidus (assembly GCA_910822075.1). Lineage (NCBI taxonomy): Eukaryota > Viridiplantae > Streptophyta > Magnoliopsida > Asterales > Asteraceae > Senecio > Senecio squalidus. The sequence continues at coordinate 35,161,838 of CAJVGC010000508.1, forward strand.
TGTTTCCTAGGGTACAATGACGAAAACAATTTTTAATCGAAACTGCCGGAGCACACTTGCCTGAAAATTCAATCGGAAAAATCTCACAGTAGGATAGATATGAGGAAAAGGTGTGTCTGTGATTTAGATAAGACGCTCCCTTTTATAGCCCAAAGAAAAACGTTCGTGATTAATTCATTTTTAATGGCATTAACCAGCCATTAAAACGAAACTGTAACAGTTACCACTAGCGTAACTGTTAGTTACGCTAACGTAACTGTTAGTTACGCTACGTAACTATCAGTTACGTTATCGTAACAGTTTCAGCGTAACTATTAGTTACGTTAGCGTAACTGTTATCACTTACGTTATCGTAACAGTTTCAGTAACTACTAGTTACGTTAGCGTAACTGTTAGTTACGTTACCCAAACACCCATGTTTAGGTGTCAATATCTCATTCACCTTAACTCCGTTTTGGACGTATAATATATCGTTGCAAAGCCCTTTCTAAGGGCTACATATTCATATTAAATATTCTTCATAAATATTAAATATGCATCACTTTATAGACGTCAAAAGTTGATGAAAATATCATATTTTTTATCAACATTTTTCCAACAATGAGCAACATATTTTTCTGATTTATCTAACAACTAAAACCCCCCCACAAAACATAGGTAATGTTACACCCCAAAGCGGATATAACGACTAACTTAGGGCCTGTTTGCGATTACCACAGACCACGGACTCGGACTCAGACCACGGACTCGGTCCGTGGTCTGCGCGTTTGATAACTCATCATTAGCCCGGACTCGGTCCGGACTACAGACCCAAAGGCCAGACTGAGTCCATCCTAAATATATGCATACTCAAACATTTTCTTCATCATACCCCTCTGTCTCCACTGCCGCCTTCTCCAACCACCCCCTCCTCCAGCCACCGCCAGCCACCCCTCCTTGTCGTGTTTCTCATTTAAATCAGAGAAATTCAGCAGCTATTCGGACTCTGTTTTGCCATGGTAATGGGGGAGTATTAAGTTTGCAGCCGAGTCAATCTTCAAGGGTTCCTCTAGAGAGATACACTTAGATTATTATCTTTTTAGCAGAGTATGATGTTGGTTATTTCAAACATTTGTATCAAAAGTAGCAATTCTGACCCATCTACTTATAAATGGGTCGATCAAGTTCTGTTTTATCTCTTATGGGGCAAACATATACTATACTAAAATTTAGTCAAAAGTTCACAACCCGACCCAACTCAGTTTTAACCCGTACCAAAAAAATTACTAGATTTATGCCTACTAGTGATTGATGTCTCTCGAATCTTCAAGGCGGCAAAGATTTCTTTGTAATCGTCACCCAGGTGGGTGAGTATGTGAACAATGAGATCATCATCATCAATTGGCTTATGAGCCAGGGCTAATTCATCGGCTATAGCTTTCATCTCGTTCAGGTATCCTGCTATAGGTTTGCTGCCAACTAAAGCTTCTATTCATCATGGGTTCCACATTTCGCAAATGAATTTGTGTAGCAGAGAACCACCAATTTTCGGTAACCTTCAACTGTGTATAGATGACGGTTGCTAATAGCTACTGATGTTGGGCAGAAGAATATGTGTCCTTTGGTCCAATCAAATTGTCAATATTAAGTCGATCATTAATAGTGATCGGATCTTGGTTAGCAGCATAGCAGGCAAGGGTGCCTTAAGGGTTACACTTGTAAGTGTATCAACAAACATCTGAGTATACCCAACCAAATTGTTAGCTAAAAAACAAACAAGTGTCGATCAATACAAGTATTGATTCTGCTTGGGTAAAATGCGCAGGGGCGAAACAATGTTTATCCTCTCTGGGTACTTTCCCCTTTAAACAAAGCACCCTCCTGATGTTTTTTTCCATATATATAAAGCCGAAGTAGGATTACATACCCAAACTCAACACTTTTTGACTCCGACTCACTTGGAAGAACGTTGTGACGCTTATCAAATCTGTCACTTCAACTCCCTAGGTTTATAAGATTACGAGAACAGTCCTTATGGGCTCAATCAAGAAAGAACGATTTCGACATGATTTAATGGAGAAGGCCTTATATTTAAACCATTTGTCTATCAGCCAAGAATCACAATGACAAGCTTAATAATGGCCTAAATAAAATCATGCTAGCAGACACCATTTCTAGGTCCCAAATGACAGAACTAGACACTTGGTACACTTAGTAGAGCAATTTGTATCACAAAATATGTTTAAATCATATAGTAGTTTTGAACATAAAATTTGGGTTTTCAAAGATTATTTCATTTAAGTTATAAAAGATGGGAAAATTGATGTTAACAACAAACACGCTTGTATGCTTTTAGGAAAGGCCAAATGTGTACATTCAACAAAGTTAACGGTTAAAAATGTAAACTAAAAAATAATTTATTTTCTTTTGCTACATCTAAGCAATTGTACATCTACCGGAAGACGAGATGGTTGTCTTTCGAGAGCTCAAAGAGCTCCTTGCATATGTTGCTGCTTAAATTAACATGGTAATAAACAACTTCTATCCGACATAATATATGATGTTCGATGATCATGAATAAAAATGCTATTCATATTTAATAATATGGTTTATGTTTCTCTTATTGTATTAATGGTTATCCGACGTTATCGTTCAAAACATCTATTAAGCTTCCTACACGAAAATTACATCATATCATCTGGTATATATGTTAGAAAAGTGTATAAATCATCTAGTGTCATTGATGACAAGAAATAATAATTTGAACGGTCACCAAAAAGTGTAGACACAACGTTCTTACAAGCCAACTTCATGACCAGTGAGAATGAAACTCCGGCAATGATTAAAGAGAGGACCTAAGGAATTTTCAAGAGATTGAGGACTAATGAACGATTTAACGATGATCAATTTTTGTTATTACTAGAGTTGAAGAACACAAAGTGGAGTTGTGTTTTGATGTGCTCAGAGAGGTCAGCCGGCACCATTTTATAGCTTTTCCAGTTACATATTTTCTGTAAAGAATCTTCAGTAAGAAAATCAAAAAAATAGTACGAAAACATATACATGGTAGAATAGACGTTTGGTATATGCAAATGAAACTCGTTTTGAGCAGCAAAACTGAAATAAACACATGACAAGAGAGTTCATTTCCCAATTTTGTCTTACATTCCTCAAAAAAGGGAATTAAATCGATAAAATACAAAAAATCGTTAGTAGGTCAATCATCAACGAACAAATTAAGCTATAGTATATCAAGAATGCGGATATAGATTTTGAACACTTACACTTTGTTTGAGATACGACACAAATTCTCTACCACCAATCAACAGGTCCTAACCCCTCACAAACAAGCGATCCCTGCCAAAATAAAACTATCAAATATAACTATATTCTATCATTTTAAATGAACTGTTTATATTGTAGTAATATATAACCCACAAATAAAGCTTACAATGACTTCGATAGGGGCAAATGGCTTCGAATCTATTTGCTCCTTTGGGATTTCAGGGAACTTTACACTTTGAACTCGGAATCTAATCTGCAATTGATTAAATTATCAGTGTGCTAATACATATTTAATATTTAGGTTGAATTTTTTTAAAACCATAATGTTATTATAATTAAAAAAATTGGCAAACCTCGTTAGCTCCGTCAATATCTAACTTAATGTCATTATAATCCCATGTCCATATGACTTGATTCCTGGTGAAGAAAGGTAAAATAAATTTAACTCGACTTGTTACAGTATGTGACATGTTAAGCTATGTAACAATATGTGACATGTTAAGTATTCATTATAAATAAAAATAAAATCGGTAACTTGGAAGTAGTGACAACTCACTTATTTTCTAAAGTGATGTTTATATCTCTAGTAGGTCAAACACGACGAAAGAAAATACGTAGAAAAAAAACTTCAAAGATATTTGCCCAAGATTATTTGACCTGTTTTATAAAGACTTGTTTTTTTTCTCTAACAGACGAAACACGTAAAATTGTAAAATAAAAAAAGAGAAGGTCTAACCGGTGTAAAACATACAAAATCATTAAATTTTTGAATATTATTATTATTATGAAAAATTAAAATAATATAACTTTTGAAACCACATTATTTATTCATCAAACAAAATGGAAATATTAATTAGCGGGAACTCACTTATGTTCTGTGCTGGCCTCAAAATCGCTAGGCTCGGGCAATAGCAACTTGGGTATGTATATGTCGTCAAAAAATCCAAGTGTTACTGCAATTTTATATAATCAAATGTTAATAGCACGAAAAGTAGTATTTTGTCCAAAAAATGTTTTTCTAAGACTTGCACCGTAAACCATCAACTGTAGACTCTTTAAGTTTTGCAGAAAGAACTTCTCCAACAAGCGGATGAAATATTATCAGCCTAAATGTTACCTGCCAAAAAAAAGCACTTTATGCTAATATGCACTACAACATCATATTACGCTAAGAAACACTGCCACATCAGCAAGTACGACATACTGTGTAAGTTGGAGCACCCTCGTTGGCGAAAATAAAACCACCATCAATTGACTGGATATCGTAGACAGATACGCAGAGTCCCAAATTTGCAATTACCTGTTATATAAAGAAAAAAAGAGTTACTTCTTTGTTTTTATGTTTTTGCTCTAAAATAAGTGAACAGCGGAAAATGGATAAAAGAAGTGTTGTATTGTATATGACCTTATCTAAGAAGAGAACCTCGAGCTCTCCTTTAACTGCTTCATTGAGAGGAAGGCTTAAAAGATGAGGTTGCAGTAGTAATTTATGCTCCAATTTGGTTAACTGAAACATATTTCCGCCTGTTCACGTAAAAAGTAAAAACCAATATTAAAGGCACATCATCAGTGATGTGAAAAGGTCAATGGACTTGAGTTTTTACTTGTAACAGAATATGAACACCGGAGCAAGTATTGGCGACGGCAGGAGGAGAAGAATAGGGCCTGAGCCCAAATAATGAGTTTTGTATATATGCTTTTTGTAGTGGGCTTATTGGTTATTACCTTTTAACGCCTTCTTCATGTTACATCGATTGTAATGATGAACGGGTTGAGTTCTTGGAAGCTTTTTACGATAGCCCACCTGATGACTTAATTTTATATAAAGAGCACGATGAAATCCTATACCAACTCGTTCCTAATGGTCTAGTTCGAGTCAGTGTTGTTTTCGTGATTGACAGTAATACATTTGCTTATTAATGTTCGAGGGAGCTCGTGTTTTAATCGGTAGAGTGATCATAATCCTAAAAGTTAAATCATCAGCAGCAGCAGTATCCATTAACTCTCGAATCCAGTATTCAGCAGCTGCCAATGCTTATCAACTCCTTCAAACTGAATAAAATTCAACAGATACTCATTACGATTACGATCACTGTACCGATTAAAACACGAGCTCGCTCGAACATTAATAAGCAAATGTATTACGGTCAATCACGAAAACAAAATGACCTAATTTATACAACACATATTATCTGATTAATTGAAAGGAAAAACAGTAATTTTACTGATAGTAATTTTACAGCACAGAAACCCTAGTTTTGAATATAAATAGTGTGAGGTAAAATTTATGTATACGTATGTATTTGAATATGGATATAAACATAGATATAGATATAGATATAGATATAGGTTAAAAGGAATGTCGCTGGAGAGAATACAAACCTCCGATGAAGAAACAACGGCGGAGGATCAGGTCTCGCCGTCTATCTCTGTTCGCAGTTAATAAAATATTTAGAAATAACGGTTTCTATGTAATAGTCTTCTATTTCGGCCAATAAGGTCATTAAACTCATTTAGGTCGTAAGTGCATTTATTTATGGTGATCCATTAAACTCATTTGACTATGTTTGAGTAATGTTAAATATAGTTTTAGTCGACCCGAACCGTGTTACGTTAGATCCCTTTGAACCGAATCATTATATAAATTAAGTTGTATTTCTCGTTCAAAAAAATAAATAATAATAATTGAGCATCACTTTGAAACTCATGTAATATATGTTGCGACAATTTATGTGGTGTCAAAATCTGTCTAATAGTGTTTCGAAGCCCATGTCAACCATTAAGGAGCTCAACGGACAGTATATCTCAAATGATTGTGTCCAAGTAAATTATAAAATAATACTCCCGTAATATAGTCGTGTTTAATTAATCATGTTTTTTCAACATTATGAAAATTTATAGTTCTCATAAACCACTTTTTCAATATAGCTAGCTATATGTTAACGATTTCTAAAAGTGTTACAGAAAAATAAATTACCCTTGTTACTAATTTCACATTTTCGGTTTAATTTATTTATTCAACACATAAAACTTAAATATACAAACACGTGTCAAGAGATCATTGCACAATTGTTTCAACTTCTGATTCAATAGAGTTTTTTGGAGCATCCTTGTATTTTCAAAAAATATTTATGTAAATATGGTACTTTCAACACTATTTAACGATAAAATGTTAAAAAAAAATAAAATTCTTTAGTCTCTTTTTCTTTCTTTCTTCACATTATTCAATTAAATTTGAAGCATAACCTATATATAGTTTCAGATATTAAAAAATCAAAAATCAAACTGTCACACCCCGCTAAAGCGGAAACACGGAATGTGAAGAGCAAATAATCATTTCACGAGTTATACCAAGAGTCAACGGTTCAAGTCATTTTAAATTGACGTTACAAAGGTAACCACGTTCGAAAGATACAACCAAGATTCGTAAGTCTAAAACGACAAATACATATTAAAGTATTTTAACAAAAATTCCCAAGTATCAAAGGTCTTTTCCCGTTTTACTCTTCACATAACTAGCTTGACCCGCCTGAGCAATGCACCTCATAACTTACGCTTAGTTTCCTGAAACATGAGATAAAGTGTCAACTACGAAAACGTAGTGAGTGAGTTACAGTTTAAATAGTCGACCAAAAATATAAGTAAAGTATATAAAGTAGGAGTTTCCAAAAAAAAGAGATTAGCGGAGAAAAGTCGCTTAAAGTTTATATACCTTAAAGTCCAAGTAATGGGCGGACTGGTGCCCTAAGTTTGTAAAGACCAAATATAGTCAAATTTAGTCAAACAGTAGAAGCGTATACCAAACGCTAAAAATTTATAAGTTTATGCGTAAGTAACTAATTAGATTTTCTTGTATCAACCACTTGGCATCTATAACTTAAGTGTTCACACTAATCCGATTATCCAACCGTGAACGGCCCCAACTTCCCGCCTCTCAAACGGAAAGTTAAACAGAACTTAGTAATATGTACTTAGACTGCCATCTAAGCAAGGAACGGTTCTTTCCTAAGTATCGATACCCATAATTACTATACGGCTAAGTAGTTAATAGTGTGAAAGTCTAAGTCTAAACTAGTCGGGCACTGAGTAATTTTATTTTAAAATCGAGAGAGTCGTACGTCCATCACTTAAGATCGTGTTATAGCTCCATCAAGGGTTGGTACGTATACAAGCATCAATAATTAGTTTAGTCAAAAGAGAACGACCAATAAGTCTAAATAAAGTCAAATAATTTACGCATAAGAGTCAAATAGTCGATCAAATAAGTCCAAGTTTAATAAGTCAAAGTCAAAGTTTAATAAGTCGATCGTCAAAGTTTAATAAGTCAAAAGTCAAACTAGTTCAAATAGTTCAAAAGTCAAAATAGTTTAAATAGACCAAAGTCAAAATAGTTTAAATAGACCAAGTCAAAATAGTTTAAATAGACCAAAGTCAAAATAGTTTAAATAGACCAAGTCAAAATAGTTTAAATAGACCAAAGTCAAAATAGTCGTACAAGTTCAATAGTCAAAATAGGTCACAAGTTCAATAAGTCAAATAGTTTAAATAGACCAAAGTCAAAATAGTCGTACAAGTTCAATAGTCAAAATAGGTCACAAGTTCAATAAGTCAAAATAGTTTAAATAGACCAAAGTCAAAATAGTTTAAATAGACCAAAGTCAAAATAGTCGTACAAGTTCAATAGTCAAAATAGGTCACAAGTTCAATAAGTCAAAATAGTTTAAATAGACCAAAGTCAAAATAGTTTAAATAGACCAAAGTCAAAATAGTCGTACAAGTTCAATAGTCAAAATAGGTCACAAGTTCAATAAGTCAAATAGTTTAAATAGACCAAAGTCAAAATAGTCGTACAAGTTCAATAGTCAAAATAGGTCACAAGTTCAATAAGTCAAAATAGTTTAAATAGACCAAAGTCAAAATAGTCGTACAAGTTCACAAAAGGTTGGATCTCATGTTTCCCCCAAAAAGAGTACTTAAAATGTAAGAGTAGAGAGGGGTGTAACTCACGGGTTGCGAAGATAAGAACTTGGAAGAATGGTCGGAAATGAGAGCCGGGAATCACCGAATGCCTAAGGATACCAAGATTTGTTCAAGTGTTATTATTATATTAAGTTATTATACCTAATATATAATAAATGAAATTTGTGTTATATTATGTAATATAAGTAAATTTTTAGTCAAACTTTAAGTGTCAAAGTCCATTTTGTCCAATGTTGTCCGAAACGGTTAACGTTTTGTTTTAGTCAAAAAGTCCAAAGTTGATGTTATTGTTGTTATGTTGAATATGTTTTGTTTGCCAAAGTGTTTTATATTTCCTAACGAAATTTGGACAGCGCTTCCGCGCCCAAATTCTATGTCCAAAAATATTAACCACTTTCCCGCTTACAAAACACATATACAAACATAACGTTTTCAAACATGTTTATCTTAGTCAATTAAGTCCAATATAAGTCACTAATATGTTCATTTTTTCAAAAATCAGTCCTAAATGTCGAGTCTCAAGGGTCAGAACGCGTAACCAAGTTTTAAAACGGCCAAAACGACATTTTCGGGAAGGACAACAGGTCGGTGCTAAGCACCTGGACATAGGTGCGCAGCACCTACCCTGCTGTTCTTCCTTTTTTTGAGTTTTTCTTGCAAAATCGTTTATGTAAGTGGTAGATCTTGACATGCAATCGGTATAAACCTTATTAATCATCATTATATCAGTTTATAAACAACTTTTAACCACAAAAACCAAGATTTAACCATCATTTATTAAAAACCCGTTTTTGTATAAAAATGGTTATAAAACTTCATCAAAACTTGTTTTTATGGTTTTGATCATACATGCAATGAGTTAGATTGATAATATATGTAAAAAGGAAGATTTCTACCGGATGAAAATGCTTAGATGATGCCTTAGAAGTGTTTTGAGCTCCAAAAATGGTGAGATAAGCTTTTTAACCGAAATCTTTTGATTCCTTTTCTTCCCCTTGATGTTAAAACGTTTTTGGATGGTGATTTTGGTGGGTTAAATGGCTGTAACTCTCTGGTTTTTGAGAGAGTCTTAGAGAGAGGTTAGAGAGAGGATGGAGAAGAAATGTTGGTGTGTGTGTGTTTTATGTTTTTAAAAATGAAAAATGAAAGAAAATGATTAAATTTAATAGTAAGAGGTCTTGGGGCAGTGGAAAATACTGCAAATAAGTCAGAACTCGGGTTGGGGGTTGATGGAAAGTTGTGTAAATCTAGATAAGGACTAAAAATGTAAAGTTTTTGAATTTTTGCAACAGGTGCTGCGCACCTAAACAACAGGTGCTGCGCACCGGGCCTAAATTCAGCATTTTCTGATTTTTCGTTTTTACGTTATTGCTTCGTTGGACCTTTTTGTTAATTGAAAGTTCTTAATTATGATTAGTTATGAACTTAGGAAAGTTCAATAGATGTTTTCTTGGTATTAGGACTTATATAAATTGATTCCGGGTGTGATTCCGACACTGTCGCGTATCCGGCTATTGATCAGTTAAAGGTAACGGTAGACAAAAAGAGAGACATAGAGCATAATTTGCACCTAGAATTTGACGGTTGTCACACAAACCATCAATTATTGTATTGTTTGGGTCATTTCGGTTTGGTTAATTCGATTATGGTTTAATTATTCGGTTATTTTGCATGACCTAATTAAATACAAAAGGAAAATAGTTATGAATGACAATTTCACAATATACCGTCAATTAAAAGATCAATAACAAGATGAAGTAATGTCTTATAAATATAAAAAATATTCTTAATTATTTGTTTTTTATGCACATTTCTTGTAGCATCGTATATATTATATTACATTTTGTATTTTTCAATGAAAAATTAGACGTGAAATGTCACACCCCGCTAAAGCGGAAACACGAGATGTGAAGAGCAATAGTAATCATTACGCAAGTGTATAGATAATTACCAAGTTTTTAATATATAAAACAACCATTCAAAGTTTACAAAATAACATAAGTTTTAAGTTTACAACATGTTTACAAAGTACAAACGTTTAATACAACCCGCCAAACCATTCCCTGATCTTGAAGTCATTCAGCCAAAAACCCGCAAAAGTCATTTCCAACAGTACAAGCATCTTCAGTCACTTACTCGTTCTCTGAAAACACGAGTAAAATGTCAACTGCGAAAAACGTAGTTGGTGAGCTACAAATTTAAGTAAGTATATAAAGTTTTGACGCACATAACGTTTGCTTAAAGTATAAGCATATAAGTTTTGTTTGTGTGCGTTGTACCAAACTAGGTAACGTGGCATAAAGTATAAGTATATAAGTTTTGCTTATGCGTGTTGTACCAAACTAGGTAACGTGGCATAAGTTTCAAGTATGTAGGTACCGACCACATAGTGTACGGCTATGTGAAGATCCTATCGTGTTACACAATGTTTCGTTGCTAAGCCTCAAAGCCTACCCAATTAATAATCGTGCACAATCGTTATTTGACGTTGTTGTGAGGGTCTAACTACCCTAATAGCGCTATCCACAAATTATCAACGGTTCTTTCCAAAGGGATTAATAGCAACTAATGTCACTTGGAAATGTCGGCAATTTTAGTGGTATCACACGTACATGGTGGACAACTCCACAACATGACGAACAAAAGTTTTAAGCTCAACGCCAATGTAAATTCAAGCGTATACAATCCATGTATAAAGTATAAGTTTCAAGTATAAGAGTATCCCGTTTTAAACATGCAAAACTTGTAAATAACGTTTATAGACTAAAATTTACAATAACAATTGTAAAGTAGCATTTAAAGAATATCGTTTGAGTACTCGTACTTTCCCCCAAAACATGTATAAAAATAGTTAAAAAGGGGTTGTAACTCACTTTTTTTGTAATAAGTCGGTGTGTGTCGGTATTTCGAAACTCGTGTCACGTAGAATCGGAATCAACGAAATCCTATAATACCAAATATCGTATAAGTATTTTGTTTCATTCGTTTATATAAGTTAATATTAACGTTTTAGTTTCATTTCGATATGTTATTTACTTATTTCGTCCAAAAATACTTATTTTATAGTCTCGAGTCCAAATAGTCCGTTAATTGTCCAAAATCAATACGTTTTCATCTTAATTTCAATACTTTATATGTTTTTATAAAAACTTTACATTCCAAGTCCTTTTTAAGTTATATCAACCCATATTTTAATAACTCCATAGTTAACAATCACCTTTTTATAACATGAATTCTTTTGTTTAATAACTATAATTTCATGAAAATATTATGTTTACATATCAATATAACTAAATTTTAAATCAATATATATAAATAAAACTAATCCAAATCTAACTTTATTACATGATTAAGTACCTTAACTTATGATATATATATATATATATATATATATATATATATATATATATATATATATATATATATATATATATATATATATGTTCCATAACCAATTTACATTCAAATTATCACCTCAAATTATAACTTATTAATAAAATCATATTAAACTTAAACAAAGATTAAAAGAAATTAGTATGAATTATACCCAAAATGGTTTTGTAACTTGAATTCTTGATTTATAACACCAAGCTTTCTTCCTTTCCTTGCTTTAACACTTACCCAAAACACCACAATCTCTTTGAAAATCCTCTTTTAATCTTCAAACTCAATATCTCCAAATTGTATGTATGTATGTGTTTGATTTGTGTAAAGAGAAAGATAAAAGTGAGTTTGTGGTGATATAGGATGACTAAGTATGAGTCATTTCTGGAGTAAATTAGCTCTTGCCACGTTTTGGACATTTGTCAAGTAATTAACCTACTAACCATGACTAATCAAAAATAAAAAAATAATTTTTGTGCCCCGGTGCGTCGCACTGGGCTTGGGTGCGGCGCACCGGGTGCTGAAATCCGGACTTTCGTTTTTCGTTTGCGATATCGTTACGTACATGCGTTGTTTAAAGTTTACGATTGTTTTGCAATGAACTTAGACAAGTTCATTCTATGTTTATTAGTATTAGGGTTCGTTTATTGATTCGATTCCGATTCCGATTCCGATTCACACTCGTTTAAAGTTCATGTAACGTAAATCTACGTTAAATTTTTTGCATGAGTTACTAAGAGCTTAGCTTTAATAAGTTATGCTTAAGTAACTACATAACACATAAGATTAGTTATGTCGAGTATCATAAGTATGTGATTGAGTTTAATAGTTGAAGAACTCCCATGTGTTTAAGACGGTTGTCACATTCTCCCCCCGTTGAACGAATTTGGTCCCGAAATTTCAACTTGTAGCGTACGTTGTGGGAGAAGTGAAAAGATGAGGATACTTTTGCTTCATTTGATCCTCTCTTTCCCATGTATGTACAGGGCCACGCTTTGCGTTCCAACGTACCCTTACTATGGGAATTCGAATATGTCTTAGTTTCTTAGTTTCGCGATCTATGATTTCAATCGGTTCTTCAACGAATTGAAGTTTATCGTCTAATTGTACTTCTTCTAAAGGTGTGATAAGCTTTCATCTGATAAGCACTTTTTCAGTCTCGATACATGAAAAAGTGTTATGTATGTTACCGAGTTCTTGAGGTATTTCCAAACGATACGCTACTGGACCTATTCTTTCGAGTATCTCGAATGGTCCTACATATCTTGGACTAAGTTTTCCACGCTTTCCTCGGCGTATAGCACCTTTCCAAGGTGACACCTTAAGAAGTACCTTGTCACCGATCTGAAATTCTAAGTCTTTTTTACGCACATCCGCGTAACTCTTTTGACGACTTCTAGCAGTCTTAAGTCGTTCTTTTATCGTTGTGATTTTATCAATCGTTTCTTGCACTACATCTATACTGATTAGTTGTCGATCCCCTGGTTCCAACCAACATAATGGAGATCGTCATTTTCTTCCATAAAGAGCTTCAAATGGCGCACATTTGATGCTAGCATGATAGTTGTTATTATAGGAGAGCTCTATTAGTGGTAAATGAATATCCCAACTTCCTCCAAAATCAATAACACATGCTCTTAGCATATCTTCTAATGTTTGTATTGTACGCTCGCTTTGTCCATCAGTTTGCGGATGATAAGCTGTACTTAAGTCTAATCGAGTGCCAAACGATTTTTGAAATGCCTTCCAAAATCTGGAAGTAAACGAGTATCTCTGTCCGAGATAATTGATATGGGAATTCCATGACGAGTTACTACCTCGTTAATGTATATCTGGACAAGTTTTTCTATGTTATAACTTTCCTTGATGGGAATAAAGTGTGCTGACTTCGTTAGTTGATCTACTATAACCCAAATCATGTTATTACCCTTTGTTGTACGAGGTAATTTGGTAATGAAATCCATTGTAATTTGTTCCCATTTCTATTCGGGAATTTCGAATTGTTGTAGTAACCCTGATGGTTTTTGATATTCAGCTTTCACTTTTGCACAAGTCAGACATTTCTTCACATACAAAGCAATATCTCTTTTCATATTTCTTTTAAAGGTTGTATACATTAGTGAATATATATATACATTAGTGGATATATGTCTATATTCACTAGTGTATATGTGGTTCCTAATGGTTCTCAAATATTTAGTGGTTCCTATTTGAACCCACCTATATATATATATATATATATATATATATATATATATATATATAAATATATATATATATATATATATATATATATATATATATATATATATATATATATATATATATATATATATATATATATATATATACCCGCACGATGTCGCAATGATAATAAATTGTTTTAATTTTCGATGAATAATTTTCTTCAGTGATACATATTTTATTACAAATAATTTTACGAACGATCAAAATTTCGGTTTATAAACATTTAATTATTTTTAAAATTCTAAAGATTAACTCCACTTGTTTGAAAATTTACAAAATAAAATTGATTGTTTTAAATTTATAAAAAAAAACTCAATTATCTAAATTTTTAAGTATATATGGTAGGTGTGTTATAGAATTGTAATTTTAATTATTTAATAGATAATTAATTAAAAAAATAAATTAGTAATTTAACATTCTTAAATTTAAACATTTTTTAGCTAAATAATTTATAATGTATATAGATAAAAACTTAATCATTCAATCACTAATTTCAACTTTTGCCAATTTCATCAAACACATACTAAAATAAAATATTAATCAACCATTATTTCACATATTACTCTGAGCGGATAAATGATGATATAACATTGATCGAAAGTAGAGACACAATTATACCTATAGATTAATTTTGCAGATTGCCTATGGAATCACGCTTTATAATGTTTTTAAATCGACTTTGGGCTTTTGGCTATCTGGGCTTGCAATTCCAGCCCAGTAAATAGTCCGAGTCTGCTTTCTTTTACTCTTTTGTTACCATTCCGCCACGTGTGTTTTCGAAATTGTTACATTGTCATCTTCCTGTTACATTTGTGTTTAATCCAGTCCACCATACGATTCGATGTTTTCGACAGGTTTGTTACACGTGTTTAACCACGTGTCGTCCTCATCTTTGCGTTTGATTCCACCTGATTTTCTTTTGCATTTACTTCCACCTGCTTTTCTTTGCTCAATTTCATTGCAAACAGACACACACAGCGATGGCGAAAGGGGCGTCTCTATCCTGATATCTGCAAAAAAGCGAGAGGTAATAATCATCGATCAATTTCATGTTATTCATTTCGATTTTTATAATCTATGTTGGTTAATCGATCAATTTCATTTTATTCATTTCGATTTTTTGTAATTTATGTCGGTTAATCGATTATATTCGTTTATTGATTGTATAAGAATTTAGTTTGTTAATTTGTGGGTTTCTTTAAAGATCGAATTTTTTGTCATAAAATGATTTGGGGTTCATATGTTCTGTTTGTCTTGCAGAAACGAATGATGTAAATAAGGTTCCTGAAGTGCAAGAATCGCCTGTGGTAGATGTCTTGGTAGCTAATAATCTAATACGATGTAGTTAAAATCTTTATTTGAAGTCACAAACAAATAGATTTACGTGTGTCCGCAGTGATAATTAATAAAATGCATCTTCTGTCGTCTGTTGTTACCTTTATTAACTGTCTTATCCTATAAACTTTTCTCACAGTTAGATAAACGGAAGGAATTGATAACCGAAAATCTGGCAGAACAATTGGAACAAGATTTAAGCCCATGTAAACAGGTAAATTTTAGGTGTAATGTTTGACATAGTATTTTACTTATGTATATTAGATTTTCCTTGTAACATCTTGCCGTTATGTATTAGTACAGATGGAACTAGAATTTCTGGATGAGGATGTGAAGCTGTGGTCTGATGGAAAAGAACCAAACATCCGAATGCTTTTATCGACATTACATCATGTAAGTGGATAGTATAGGTTAGTGTGAAACCGTATTTTTAAGTTTTCCATATTCTGATTATTCAATATAAACCAGACCTTTGTTGATTGATTAATCGGTTTGTAAGTTTCATTTTATTCATTTCCCAATATATGAGGTGATTAATAAGATGCTCTACTTAATCCAGGATTTGATTTTGATTATGTGTTTGATTGGACTATCTTAAAGAACCAGCAATCGGAAAAGAAAGGGTCACAACATCATATAAAACCGAGAAAACAGAGGGCCGATGTTAAACTTTCAACACCCATTTAACCTTTTGCTATTGTAGAGCATCAGAACGTCAATGAACATATGCACGAAAGTTCAACCGCAAGAAATACTAATTCTACCCGTGATACACGTAACTTCCAAAACTTGAGTTTTGAATGATATTAGGGAGAATATTTTAACAACTTTGATGTGGCAGAAATTTGTGTGAAGTTGAAATTGATACCGGAATGAGTGAAATTTTACTGTTTTAGATGCAAACAGTGAAGGCTCTGCACTTTCTAGGTAATTTGATGCGGTTGTAAAGTTTTCATGATAACACGATTATGAAATTTTTGTTTTATTTGATATTAGGTAGAAAATCTGATCGGTATCTAATGTGACAGGAAAGTGGAGCGAGTGGCAGAGGAGGCTGATTCATTAAAAGTAAGTCTAGATCGGTATTTTCAGAGGCAGCAGAAACGGCAGGAAGCTCAACAAATAGCGGATTTACTTGGTAGAGGTGTATGTATATTACATTATTTTGTTTGTTTTTTATTTTCTCATGAACTTAAGAGCAATAGTTTAGGCATCCATCATGTAATTAGGCGTATAATTAATCATGTGAATAATGATCTATCTATGAACAATTACATCAAACTTTCTATAGCCGAAAGGGCCTTCATGTTGACGCTCATTGCTCGCTGGTCTCGACATTTTGCTGGAACTAGGTATGATTTACATTTGATTTATATATATTCAAGAGATTATATATTTCGTATGTTATTAACTTTAATCAATTTTCATTTTCTGGTGTAGATATTTAAAACGCGGGGTAAGTAAGAAGGGTCGTGTTGCCGATGATGTTGAAACAGAACGGATTGTATTTGAAGATGTTGGGGAAGGATGTGTTGTGCAAATAAGCTCTGTAGTTCAAAATCGAGGTTCAATACCCCTATACTGGTCTCAGGAAACTTCCAGAATAAATCAACTGTCTGCAATGTTAGCGAGGTTAGAAAAA
The DNA here is from genome assembly GCA_910822075.1 of Senecio squalidus. Classification (NCBI taxonomy): domain Eukaryota; kingdom Viridiplantae; phylum Streptophyta; class Magnoliopsida; order Asterales; family Asteraceae; genus Senecio; species Senecio squalidus. Next base: position 35,178,690 of record CAJVGC010000508.1, read on the forward strand.
TGGGCGGGTCGGGAGCCACCCAATTAAAGGGGATTTGCTGGTGATTGCTGGGGCTACACTTTATGCCGTCTGCAATGTTAGCGAGGTTAGAAAAATGGGCGGGTCGGGAGGCTTAAATTGCAAATCCAAACGCGGAGGTTTTAAGGATACTCTTCCTGATGAGTTACTCTCAACTGTCTTTCCCTTTTGTTGTGATGCAGATGGGCATGGTTTACCCTGTTAACGCTATGTCAGAAGGTTGTCCAACTTGTGAGGGCACCGGTATGGTAAGTGGTTTTTAAGTCTTCATGTCATAATGGCCAATTGAGCCACTGAAATGATTGAACCTAAAATCAATAAAAAAAATAACGTGGCAACAATTTCCTGTTTCTTTTTGGTTTTTATTCCTCCGTTCATGGCTAGGTGCAGCACCTGCAAAGGTTCAGGCCGTATTATCATGGTGTGATTTCTAAGACTGCTGGAAGCTTTAGCTGAAGTTTTCATTTTGGCAGAAATTTAAATATATGTTTTTTAATCATTTGCCACAGGAATTCTGTGCGTCGTGTAGAGGATCAGGGATTATTGAGGTAGTCAAGGAGGTCAAACTTGCCATACCAGCAGGTTGGTGTTGAATGTGCTTTTGATTGATATTAATCATTTTCGGATAATGATTCTATGAAAAATCTATTTTTATATAAACATGGCGTCATGACTAACTTTCTAACTCAAATTTTAATTGGTGTCGTTTTTAATGGTACATCCATTCAAGTTTAGAAGAGAACAATGGGCATCTATTATATGAATGGTTTTAGCATATTATGTTTTGAATCGTCTTATTTATGCCGTAAAAATGAGATTTTCGTTACTATGATGAGGTTTCCATATAGCAATAAACAATCTATTTTTGTTTTTTGTTGTAGAGATACTGATATTGGAACGACCCGACTGCAGCTAATGGACTGCCTTAGAACTATTACTCAAAATGGTACCTCTAGATTCTTAACCTAACTTTTTCATTCTATTTTACCTGTTTCATTCGGAAAACAAAATATGAAAACGTAAAACACAAAACGGTTTAAATTAATTACACATGAACTAAATAAAAAAAATAGTACACATTTGAATTTAATGATGAATGTAAATGAACTCTAAATATATTACCTCAAATGGTGTGTAAACAGGCCGGTTTGGCTTCTCAACATCTACATATCGAAAATTCTGAAACTCCTTAGGTTCCCTACCTCGATACTTTGCGTAGGACTCATAGACTGTTATGTCTATTGACTCAGTTAGGCTACTGAGCCAATAGACATAACAGTCTATGAATACTACGCAATGTATGGAAGTAGAAAACTTAAGGAGCGTCACAATTTTCGATTCGTAGATGCTGCGAACCCAAACCGACCTGTTTACACACCACCTGAGATAATATGTTTTTTGTTATGATAAAACCATTTGATTTACTGGGTGGAAAAGGAAAATCGTAAGATGAAACTTGCTTCTCCCACACTAACGAATTTGCTGAAGTTTCGATTGACTGAACATCAGCATCAACCGAAATCTAAGGATGAAGGACAGCAGATCCGACACTTGGGTGAAAAGTCTTTTCATCTATTTGTCTGATCTTGGGTTCTGCATTCTATAGTTTCGGACGACGCTTATCTTCATTTCAACTTCATTCCAATGAATTCGTGTGAGTGGGAGAAGCGAGTTTCATCTTGAGATTTTCTCTTTTATGACCTAAATTAAACAACTGAAAAATTGTACATATTAAAACAACGTAAATCAATCTTAGTAGCCCAACCTCCTCGACAATCTGTTTTTAACGTAACTAATGATGTTTCTATTTTTTGCCGGTTTCCAACATGACGCTTGTGGAGCTAAACTTCACCACAGACTCATCACAAATCACCCATCCATTAAAGATAAGTGCTCTTACTTTACAACTACTACAAACCAATATCTCAGGAGACACAGTCAAAAGAGAAGTCACAAACACCAACAAGATAAAATAAACCGAAATCGAAGAACAAGAAAAAACGATCTGTGAGTTACAATTGCGAGTCAGAGGCCCTAATTTTCAATTCTAACTCACAATTCGTAATTTCCAATTTTTCGATTTCGGTTTGTTTTATCTTATTCGTTTTCGTCATTTCTTTTTACATACACTCTTTTCTTCAACATCACAACAATACTACTACGATGACTCTTAACTTAAATATTCTCTAATCACAGATCAGTTCGAGTTAAAAGACATCACATGGAACCAGGACAGACATGAACAAGAAGCCAAAACAACACGAACATACGCTTCTACGAACTCGTGCAGTCTTTCTAGTTACAATCAAAATTGTCATAAAAAATGAATATACCGAACAATTTATGAATTTAAAAGTGTTTTAGAACCTAACAACAAAAATACACAAATGGTTACATGAATCTATATTCGGCCACCGGTTTTAATCCCACTATTGGATACAACGAAGCGTAGGGTGACGCGTGGACAGACACGTGTAAGTTAGCTTCTTTTTAAGGGAAATCATTAAATAATCGAAACTTTCTTTTCTTTCTCTACCGATTACGACGGTCAGACACGGCGGCTTTTTATTTTTTGCATTTGCTTGGCTGGACTCCTCAACCTTTTCTATTTCCCATTTTGCCCCTACCAATTTAGTTTCTCAAAGTTATGCAATATATTATTTAATAAATGAAGATTTTGTAGGTAAATAACATAAATTAAAATAAAAAGTTAAATAACGTAAACTAAAATAAAAAATAAACTCAAAACTAATAAATATTTGAAATTAATATCTTGTTAATTTATTTGATAACGTAATCTAAAAAAAAATTACTAAACCAAATATTTAATAAAGAAAACATAATCCAAAAAAAATTTATTTAAACCCAAAATTAATCAAAATGAAAAGATAACCTTAAAACCTAATTTTTGAAAAACTTAGCACACACATAAAAAAAAAGTAAAAATAAAAATTAGATACATTCTATCTAGCTTGGTTAACTATTTATGACGATAAAACATGGAGTCATATAATATGAGTTATAAAATGTTAGCTTTTAATCTTTTATAATTAAAAAGTATTTATAATAAATTCAATATTTAAATCTTATAGCTTTTATATTATAGATAGCGATCGTTTAGCGGCTCTTTTCAAAAGACAAGAATGTAAATAAAACACATAGTCTGGTGGTGGACGTAACATTAATAATATTTGTGGACATGCCACTGCCTCTTTACTAACAGTAATATTATGACAATTTAACTATTACTTGATAGAAAAAGAGAAAAAAAAAAAAGGGTTATTAAGAGTAAATGAAATAGTTGATATATTTATTTTAATAAAAATTTAACTGATAAAATAAATATTTATTTTATAAGGAAAAGAAAATATTATTTTCCATTATATGCCCACCACAATACACGGTACATCTGTATAAGAAATAAAACGACATGAGATATCTTAATTTCCTCCACCAACATCAAAGTTTGAACAAACAAAAAATGACTTTGGATTCCCTTAAACACCACATAAAACTATAGATTCTCTTTTCTAGTGCTTGATCAACTTTCTTTTTTCTTTCTAAAAACTATAGGCTGAGAAAGAAATAATAAGGCGTTATCATTATCATGCTTCTTCAACTTTTTATAAAACAAAACCACGACGAAATCGAAAGACAATGAAAAACGTGTGTTTTGATCGAGATTAATAAATTTTACGATATTCTTCAAACTTCTAACTCAAACTTCTAATGCACTTTGACAACGTCGAAAAATTCTTCCTTCTTCCACGTAATTTTTTTTCCTCCGCCATTTCATACTCCTTCAAGTAGTGGTTACTATTTGCTCGATCCCAACACTACATGAACAACTTTACAGCCTTGCTTATAATGATAATGATAGAAACTCTATAGGTTATTATGTTTTATTATTCATTATTTATAGGCTATAGAGACCTTAAACTTAAACCTAAATCTAACGGACCAAAGTTAATAGGTTGAGCTTGAACTAATATTATTCTAATACTCTATAGTAATTTGAGTGACGAAATCAATAAAGCTCGAACCGGAAAATAAAGCTATAACTAAAGAAAAATAAATATAAAGATAAAACTAGGTATTTGTTAATAAAGACCTTGATCACAAATTATTCATTGGTAATGGCGGCGCACGAGAATGGCTCAGAGTTGCGTCCGTTGCGATTTCGGTTGCATTTTTTTCGGAGTTTAATTACGAATTTATAGCCGCTAACCGCGTCAACTAACACTAATGTGGTTTAAAAATTATAAGCAAAGCATATACCTTTTTTTTCTTCTTCTCAAATCTGAATCCGATACATTGTATTGGCGCATGATGACGTGTCATGTTGACTTTTGCTGCATTCTGGTATGTTTTTTTCTTCAAAATTTAATTACAAAGCCAATGATTCTTACTTCATCAGTTAACTCCAAACGGTTTGAGAGTATTGACCAAAACAGTGATCGGGTGAGTTCAAATCTGAATTCTAGTAAATTTTTTTTTTTTTTTTTTTTTTTTTTTTTTTTTTTTTAAGAGTTTGGAACGTAGTTAAGCTAGGCGGCTCATCCACATACCGATTAGGGTTTAAAGAAAGATAAAAGTGGTTTAAAAGCTAGGTCCTAGGATCGACCCTCTCTCATACCATAAAGAATGGTAGAAACCTTATTGGTTATCATATTTTATTATCCATTATTTATAGGGTATATAAACCTTGAACCTAAACATAAACCTAATGGATCAAAGCCCATGCACTATTTTAATACATAAGATTTTTTCGTTACTTAATCTTCTATGACAATATGTCCAAAATGTTGAATCTGCCAAGAACACGATAGTTTGATTGTTACGGATATGTTAATCCAACTTTTTGCAAAGTGTTTTTTTTGATCTTATGATCAAGATTTCCCTCGGAGGGTTGTATAGTTTTGTTTTAAAGTTTTTAGTTAGGTTTTTGAAAAGAATGATGTGGAAAAATTAATTAACCAGTTACATCAAACTATTGATTATCTCTCATGATCTTTCTCTCCATTCACATATTGAAAGAGCATTTTGTAAATTATTTTTTATAAGTTTTTCGTATATATATCATTTCTCTAAAAAAAAAATGGACCTGCGCCATCACTATAGCATCTGATATATAACGCCTTTCATGACGAGTCTGTCCAGACATCACGATATCATAGAAGTTTATATAACAAGCATAACATCTCCCATTCGGGATACCTTAGAAGGATGATTTAATATTTTCGTTCTTCATCATGAGAATTGTAATATATAACCAATCCCTCCCCATTGTATTATACGCCATAAGATATCAAATTGCCAAATTGATTTTGGTCATATCAAACTTATTACAACTGGAACATTGATATAATATAAATATCTACCGTAAATGAAACACGGTTGTATTTTCTTTTCCATTATTTTAAAAGATAATTTTGTCACGGGCGAATTGGACCGAGACTGACCACTAAGAAACACGTCAGACGTAGTAATCCTCGTTTGTGGAAAGAAAGAAAGAAAGTGTGTAAAGGGTATTCTCGTCATTTACTCCAATCCACAATTTGCATGATAATGATACCTTAACGCGTCCCTTGCGACATCCATTTAGCCTTTTCTTTCTTCCCTTAATAAACCCATTCTCCCCTTCATTTCTCACACCAAAACTTTTCAATTCTCTCGGGAATTCATCGACTTACATATACATATACATATACATATACGTATCGATTTCTGTCAAAATGGCGCAAAGGACCGAGAAAGAAGAAACGGAATTCAAATCCTTAACCTTATGTATCAACAATTGCGGTGTTGTTGGAAATCCCTTAACAAACAATATGTGTCAAAATTGTTTTAATTCCAACACAACCACAACCTCACGTTCTCGTCTTAGATCGCCCTCGTTAAGGTCTCCAACCAGGGTAACATCTAACGACGTGTCGGTTGATCTTGTCGTAGATCGGACGGTTGTTGTAAATGATGAACATGTGATTGACAAACCGATAACAAAAGTTGTTAGTCGGTGTTCGGGATGTAGGAAAAGAGTCGGGTTGACGGGGTTTCGGTGTCGGTGTGGTGATCTGTTTTGTGCCGAGCATAGATACTCCGATCGTCATGATTGTACGTATGATTATAAAACCAGTGGTCGGGAAGCGATTGCTAGAGATAATCCGGTTGTTAAAGCGGCCAAAATCGTTAGAATTTAAAATTTTAAAATTTGTTATCATCTTCTTTGGAAATTAATGATTGTATTATTTGATTTGAAGATGGAAGAGATTGAAGAACATGATTTGAAATTCTTGGTTGAATTTTCTGCTTTTGTTTGCTAGGGATTCAATTGTTGTTGTTGTGTATGATATTAAATATTAGTTAGTGACATAAGTAATGATTATTAATCAAGCTAATATTCTTCAATCTTGTTTATTATTATTATTATTATTGTTATTGTTAGTTTTATTATATCGTAATTGAAGCAAGATGGATTTAGTGTGAAGACAACGAAAAATCCTATTTTTCCGATAAAAGTTAGTTGAACAAAATAAATGTAAATAAAGAGCGATAAGACTAGTTTTTTCTTGTTTATAATAAGAGTTAATTACATAATTGGTCCCTGTGTTTGTCGCAAAACAACGGGTCCAGTCCCTGGGTCGAAATTCCTTCGGACCCAGTCCCTGGACCCTATCTTTGGTTGCACGTTTGGTCCCTCCCACTAACGTTCGTTTATTTTGGTCGTTAAGTGAGTCACGTGTTTCTCACATGAGGGGTATTATAGACATTCTCTTTTTACAAGGACCAGTTATGTACCTTAAGAATTTTATATTTTAATTTATTGCTTTTTTATTTATAAAATAATAAACATAAAACAAAAACAAAGACACCTCATCTCATCTCTCTCTCTCTCCTTTTTTTCACACCAAACCACCGCCACCCACCCTCCCTGACCACCACCACCATGTGAGAACCAGAAACCCATTTCAGTGAGCTCAAAGTTTGCTGAAAATCGAATAACCGATGAAAAAAGCTTAAATTTTGAAGACTACCCATTAGTTTAATGAGGTAATAGATAAAACCCAGAAATGAAAACTGAAAAATTAATAGAAAGAATAAATGTTGACTTACTGTACATCACCTACACAACCCCAAATTCATCCAAATTTACAACTCACATAATTTCCGGTGGAACAATTTCTATCTCTTTGTCTCAATAAAAAAAAAACATAGTAATGATGTGTCTCCACCTTTCGCCGTCTATGATTCTTCATCATACATCATCATCTCCCTCCACACCACTTTGGAAACCCACTAGCCATCATTTTCTTCTTTCCTTTGTAATTTGCTCATACCTAACATTATTGAAAAATAAATTAACAATCCCTTCCAAAATCAACCGATCCAAATCAAACATTTCCCAAAAATAAAAATAAAAACTCTAAATTAAATCAAGCATTCCCTTAAATCAAATACTTTCAAAAAGCATATCTCTTTATGATAGAAAACGAGTACCAGATCTAATTACAGAACTCACCATAATTCTTCTTGTCTTTAACCGATTAGTGTTCGATTTATGCTTTTTGTAGTGCTAGAGATGGTAGTCATCGCTACTGTTGTTGGTGGCAGAGGGAGGGTGGTGGTCGGTGAACGTTGAAGCAAAAAGAAGAAGTAGTTTCTGGAAATGGTGGATTTAAAGGGAAGACGAAGTAGTTTCTGGAAATGGTGGTTTACAGAAGTCAGGTAATGGTGGTGGTGGTTAGGGAGGGTGGGTGGCGGTAGTTTGGTGTGAATAAAAGGAGAGAGAGATGAGATGAGGTGTCTTTGTTTTTGTTTTTGTTTTTTGTTTATTATTTTATAAATAAAAAAGCAATAAATTAAAATATAAAATTCTTAAGGTACATAACTGGTCCTTGTAAAAAAAGAGAATGTCTATAATACCCCTCATGTGAGAAGCACGTGACTCACTTAACGACCAAAATAAACGAACGTTAGTGGGAGGGACCAAACGTGCAACCAAAGATAGGGTCCAGGGACTGGGTCCGAAGGAATTTCGACCCAGGGACTGGACCCGTTGTTTTGCGACAAACACAGGGACCAATTATGTAATTAACTCTTATAATAATTTGTGTTCGTAAAAGTAATTCTGTTGAAAGGCATCCAACCCGTCCCTATTAAAGGTACATCATCAGCACACCGATCATCGGCACACCGGTTCGTAGTCTGTCATTGATAATTGTAGGGACTGCTTGGACCCATAGTTTTATGGCTTATGTTTTTTTTCCCTTTTTTTTTAGTTATTGACCGATCTATATTTGATTATTTGATACCAATTGTTAAACTAGTTGCATTTTTAACTTTGTTTTGGGATATTGGAGGGTTAATACTTCGATGGTTATTTCATCTGTCTCGAAAAAAATATCTATTTTTTATTTATACTTTTCTCAAAGTTATTGTGCTTTTTTTTTTATTAATTTGAATAGTTAAAAGATAGTAACTTTTGATTTTGTTTTTAAATATTTTTTACTTATGAAACTTTAAAAATAATCGATTTTATAATACAAAAATAAAATAGATAATCTATTAAAAAATATTTTATTAGTTATATCTATTTTATTTTAACAATTTTATTTATAGAATTTTTTAAAACAAAAAAAGTATTTAATATCCCAATTAACTTAGTTTTGAAATGTTTTGATTCAAACTTTCTTTTAACAGCTAAAAGAAACCATTTTGACTGCAAACGTGTTGTTCATTTTGACCGCAAAAGTGTTGTTTTTGTTTTATATTGGCTTTATAGGTGGATTAATTTTGCTATTTCTCATTTCATTAATTTATTTCCCTTTATCGTTATTCAACATTTCCACTTTTTACGATAAGTTTTGCTAAATAATATCAATTGAGTATCGGTTTAGTGAATTTACTACATATTAATTGAACTTCAACTTTTCTTATATATTTATAAAATGTATTTATACACACTAATTATAGAAGCTTTTCACTTATATTCATTACATTTTTAATATATTAAAAAATTTGAAGTTAAATTAAATGGACTAAACCGATACACAGTGGGTACCATTTAACAAAACCTTATTACAATTCCATTTCCTTCCACGACAAAAGATACATCACCCGAAACAATATGATGCTAGTGTTTTGTGTGTTGTACATCAAAATTCATGTGTCATTTGTTCTAAAAATCTTGCACCAACATTTTTGACAAGACGGTTTACATCTCTATTTCTCTAAAACCATTAATAACCGATTTTATTCAAAAAGTAATTTAAAAAAGAGAGAATGTCACAAATCGTCCTTGTGGTTAGGCTGTTTTTCACGTATCGTCCTTTCGAAGAAAAGTTAGCACAGATCGTCCTTTTGTTTTTTAAAATTATCGTCTGTGATCCTTCCGTCCACTTCCGTTTAATTTGTACCGTTAAACACCCTCATGTGATAAACATGTGAGGGTAAATGAGTAATTAACCCCTCATCTCATCTATCCCTTTTCTTTTTCTTATTTTAACCCTAAATCATATCATGTCATTTCACAAAAATCACAGTGACACACATAAATCATATCCCTTTTCTTTTTCTTATTTTGTTCCACCGATGAAGCTAGTCAGAATCCGGCGGTTTTTGTTCCGCCGCTCGCGATGCCACCGTTGCATATCACGCCCCTGCATCGCTGTCTCCAATACAGCTCTCTACATTTTTAATTGTTAATGTCAAGTTGGTTACTTTCGAATGTAAAAACAGAAATTAGGGTTACCTGAATGGGGAAAAGTTTAGTAATTCCTTTTTTGGCTAAGGCAGAAACAATTTCTTGAGAAATCTCAAGTTTGGAAACCTCGAGGCCATTATTCGAAGCCGACGAAGTGTCTTCATCATCAGATACTTCGGTTGCAACGACGGCGAACCCAGCAGCGGCTTGTGGTGCAACGGCGGAAGATTTAACATCAACCCATCTAGATGAATGGAAATTGGTAACCCCTCCTGATGATGATGATGATGATGAATAAATGGGATTAATTAATTTGTAGGCAATTGATGGTGGTGATGAAGATGAACAAATAGGGGAGAGGAGTCTGATTGAATTGGCGGCGGCGGAAACAGCGGTGAGTCTGGAAGAAGAAGAACAAGCTCTAAACAAGATAGTATTCATTCTGTGTTTGTGTTTGTGTTTGTGGTGTGCTGCAGAAGAGGGTAAGGGAACTTAAAACCCTGGTTTTCTTAGATTAAGGTTTTTTCTATTTGAACTTGATTCTTACTGTAATTTGTATAACCAGGAAGGATATATTGTTAATACCTAGTTTTTCGTTAAGAAGAAAATTGTTATTTGTTCGTCATTTTGTTCCTGGTTTTGATTCTCTATTGATTAGACTGATTTTTTTTAGATTTTGTTGGGATTTTAGTAGAATTTCATTGATTCAAGAACTGATTTTGATTCTCAATTACTATTTGGGGAAATATGATAAAATCTGGAATTGAATTAGGGGATGAAATGATAACACCTAAAAAGACAGATTTACCCTCATGTGACAGGCACATGGGGTCACTTAACGGATTAAATTAACAGAATTTTGTCGGAAGGATCACAGACGATAATTTTAAAAAACAAAAGGACGATCTGTGCTAACTTTTCTTCGAAAGGACGATACGTGAAAAACAGCCTAACCACAAGGACGATTTGTGACATTCTCTCTTTAAAAAAAGATGGTGAAACTAAATTGTAATTAAAGTATCAATTTGGTAAGGTTGTTTACATTATACGATTATATAAAAATCTCTACTTCTAAATAAAACATATCCTCTATTTTATTTTTAGTTTTGCTTTTAAAAAAAGAAATTTAGACCATTCGTTTTGATTCAAATATCATCATCCGTTAAATCTTGACCATTCATGTTTTTAATATTGAATACTTAATAATTTTAAGTATTTTTTTATGTAACCATTCATTACATCACTCGTTCATATAACAATTAATCACTCTATTATGATTAATTGAATATGGAATAAGTCACTAAAGTTGAATATTAACAGTTAAATTTGTATTAACATACATGTTGTAAGACTTAAAGTATGAAAAGACATTCGAATGTTAAATTGTACGTTTCAATGAAAAAGTTATATCAAATAAAATGAAGACAAGATTGTGGGTATATGTTGCAAATGTTGGGGTTATGGTCATTCGATTAATGAATGTCCTAATGAAGATTTTGTAACAGATTTCGAATGTAACTCATCTCAATCAGATACACTGCTAGATAATTCTTATGATGATGAACATGATGATAAGTATGATGATAATCTTTTCAATGATGATAAGTATGATGATAATCTTTTTAATGAAAATGAGCGTGATGAAAATAATTCCTGTGGTGCTGATAATTATTCTTATGATGATGATAATCATTATCCGATGTATGATGAAAGTGATGGAGAAGAAGAAGAATACGTTGATGACTTATTTTATTTCGATGAATCTGATTTGGACCAAGTCAATGATTGTTCTTTAATTCAAATTTTGTCAACGATAATCCAGTTCAACATTTTTCGTCGTTGTATGTGTTAAGCTATCGTGATCCATACTTATATGGATCATCAAGGAAGATAAAGGGGTCGGATTTAGAGTTAGGAATCATGAAGAATGTAGAATTTGTGGTTGAAAAAGAGAAAACACTGACGGGATGGGTTGAAAGTGTGAAGGGATAGCAGATTTGTGTTTGGAATTCGGGCTTGTTTTTCCAAAGATATTGCCACCAAGTTTACCGCCTATTCTTGGTAATGTTACAACAATAAATACTCTTTCTCGTAATTGGCCTATTTGTGAATGGTTGATACGTGAAGCAAATGGTGGAGATTTGGCGGATCTTTTTGGAAAAATGCATTTTAAACCGGGTTTGAATATTTTATTGCCAGTTCCGATTCATCTGTAGGAAGATATAACAATGGAATTTATAGTAGCTTTATCTCGTACTTAAAGGGGTAAGGATGCTAGCATGGGTGTTGTGGATCGATTTCAGGATCAACGGAAGAACAAGATTTTGTCACCGATTGGTGCTCTCAATCATTATATTAATGATAACAGCAATTCGGAATTGAGGACAATTCCTTTTAAAGGAGGAGAGAATGATACGAATTGGGATGGTGAAAAGTTGTGTTTGATGATTGGATACAAGGCATATGAAGAAACCATGGATCAAGGGTTGTGTTTGGTGACTTGGGAAGTTTGTTTGGATCTAAATTGCACTTTGGAGCTCACCACGACGCCTCAAGACATCACCACGACGCATCAAAACATCACCACGAAACACCAAGACATCACCGCAACGCATTTGGAGGTTAGCAACAAAACATGAGTAGGATGAGTTTTCATTGCTGCAGCAGTGGTTCCACTGCAACGGGCACTATGACCCAGACATTCACGACTGCGACGCAGTGAAGACAAAATTCAGCAAATTATGTTCTCGAAGCTTCCCACTGCGGCACAATGGTTCCTAGCTGCGACGCAGTACCTGATGTCAGCCGGAAATCGAATTTTATTGCCTCCTTTTTCGTATTTTAGGTTTCTTTTGTTTACCCTATATATAGGGACGTATTTTATTGTTTAGAACTCAGTTTTTGAATAAATTGTTAAGGTTTTAACCTTTTTCTTTGATATTGATGTTTCAATTATCAATTGTTTCATTATTAGATCAAGTTATTTAGTTTTGACTCGATAAAAAATCAATAGGTCTTGATTGTGTTATCATAATTCAATTTTAGATCGCTTTATCTAGGATTGAATTGACTAATCAAGTAATAGGTCTTGCTTGATGTTGGGAAAATCAACGATTTAACCCAAGTTAATAAATCTGTTTATTAAAGTCTTAATCTGAGTGATTTGAGTCTGAGTGACTCTGAGTCTGAGTGACTCTGAGTCTGGGTGACCAAAAGCAACTAAGGCATTATGGAGCTGACTACTCAGCTTCATAAAGAAACGTAATGCTTTAATTTAGGTATGTTAGTTAGATAAAATCTTCTATCCTTTTAGAAGATTTACTAAGATTCATACTTATCAAGCTCACTATTATTGTGAATAAATAGTGAGCTTGAACATTGTAATCGTTGCACCTTTCTAAGAAATATAACTGTGTGTTATTTTCATTGTTTCGTTATTATATTTCCACTATAATAAACTAAGAAACTGATAACTTGATCAATCCGTAACAATTAACGTCTAAATACTTATTTGAAATTGATTAGCTAGTATTTGGGATCTTATTGAGACCTAACAACTGGTATCAAAGCAATGCAATGGTAGATGGAGGCCATATTCAGTCTGTCTTTGGCTTGGAAACATTCCTCTCCCCCACAATCAACATAACACAAGCCCTCATGGTTTTCAGTCTTCACATAAGTCTTGTCTTGGAATAGGACCCCTTTTGGAACAGGATGCATGTAGCTTGTTTCCAGACCCAGAGATTTAGCCCCAGCTCTCACCCTATGAATAGTGCAGAATGCCCTATAATCCTCTTCTGACATCAGCTTCAGTATATGGGCTATATTGACATTTGAGACAGCTTCTCTTTTTACATCCATTCTGTGCGCAATGTTAGTTATCCCTGAGCTCAGACTGGCAATCTCTTTCCATTCTTCTAACCCCAATGTGTGCATTCTGTGTACTCTAACCCTAAAGGATCCCTCTTTATGATAACAAACTAGCATGAGGTCAGATCCTCCAGTATCTACACAGTCTAAGTTTTGGATTTTATTCTTGTTCCTTCTCAGTGTAAAGTTTGACTCAATATAGTCAAGTCTGGCTTCTTCTCTCAACACCTGTTTAGCCATTAATCTGTCAGCTTCAACCCTCAACTGTTCTTCTTCAATAGCCAACTCTTCTTCTTCTTTCATCTCAGCTTCAAGATTTTCAGCTGCTTTCATTGACTGGTCTTGTGGATTTTCATCAAATTTCTCCATATACAGCCCTTTGACATACTCGTATTGCTCAACAGTCATTCCAGAATTGTGAGCATACCTCTGAAGCTTAGCCAGTTTCTCAGCTTCATCTCTTCTTTTCTGTATTTCAATTTCTAGCTCAGACTGTACATTTGGGGGCTCTTCCATTTCAATCTCTTCCTCAGTGGGTGGGTCAGTATCACTGTCAGTTCCAGCTTTTCCGACTTTGCCTTTTCCTTTCTTATCTTCTTTCTCAGATTCATTGCTTGAAAGGTCACTGTAGTCAGTTTCATAAAACACTTCAGACTGACCAGTTCACTATCTAGATACCATTTTGTAGAGTCCTGCACATGAAATAGAAAATATTAGTTCCTTTTGGGCACCCACTTTAGAGTGGATCCATGAACTGAAGCAGGTTTAAGTTCAGGTTCAGTCTTGCATTCAGTTTTGGAGCTGGTATAGTTCCATTTATTTATTTCCTTCATGCAGTTAACAGAATAATGACCTATGACACCACAGTATTTACATGGAGTATCTTTGAGACTGACTCGAGATGAAACTAACTTAGTCTTGGTCGGTTTCACAGATGTTGTCTTTGATTGAGAAGTGTTTCTTTGCTTTTGAGGTGAAACTGACTTTGGTGAAACTGACTTATGTGAAGCTGACCAATGTTTTGGTGAGACTGACTTTTGAAAAATGTTTTTCTGTGGTCTAGACTGAGTCAGTTGTTTACAAAACACAGCTTCATGCCCTTTTTCACCACAATTGTAGCAAATTCTCTTAGGAGAAGTCTTGGGCCTGATGTGATTAGGTGATTTGTTCCTGAATAGAGTTTTTACTATGTTAGGCAGTTCCAACAATTGATTCCCCAGTTTATCAATAGTTTTTGTTTCATGACTTTTGTTCAGACTTTTGGAACTGACTGGGTGCTGAATCTTAGGTTTACTCACAACCTTGGGCAATCTATCAGTTAGATGCACATAATCTTTTTCAGCATGCACATTTTTATCAGTTTCAGATAAATTAACACATTCAGACTGAGAAGAAGATGAAGAATCACTTTTATTAGAAACTTGGGAAATTACAGGTTTTACAAAAGCATTTGACATCATTATTTTTTCTCCTTTCATATATGTGAAAGTATTTGGAAGAATTTATGGTTTGAAAACAATTTTTTCTCTTTCAACTTTTTCAGCTTCTTCTTCTTCAGTCATATGCTTCTTCAGACTGAAGTCCTCACCCAACAAAGCTTGAACTTGTTTGGGTACCTGTCTGCTCAAACAATCTTCATTTTTTAAGGATGATATGCACCATGATTTACAAATTCTTTTATAATGCTCAGTTTCTTCTCTAAATTTATAATTTTCTTTTGCAAGATCACTATAAGCTTCAACCTGAGCATTTAAAAGAACTTTATAGCTTTCTAGTTCAATTATTTTATCATCTTTAATTTTCAAGGTATTTTCAAGATCTTTGATTTTTTGTTTGAATTCAGATTGTTCTTCTAAAGTGGTGGTCAAGTCAACAAATATATACTCAAACATTTGAAGTTTTTGTTCATTTGTATAAGTGTCAAAATTGTGTACCTTATAAAGTTTTGACTTGTTCCAGTCTGAGTTGCAACTCAGTCTCTCAGCTTCCTTTAGATCCTTCTCGAACTGAGAAGCAGATTTCTCAGCTTCAGTTACTTCTTCTGTAAATGCCATCAAGCATTTATCTACCACTTCCTCATCCTCATCAGAAGACAGTTCCTCATCTAGCCATTCTTCAGCAAAGAATGCCTTTTGTTCAGTTTGAGGCTTTTGTGTGTTTGAACTGTTACCTTTCTTGTATTTAAGATACTTCTTTCGGTATCTTTGGGCCCTCTCAGCAACCTCGTCCATGTGTTCAGTCTGAGCATTCTTTACTTTACAGTCAGCAGCCATGTGACCATATTCATTGCATTTAAAACATTTCACCTTCTTCAGATCGAAAGGTTTCTTTCCTTTGTAGCCTGTCTTCTGTTCAAGCTTCATAGTCAACAAAGCAAGCTGACTTTTCAGTTTCTTGACCTCAGATTCATTGTCAGATTCTGAGTCTGAGTGTGACTCAGATTCAGATGAGTCAGCTTTAGAATAAATTTCTTTATTCCTTTTGCTGGTAGCAACTAATGCAGCTTCTGGATCTCTTGTGGTCCTTCTTGTGTTTATCTTTTTCCTCTCTTGAGCTTCTTCAAAATTTAGCAACAATTCAAAAAGACCAGGCAGCTTGTATGTTGACAATTTTTCACTGACCACAAGAGATGTAATAATAGATTCAAATTTGTTTGGCAAGATGTCAACAAACTTCTTGCAGATTTCATCATCTTCCTTCATCATTCCTAAGGCTGAAAGATCATTCAACAATACTTGGAACCTTGTATGCACGTCAGCTAAGGTTTCTTTGTCTTTTGCATAGAAATTTTCATAATTTCTAATCAGACTGTTTAGCCTTTGTTCTCTTACTATTGGGACTCCTTCATAAGATACTATTAAAGTATCCCATATTTCTTTAGCAGTTCTGCATCCAGCAATCTTGGAGAATATTTGTTCAGATACAGCATTACCTAGAATGCTTCTTGCTCTTGGATCTAGATTAAAGAGTAGTTTGTCTACATCCGTCCATTGTGATTTGGGAGTTTGAACCCACCTTGCACGTTGGACAACTTTGTCTCCTTCTTTGACCTCATCAATGTGCTTTCCTGGAATGATTGGTCCATCCGTTACAGTTCTCAACATCTCTTCATGAATTTCGGATAGATGCCACTCAACTTTAAGTTTCCAGTATCACAAGGTGTTTGGGGGGCAAATCTGGAAGTTTGGATCAGATGAACGAATTTGAAACCCATCTGTTTCACTCTATGGTAACGGGTCGACGAATCTCTTATTCTCAACTATATTTTGAAGAGATTCTCTCCCTTGCCTTGAAAACGAAAAGACCGAATGATGTTCCATTCATTCGTGTCCTCTCACTGAGTTTTGCGGAGGCTCTGGGAAAGGAGGCATATGAGCAGCTTGACCAAACCTTTTACGTATGCCCTCTTCCCAGGCTGACTCCAAAGATTTTTACCTATATCAATATCACTGAGGCTGAGCCAGGGTTAACCCCAGTTATGCTTCAGTGGATTGACAATCCTTTTATCGATCATGAACTTACTGAGTCTGACGAGTCACACTCAGAAGAGCAGCCCGAAAGAATTGACGAACAATTGGAGGTAAATATTCCAGCTGCCGATGCTGAGGTGGAAATGGGTGGGGCAGGGCACGATGAGGATGACCAAGGTATGGATATCACTCTTTCTCTTCCTCAGTCTGAGAGTATCCCCTCTCAGTCTGAGCAGTCCACTCCTCAACTTGATGTCTTAGCTACTCAAGCGACCAATCTGATGAACTCACCCAGTTCATTTGAAAAAGCACTCACATCAAGCCCCACTGTAAATCAAGCACTAATGGATTCACTCTTCCATGAGGCTGAGAGTTCCAAACTCCCCTCCAGTACTGTAGATCAGACCAGTCTCCCTCTGCTAGAGCAAGAGCTGGATCTGACTATCATGACTACCCAAAGCCCCCCTAGCGTAGTCAACTTGGAGAAACACGCTGCTGCTGCCCCACTGACACATGTGGTAAGCATTGAAGAAGATATTCCACTCCTGAATATCCCTGTACCTAGTATGGGCCCACCCCCTTCAGTTTCAAAGCCAGTTTCAAAGGCTATTTTCACTAGCTCTGTGCTAGTTCACGATATGGTACCACCAAATCTCTCACACTCTCATGCACAAGTCGTCAATGCCTCACTTCCCAAACTGAGTGAGGTACAGACTTATTTTTTTATGGCTAAGGATCACTCTCCTAAACAACAGGGAGGGAGTGAAGTTGTACCACCTGTTTCACATCCTACTGTTACAATTCTTCCTCAGTCTGAGGTTGCTTTGACTGTCCCTGTGCTGTTACAAGCCATTAAGGACATGTCCACTCAGTTTGATGTCAAGCTGAGTGCAATGCAGAATGAGCTACAAGCCATGAAATGTCACAATACTGCGGAGATGGAGGAGTTGAAGGGAATGGTGTTGAAGCTGACTTCTGAGATCAGCATGCTAAGGAAGGGGAAACAAGTTGCTGAGGTATCTCCAGGGGATGCTCAGACTCAGGGGGAGAAAGCAATAAAACCAACTGATGAGTCTGATCTCCCCCAACAACATTTGAAAAGAAAGAGGGATGAAGGGGAGAAGAAGTACTACAAGACCACCAGATTCAATCTGAAAACTAGTTAGTCTGAAGTGTTTTATGAAACTGACTACAATGACTTTTCAAGCAATGAATCTGAGAAAGAAGATAAGAAAGGAAAAGCAAAGTCGGAAAAGCTGGAACTGACAGTGATACTGACCCACCCACTGAGGAAGAGATTGAAATGGAAGAGCCCCCAAATGTACAGTCTGAGCTAGAAATTGAAATACATAAAAGAAGAGATGAAGCTGAGAAACTGGCTAAGCTTCAGAGGTATGCTCACAATTCTGGAATGACTGTTGAGCAATACAAGGAGTATGTCAAAGGGCTGTATATGGAGAAATTTGATGAAAATCCACAAGACCAGTCAATGAAAGCAGCTGAAAATCTTGAAGCTGAGATGAAAGAAGAAGAAGAGTTGGCTATTGAAGAAGAACAGCTAAGGGTTGAAGCTGACAGATTAATGGCTAAACAGGTGTTGAGAGAAGAAGCCAGACTTGACTATATTGAGTCAAACTTTACACTGAGAAGGAACAAGAATAAAATCCAAAACTTAGACTGTGTAGATACTGGAGGATCTGACCTCATGCTAGTTTGTTATCATGAAGAGGGATCCTTTAGGGTTGGAGTACACAGAATGCACACATTGGGGTTAGAAGAATGGAAAGAGATTGCCAGTCTGAGCTCAGGGATAACTAACATTGCGCACAGAATGGATGTAAAAAGAGAAGCTGTCTCAAATGTCAATGTAGCCCATATACTGAAGCTGATGTCAGAAGAGGATTATAGGGCATTCTGCACTATTCATAGGGTGAGAGCTGGGGCTAAATCTCTGGGTCTGGAAACAAGCTACATGCATCCTGTTCCAAAAGGGGTCCTATTCCAAGACAAGACTTATGTGAAGACTGAAAACCATGAGGGCTTGTGTTATGTTGATTGTGGGGGAGAGGAATGTTTCCAAGCCAAAGACAGACTGAATATGGCCTCCATCTACCATTGCATTGCTGTGCTTAGCGAATGTGAGTCTGATCAATGCCTCCCCTTCCGAATGAAGCTGATTAGTTGGTTATTCAATAACCTTAGAAGAATTGAAGAAATGGGGACTTTGATGGATAAGGTGGATCTGATCAAGAAAGAGTATCAAATGCTATTCCATAAATCTGATGCTGAAATGGAAAAGCTACTTGTTTGGAAAACTGAGAGGCTGAAATGGGCAAAGGAAGTGAACAAACCTACGCCATGGGAAGTGCCTTTGAAGAAGAAAAGATCTGTCAAGAGGAGGAAGTGATGTGTGTTATGTATCTTTTTGTTCACAAACAGTTTTAAGTAAACAATTTTAGTTTGTGTTTATTTTTGGTGCATAAATTGTAAAAGACTTTAATTCAAACAGATAAGGGGGAGATTGTTGGGAAAATCAACGATTTAACCAAAGTTAATAAATCTGTTTATTAAAGTCTTAGTCTGAGTGATTTGAGTCTGAGTGACTCTGAGTCTGGGTGACCAAAAGCAACTAAGGCATTATGGAGCTGACTACTCAGCTTTATAAAGAAACGTAATGCTTTAATTTAGGTATGTTAGTTAGATAAAATCTTCTATCCTTTTAGAAGATTTACTAAGATTCATACTTATCAAGCTCACTATTATTGTGTATAAATAGTGAGCTTGAACATTGTAATCGTTGCACCTTTCTAAGAAATATAACTGTGTGTTATTTTCATTGTTTCGTTATTATATTTCCACTATAATAAACTAAGAAACTGATAACTTGATCAATTCGTAACAATTAACGTCTAAATACTTATTTGTAATTGATTAGCTAGTATTTGGGATCTTATTGAGACCTAACACTTGATTGTCACCGCTGGTTGATTTATTGGTCAAGATCAATCAATATACTATCTTTTATTATTATTCTGTTGCGTATTCGTATCATGATATTTATGTTTTGCGATTTGATGATGATGACAAGTTGACGATTATAATGCGCTTTGATGATGACAATTTTGAAATCCATGATGTTTTTCAACCTCGAAACTTATAGCACTAGCGATGATGATAATAGTCTCTTGTTAAAGAAAAAGGAATTTGGTTATGGATGAAAGCTACTGCTATATGGGTTCATCCTTAGAAGTTAGAATTTTGCTTAGAATAAGGGTTATAATTTCTACCAAAATATATCTTGTATTATTAAGTAGTAATTTTGTTCACAACTATTATCAAAATCTCCTTGTAGTTGAGTGGCAAGTAGTATATTTTGGTGTTAAGTCTTGAAAAAAAAAAAAAAATATCCGATCTAAACGGATATATTCGATTTTTATCGGGTATGGACTGGACCGACCCTATAACCAAAATAACTAGGGATATAATTTATACCAAAATATATTTTGTTTTATTATGTAGTATTTTTGTTCACAACTAATATCAAAATCTCCTTGTAGTTGAGTGGCAAGTAGTATATTTTGGTGTTAAATCTCGAAAACAAAAATCCGGTCTAAACAGATATATATTCGATTTTAATCGGGTATGGACTGGACCGACCCGGTAACCAAAATCACCCTAAACTCATACCTGAGGACCGGACCAAATTTCTAAACTGGGTCGGGTCGGGCCGATTTTCCGGGTCCTAAACGAGCCGGACCGTTACTGCATAGGTCTACTACTCGATCGAATATCAACAACATTATAACTAATCTTTTAATCAAGAGTACCGAATTTAAAACTACAACATATTAGCATATTCAACATGCTTAACACCCTTGGCATACATCGTACTACCATATACATCGGCCACTAAGAGGTTTCATAAAGACCATGTAGACTTCAACTGAAAATTAACCGAGTGGGGGAGTGATAACACCCACAAATCAAGTTGTGAGTGCCACGTCAGCAAACAATATCCCACAACCTGAGTTGTGGAATTGTGAGTGGAGTGATAACCATGTTGTAGGTGGTTGTTGGTCCTATAATTTTTATTTTGCTTTTTTGAAATATTATATTAAAGAGTTAATTACATGGATAGTCCCTATGGTTTGTCAAAATTGCATCCGTTATCCCTATAACTTTTTTTATTACACCACTCGTCCCTAAGTTTGAAATTTGTTGCCTCGCAAGTCCCAATTTTGAATGTGACGTTAAAACATCCGTTAAGTCTTATCACGTGAGAAACACGTGAGGACAACTTTGTCTTTTCCCTATTTCTTTCTTTTTTCTCACATCTGCAATAACTCATCTTTCTCTCTCTAAAAACATCAACCATTTTTTCTTAAAAAGATGAATATGTATACCATCTATTAGATCTAGTTTGTATTTCTCTCTCTCTACACTCAAACTCTAAGGATTGAATTCTGGAAAACACCTTCGCTCACTCCGGCGACCTCCGACATCTATTTTCCGGCGACTTCCACCAAAGACGTATATCAACCTCCTATGTTTTCCATTGTCGCACACTACTTCAATCGGTGGAATCGTTCAGAACTAAAGAAAAAGGTATTTTTCCGGTCAGAATCCGACAAGATTCCTTTAATATTTGTTTAATCCTTCGTTAATTAGTCAAATCTGGGATCATTAATCAAATTTATTTTGGTTTGAAACAAGATTGGTTAGTCAACATTTAAATTTGGCAAAATTAGAATGCTTATGTGGCCATTATTTTTTACAATTGTAATGTAAACAACTCATGATAATGACTCATTGTGGAAGAGGGATCAGATTTGAAAGTTGTAAGCTTTATTTGATTTATGATTGTTTAATTTTGTTTGTCAGAGCACCCGGAGTGATAATGAGTGACAATGTGGGTTGTGGGGGTTGTGGGGAAAAAGTTGCTGACGTGGTAGTGGGAATGAGGATTGTGAGATTTTGGGTGGTATGATAATGAGGGTAGTGGGGGTTGTGGGAGCTGTGGGACCCACTGTTTTTTTTCTCTTTTTTTATAAATAAACAAACAAATATAAATGTTTTAAAATAAACAAACAAAATCAATATATAAATAATGTTATTATATGTTTTAAAATAACATATTTTTAATTAAGTTCAAAAGAAATTATTTTTTATAAATAAAAATTAAAAAGAATATACAAATGTAAATAAACAAAACTTGTGAAAAAAATGTAAATAAATAGAAAATGAAGCCAAATATGTAACATATGAAAAGTTAAAAGTCATCTTCTTAATTGAGAACCTGCTAAAGAAATCCACCATGTGAGAACCTGCAAAACAAAATACCATGTCCTACAAAACAAAAGAAAGGAAAACGAATTAAGAAAAGAAAGAAAAAAGAAAAAAGATTTAGAAGAAAAGAAAGGAAAAAGAAACAAGAAAAGAAAGGACAAAAAAAAAAAAAAACACAACGCATCGTTGTGGTGGTAACGACAGCGAGAACGAAGAGGGGCAGAGTGGAGAACGAGGCATCCGCTCGTTGTGGGTGTCACAACGAGCCATTCCGTGTGCTCTTAAAGATAAGTTTGTTAATTTATGGTTTTTGAGCTGTTTTGGTTTATGGGTAATTGATGTTATTGAAACTTTATGTTGCAAGTATATGTTTTTTTCGTCTTCAATGTTCTGGGTGTGACGAAGAATAGATATTGGGATTACTTGTGGTATTTAATTTCAGGGAGGATCACAACCAAATTTTCAATTGTCTAAAACTGGCATCCAAATCTGCAATTAACATCCAAAAGAAATGTTGAACTAGAGTTTACTCTACTTAATTCTTGCCATTAATGACGGTTTTTAGAGAGAGAAATCTAGGGTTTTATTTAAAGAGAGACGGATTGATTGAATTGTTTTGAAATGGTGATTGGAGAAATTAGGGATTTGTGGGTATTGGGTTTTTTTGGAAATTTGAGGAGTTGGTGGTAGGTAAATGGGGGAGATGGTGGTAAAAAGACAAAGTTGCCCTCATGTGTTTCTCATATGATAAGACTTTACGGATGTTTTAACGTCACATCCAAAATAGGGACTTACGAGGCAACAAATTTCAAACTTAGGGACAAGTGGTGTGATAAAAAAAGTTAAAAGGATGACGGGTGAAATTTTGGCAAACCATAGGGACTAGCCATGTAATTAACTCTATATTAAATTAAAAAACATTATATTAAATTAAAAACCAATACATATATTAAAATAAAAACTAATACATATAATTAAAATAAAAAACAATACAAATAATTAAAAACTAAAACAATACATATTACATCATCCCATATTTCTTCCAAATCCACATTTTTCGTTCTCGAACCACCCTGCTTTTTTTTTCCGGCATCCCTACCGTTCTCGTTTGAAGAAACGTCATATCTTCTTTTTTTGCACTTGCATAAGACACTTGTTATTGGAGGATAGTCGCTTTTTGTTTTTCGATATCCGTTTTTTCTTGGACGATAGCGGCTTGTTTTTGGGCTATAAGAGTTTCTTTTTTGGTTTTGGTTAGTTTTTTGAATTGTTCAAGAATTGATCAACACAACGCCGATGATTGTTCTCGTGCGTTTCCGGATGCGATGGATGATTTCTTTTCTTTTTTTTCCTCTTGTTTGAGGTGCCGCATCATCGGAAAAAATATCGTCGGATATATCAACGTTCAAAATTGATCCACACAACGCCATGTTGACTTATCGTTCAAAATCATCCATGCTTTCTCATATTTAAACTCCCCAACTTTCGCATTTTTATACATTTTTCCCTCCTCGTCCATCAACACCGCATCATCGGTCCTGCTTCCCCAAATACGTTTCGCCTTCGCGTAGTGCCCAACAAATGCTTTTACTTGGGTACTCATCGCCGTATACTTGTTATTTAGTTGATCTTTATTTTCCTTTCGGAAAACCACGCAAATTTGCTTGTTTATTGTACTCCTCCACATTTATTCGCCAAAAGCGTGGTCCCGATTGATTATTCGCGATGTCGCTATCCTTGGAAATGTATATCTACATCCTCGCCAATAATTCTTCCTTGGTGTTTCATTGCACCTTTTTGCATACTTTTTTCTTTTTTCCTTCAGATGTTCCAACTTCTTGAACGACTTTGTTACGTTTCTTGAACAATTTCATCTTGTTGTTGTTCTAGAGATTGTTGTGGTTGAAGCAAGAGTTGTTGATGCATAAGAAATTGAGTCATCTCATCGTTACTACACGGAGTGACGGTTTGTTGTTGTTGTTGTGACAAATAAAATTTTGAAGTATTTATTGTTGTTGTTGTAAATTTTTTGGCATTTGGGTTGATAAAATCGGGTTTGGTTGATTAGCGAAGTTACGAATCCGAAAAGTGGAATGTTTTATGATTGTGGTGTCGAAAGTGTGTTTGTGTTTGTTGAGAGTGCGTTCAAAGATGTTGAGACATTTTTACGGTTTTCAGACTATATAGATTTTGTATATAAAAATTTGAGTAAGATAGAGAAATGGTGTGGTGTTTAGATAAAATGTATGTTGTATTTATAGATAAAAAGTGAAAATTAAAAAATAATTTTTTTTTCAAAATCCAACGGTAGCCGACGGTTACTTTTCTAAAAAAAGTTAAAATTTTATTTTATTTTAAACATTTCGAACATTGGAGAAATAAAAAAAAAACAAATGAATTAGCTAACCATCCATAATTAAACGACTAATCAACGATATAACTTCTAGCAAAGTTTTTAACCGAAACAATGTCATTCACGTAAGTATAAACTATATTAGAGAGACGCTATTATATCAACTACTATAACAACAATATTAATATCAACTACGAACTACGTGTGCGTTGTGTATTTGGGTAGTCGCTTTGAAGTACAATGTTTATTCCGAAAATTGTCAAGATAAGATAAAGATGCATTTGAAGAAAAAGGTTAAATTCGAAGTCACTATATACATGTAATTTTAGAAGTTTCAACCTTTTTCCTATCTTTTTTTATTTATTTATTTTTACTTTTTCTTTTATTTATATTTCTTTTCTTGTAAGAATCAAAACTCGGACACAAGACAAGGCTGACAGATAATAAACTATAAAGTATAGGACATATTTAATAATGAGTAATTACTAAAACATATAGTAATAACCTATATTTTTCTAAACATATACCAATTTTTTAAATTCTAATATCCTCTGTAGAGGTTTGAAAAATAAGGTTTTACGTTAAGTGCAAAATCCTATTTATCAAGAAATTTAATTCATGCCCAATTGAGATACAAACTTTGATACATACTTTCACGTGTCTCACAATTGGGCTAGAGTAGGCGAGCGCCCCCGAATCGTTTGTCTACAGAAAGCCCAACTCGCTAGATTTAAAGTATGTTTCCTAAAACTTTGAGGTTTTTCACAATAAAAAAACGATTTTAAAAATAGTAGCATCATATATGAGACATAAGTTGATCTGGTGTGTACTAAAAAGAAAATATAAAATCTAATATTTAAAAAAAAAATGTAACACAAAAAGAAAAACTAAATAAGGTAACCTAAAAAGAAAAAGGTAAAACCCAAAATCAACATATAATCGAAATAAAAACGTGACTAATATATTTACTAGCGTAACCCAAAAGAACGTATAAAAACAACTGAAATGCATTACGTAAATTTTACCCCCACAGTACTATCATACTTGTTTCTGACCATTATACAAAGCATCTTCCTTCATCGCAATCTTCTTTCATCACATCATCTGCTTTCTTTACAATGGTTAGTCAGATGTTAACCAGGCCGGGGCCCGAGATTTCGAAAGCCCGGGCCCGAGATTTCGAGGGCCCTGTGCGACAAATTAAAAAGGCCCTCTAAATATATGTTTTATCTATTAAAATAAACTAGTAGGGTACCCGCGCGTTGCAGCGGCGACTATAGTTATTTAATGTATATGCAATTTGATTTCTTTCAGCAATCGTTTTCAATGGAAACGGATAACGGATAGCGATGACTTTTGGTTATCATAAATATAACTTAGATTAATGCAAAGATTGATTGTGTGAAATGGTTCACAACTTTTTTAGAATGATGTAAAAATGAAGTAGCATATAATTGTTGGTACTAAAAGAATACATATATGATATTCATAAGAAAACATAACTTGCGGTATTCAACAACTACACACATGCATACTTTATTTGTCATGTAGAACTTCTCGATACACTACGTTCGAAGTGTACACTCCATCTCGATCAAAATTTTTGGCACCCTTTACTAATACCTTTGTATTTCCACGTGAAATCCCTCTAGATTGCGCCACGTAAAGTTGTCCATGGGAGAATACCGATTCTGGTAGATACACACTCACGTTTGGAATTGTCTGTCCTTGAGCCTTGTTAATTGTCATAGCAAAGCTAAGTTGGATCCTATATCGATAATAGTTTAGACATATTTAGTATTGAGTAAAAATAATATTTATCTAACATTAATAAATGAAGGGCATTAAATTTAAAAGATAACAACCTTTTCATGAGCAACGTCTTGAGCAACAACCTTCGTAGTAGCCTCTTCTACAACAACATCTCGAGCAACGTCTTCATCATCAATTTTGTCATCTTCGATGACAATAACATCGTCCCAATTCCAGTTTTTCAAGTCTTGTTTTTTTTCTTCGTTTCTTGGCAATGCGATCAACTTTGTCATCTTCGATGATTATTGGATTATTGATAGTGTTGCCAATAGGTTTCATTGTACAATTATATAAAAAAAATGGTATGAAAAAAAGTAAATGTTAAAACTTTATTTATATAGTATAAAATGTGGAGGGAAATTTATAATAGTAAAATGGTTTTGTATTTTCAATTTTTTTTTAAGTATAAAATATGGAGGGAAATTTACTAATAGTAAAATGGTTTTGTATTTTCAATTTTTTAAATTTTATTACTAATTAGAAAAGTATATTGGTGGGAAATTGATTTTATATCAATTTTTGGTTTGTTTAGTAGCTATAAGTTAATTTAATTTGTCCCTTATATTAAACGGTATGTCTATTATTAGTTGGCATTTTATAAGTTATTTTAATATGGAAACAATATTAAATCAAGTTCATCAAATAAATCAAGGGATTTATGTAATTATTGTCATCTAAAAATGGCATCTAAACGATTTATGTAATATTAAAAATGGTTAATTTAATATGATATATAGTTGAATATTAAATCACAAAATATGGAAACAATATTATATGATATTAATATGGATGATAAGGGCAAAATAGTAACTTCCTTCTTAAATTTCAATTTTAAGAAAATACACCCAAATGCTTTATAGATAGTATAATATAATAATTTTGTACTACAATATTTGTTATTAAAGTTATTGAAAGCAAAATAACAGTTTTAAAATGATTTTTCTTATAATATTACATTGATTTACTTACTTGTAACGTAAATCGCGTGACTTCTTATAGCAGTACACCGATCAATACATACATGTATTAAAAAAATGGGCCCCGTATAAATTGTGGGTCATGTACGATCATCCATCGTACATGTCCTTAAGCTCGGCCCTGATTTCAACTTTCTCTTTGAACTTAAAATGTTGACCTTTACTATATTCTTTTACGATCGTCCATAATTCACACTTCTACCACATTTTATAAGAGTTTATTACTCTACTAGTGGTTTCAAGATTGGTGCTTCCTATATGTTCAAGTCATTTAGGACAAAGAAAATATAAACTTTAAAAGTACAAAGAATGAGTTAAACAACATAAAATCCGACTTATCTATGTTTGACCATATGAAGTTCTTCTTGGTACACACCATTGTTTCTCAGATACATTAACAAGTATACGTCTTGCTTGTGCAACGTTACTAGTTATAACTTGACAACAAATAAGAAAGAAAGAAAAACAAAAGGAAGAAAACAGTTTTCTCAAGAGGCCGGCCAACAGCCCCATAGGGAGCAAAAATAGCTCGAATTCATTAAATATGAAGCATAGAATTTAAGTTAGGAACAACCTTTTGCTCTATAGATATTTCCTATCAATTGATGAGTAGTATAATTATTACCATACCGAGTTTAAAGCGACCCATTTTAAGGATAAGTGGTATCATTAGGTTAGTTATATGGTATTTTTTTTCGGCACATCTCATTTCTAACCAAACCTGTTTTTTATGTTTCTAAAATGATCTGCTTCGACCCTAACCCAAATTTAACCCTAAACCTACCTCACCCGGACGACTAGTTTTGCAGCCATATATATTGATGTGAAAAATGTACTCCTTTAAAAACCGGATGCCCAGCAAGGATAGCCCCTTCTCGTTGAAAAAAATGTAGAAATTTGTTTGAACAATGCTTTTTTATATCAATTATTTTGTTGGTACATATTTGACATTAAAATAAAATGACATGGTCACATGGGAACATGGATTGGTCTCCAACCTTCCACTATAACGTATCAACATTAATGTGCTTTAGCAATATTTTTGCTACCATAAGGGTGGTGTGTTAGTGGTAAAAAATTTGGTCTCTAAAAATGAAATTTTTGGGGAGGTTCACCTGCGATGACTCCGGACTACCCGCAAAGCGCGTGGTCGCCATAGGATTAGTAGCGAGTTGGATATCTAGGTTACCAAAAAAAAAAAAAAAACAATACTTTTGCTTTTTATAAATTATAAATCGTAGATTCCCATAGTAGTAAATTAGTTATCAACCAAATAATGACATGTATAGTGATTATTCATTACTTAATCGTAGGAGAATAATTGTTTAATATTTACGATCAAACTAAAATATCACACATTCCTCTTTAATTTCATTGAATTATTTAAGTGTGGATTAATGTTGTAAAGAACTTATTATAACGTTGTTGCATAATCTTAAAAGGATCATAGCATAAATAGCATAAGATAAATGTATTTATTGATATTGGTCGATGAACGGATGATAGATATTCCGTAGATAGCTATGAATACCTCTCAATTTGTTGAATATTTTGTTTTTTTAACGGTAAAATTTTAAAGATTCTTTTGGTATTTTATTTATCAGGAGTTATAATTTTATTTTGGATACTCCTCAATATCGCATCCTGAATCCGCACTGTTTATTGGTTCGGTTTTTATTTATAACATACATTCATCATATATGTTAAAATCATGATCAAGCATTACATAAATGTTTCAACTAACAAACAACTAAAATTCTTTTTATTGAATGTTTGGATCTGAAATGTGTTGAAGAAAACAGAAGGTTAAATCTGACTGATAACGAAAATTCAAGAAACACGAGTTGTAGATCCACCGACAGAACACAACTTACAGAAAATACTCTTCGATATATTGAATTGAATTATACATACATTTTTGGAACGTACATTAACGTTTCTTAAAATTCAAAATAATTTTTATTTTCAAGATAAAAATAAAAACTAGAAAATAAATAAAGGCACACATAAATACATATAGTGATGCACCTCCACCGTTAAATAACAGCAATTAATTAAACCCGAAAATGTCCAAACAACATGTGGTACTAACAAACCCGCATGAGTGGCGAGCCACATAAACAATCATTATTACTAAACGACGACGCTTCAAGATGATCAAACGGAAACCCTAACGGAATCGATCCACAGAGATGGTTATTACTTAAATCCAAATGACCGATAAACTTCGCGGAAGACAAACTTTTCGGAATGGCTCCTTTTAGATTGTTAAAAGAAAGATCCAAAACCGAAAAGTAAGTCCGCGGAGTAAAAACATCTGGCAAATAACCGTCAAATGAGTTCCTACTCAAATTGACGATATTTAAACCAGTGTTACTTAACAAACTAACCGGTATTGAACCGGTTAGGTGGTTACTGTCTAAATTTAATGTAGACAGAACCGGCATTGATCCGAGCTGACTCGGAACACGGCCGGTTAGTTTATTCATAGATAGATCTAGATCAGCTAACCGGTAGATCCCAGAGATAGAACTTGGGATTGAACCAGTTAGCTGATTTCTGCTTATCAAAGCTCTTGACATCATCGAGAGTTTTCCGAGATCGGAAGGTAATACCCCAGTGATCTGATTGTTGCTTAGATCAAGATGCATTAAGCTTGCTAGGTTTACAATCGACGCGGGGATTGAACCGGTGAGTTTGTTATCAGCAACGTTTAAAACCGTAAGCTTACTTAACTTTCCAATATCAGCCGGGATTTCACCGGTGAGTTGGTTTCCGATGAGGTCGAGAATACGTAAGTGAGGTAATGAAGTGATACACGCCGGAATATTACCAGAAATAGCTTTCCAGTCAGCTACAACAAGTGTTGTAAGCCGGTCTAGTGAACAAAGTGCTGGAGAAAGCGAGCCGGTCATGTACCCAGACCGTCCCGCTTTCTCAAATATCTTATCTTCTGATTCGCCACGTAGGACAATATCGTTGACCCGACTATCAGTCGGGTCACAACTGATGCCATACCAGTTACTACAACAATCGGAGCCGGTCCATGTTTTTAAAATGCCTAAGTAAGGCTCATTTAAGGTCGACTTAAATGCTAACAACGCGTCGCGGTCCGACGGCGTACACGAGTTAACCACGGTGGTGGTTACGGCAACGATAAGGAGTGCCACCAGTAGATATACGCTGGTATTTTTCATGTTCTTTTGTTTTGTTTAGTAGAGTGTGAGTTATGTGTATTTGAGTATGGGGAGATATATAAATGGAGATATGTAGAATGACCCTGGAGGTGTGGTTAATTACGAAAAAAGGACTAACTACTAAGGGACAGTTGATTTGTCATTAAATGTCGTGGGGTGCCGTTTCCAAAAAAAAATGTCGTGGGGTGAGAATAACACGTGACAACTGAATATTATGTTTTACAAACGTCTTTGTGTTCTTAGCTGGAAAAACGCTCTTAACTTTCATTTCTCTAAATAATAACTTTATTATTATGTTTTACAAACGTCTTTGTGTTCTTAGCTGGAATTGACCTGGATTGACCTCATCCACATTAGCTAAATAATTACATAATCATAATACATGCTAATAATAAAGTTATTATTTAGAGAAATGAAAGTTAAGAGCGTTTCCAACGGTGGTGTTAACTATCGCGTTAAACAGGCCTATAACGTTGTTACGATTGGTCGACCGTGTTATGAAAATTAACTTTTATTTTAATTAATAATAACGTTAGATTTTAAATTTTTTTTTCTTTTTGAAAAAGTAGCTGTTTATAGCCGTTTGATTTTTTTATTTTTTTTTAACCTTTAACTATTTTTCTATTGATACCAAACTCACAGGTCTGGTTACCTGGTTCGGGTCCAAAACCGAACCAGGTAACCAGAGTCCCCTAGTTCGGATAAGAAACGACAAAGAGATATAAAGACAAAACAGATACGACAAGAAACCGACAAAGAAGGTAAGAAAAGATGCCCTGACGAAGGACATCCTTTTAACCGATACGTAAAAAGGGTAAAGGCCAGGGAGCCTCCTATTACCCGAAAGACCTCCTATATATACCTAGGTAAACAGTAAAGATGGCCAGGACTTTTTCACTTTAACTTTATACTGATATTTTTCTGTCCGAACCAAAGTACTTATTCTTACGCCCGAGTTGAATCAGGGGTACAGCCCCGCTCAACCTGGTGTTTTCTCTTAGTGCAGGGGATTCGGAGTCGAGATCAGAGAGGTTAATTCAAGGGAAACGGACTTCAAGTCAGACTAAGTGTAGTTCGGGTCTGACTAAGGGGTTCAGGGGTCCTTTGTATTAACATTTTGGCGCCATCCGTGGGACCAAAAAAGATACTCACTTGAAATGGAGACTCCAGCTGAAACGGTTAACTTAATCACCAACGATGGACAGAGTTCCGACAAGAACGCTGAGAAGGGAACCGGAACCAGTGGGGAGTTTTCTAGTAAGTTCGTGAAGGACAACATAGAATTGCTGAGAGCGTTGGTAGAAGAACATGAGCGTACTGAATCGTTGAAGAAGGGAAAGAGTAAGGCAGGTGATGAGCCTCGAAAGGAAGGGTTTAAAGGGAGGAGGCTAACTTTCAGTGAGGAGGAAGAGTCGGAAGATGAAGATGAAGATTTGAGCCTGCCATACCAATCAGATTTCTCCTCCACGTGTACAAAGAGGATCGCTCAGTTCCCAATTCCACCAAAAACAAAATGCCTGGTATCATTCGAACTTATGACGGGTCCGGAGACCCGGATGATCACCTTAACACATTCGCAGGAGCTGCCGAAACCGAATTATGGTCAATGCCTGTGTGGTGTCGTATGTTTGCACGGACACTCGTCGGACCAGCGCGGGTATGGTTTCAGGCACTAGAACCCGGGCAAATAGATAGTTACAAGGAGTTAGAGGTAGTATTTGGGTCATTTTTCACACAGCAACGTAAATATGTGAAGGGACCGACAGATGTCCATAAAACGAAGCAGAGAGATGGGGAGGGGTTCAGAGAATTTGTGGAAAGGTGGAAGAAAGAGATGCTGCAGGTGAAAGGAGCCTCGGAAACAATGAAAGTCTCAGGATTCATGGAAGGTATCAAACCACCTACGCTGATAGAATCGTTTAATGCCAGAGTACCGGCTACGGTGGAAGAGATGATGATAAGGGTGAAAGAGTTTATCAAGGGGAAGGAGGCGTCAGGACGAACGGAAGAGCTAGGAGGACGAGTGGCAGGAAACTCCGGAGTATCATGGAAAGGATCAGGAATGCCAACATCCAGGTCGATACAAGGAAGGAGGTTATTTGGTTCGTCTAGTAGAGTCCAAAGATATGGGGGGAAGTTTCCCATGCCCCCTATATCTCCAAGAAACAATCCTATTTCGGGACCAGGGGAGAGCAGGAGGAATGTCCATTTCACCAACTTGCTAAAAACACCAATGCAGATTATGAATACGGAAAGGGGCATTAATCTAATAAAACCACCTCCGGGAACCCTTCCTGGAACTTAGGAAAAGGGAAACCTGGATAGATATTGTGACTTTCATATGGATAGGGGGCATGCTACAAATGATTGCTATGCGTTGAAGAAACAAATAGAAGATGCGGTCCAAACAGGAAAGCTTAACCATTTGGGTCGTGATATACGAGGGGGAAACAAGCAAGGAAGAAATGATAAAAGCCCTAAAGGAAAAGCAAGGGAGATCCACATGATTCGAGCGGCAAACATGGTTAATCAAGGGCCCGAGAAAGAAGTATCAAGGGATTGGATGAACCAGGTCATAGCATTCCCCCCACTGAACGCTATAAACCCCACTGACGATCCAATGCTCATTAAGGCTCATGTGGCGGATCACCTGGTTCACCGAATATATGTGGATGACGGAAGTGCCTCGGAAATCATGTTTGAGCAATGTTTCCGAGAGCTGGATCCAGCATTAAAACGAAGGATGAAGGTGAAAGAAGTTCCATTGGTAGGATTTGCTGGGCAGACAAAATTTTCCAAATAAGAGATATGCTTACCGGTGCAATTGGCTGAGGGTGATAAGATCCGGACGGTGTGTATGAATTTTCTAGTGGTGGCAGCGGTTTCCCCGTATAATTGTATTTTGGGAAGATCAGGGTTAAAGAAATTGGGAGCAATTGCATCGACGGTGCACGGAATGATGAAGTTCCCCACGCCGGGAGGTATAGCTACTATTGTCTCGGAAGGAAACAGAGGTTGCCATCAGATACAAAGACTAATGATAGAAGAGAGCAAAATCCAAGAAGAGCAAATTCAAGTTAACCCCTATTTTCCGGATCAGATGATAACCATTGGGAAAACCCTAACGGAGGAGACCAAGAGAAGGTTAGTGGCAATGTTAAAGCAAAATCGAGAGGTATTCGCATGGAGGCCAGAGGACATGACGGGGGTACCAAGGGAGATAGCAGAACATCGCCTGAGCGTTTATAGGGCCTCTGAACCCGTGGTACAGAAAAAAAGAGTCCTAGCACCGGAACGAAGCAAAGCAGCATGCGAAGAGGTCGACCAACTGGTTAAGGCGGGGATACTCCGGGAAGTTAGATACCGGACATGGGTGGCAAACCCAGTCATGGTACCCAAGGGAGATAAGACATGGAGAATGTGTGTAGATTTCAAGGACCTCAATGGTGCATGCCCCAAAGACGCATACCCATTACCAGAGATAGACCTAAAAGTAGATTCGTTGGTGGGATTCCGGTTTAAATGTTTTTTAGATGCATACAAGGGCTATCATCAGATACAGATGGCTCGGGAAGACGAGGACAAGACAGCCTTCCACACAGATCAGGGGATATATTGTTACAGAAAGATGCCGTTTGGACTCAAGAACGATGGTGCCACGTACCAAAGACTCATAGATAAAGTGTTCAAAGCTCATATAGGTCGAAACATGGAAGCTTATGTGGACGATTTAGTGATCAAAAGTGAAACCGAAGAAGCAATGTTGAGAGACATTAAAGAAATATTTGAGGTATTACGGAAAGTAAACATGAAATTGAACCCCAAAAAGTGTTCATTCGGAGTGGAGGAGGGTAAGTTTTTAGGTCACATTATCATGCCGCAGAGCATCAGGATCCATCCGGATAAGGTGCGGGCTATTACCAACATGATGGCCCCAAAGACACTGCAGGAGGTACAAAGTCTAAATGGGAAGATAGTGGCGTTGGGGAGATACCTTTCAAAGTCAGCCGAAAGAGCGCTACCCTTCTTCAAGACGTTAAAGCAATGCATGAAAAAGAAAGACTTTAAGTGGACGGAGGAGGCGGATAAGGCCTTCGAAGACATGAAGAAATACATAGTAGACCTTCCATACTTAACGGCTCCTCGAAAGGGAGAAACTTTGTTGGCTTACTTAGCAACGAGCGGAGAGGTGGTAAGTGCCGTACTATTGGTAGAAAGGGAGAAGAAACAATTGCCCATTTACTTCATCAGTAAAGTGTTGCAAGGAGCTGAACTCAACTACAAATCCTTGGAAAAACTCTCCTTAGCACTCTTATTCACATCAAGACGATTAGGGAGATATTTCCAAGCGCATAAAGTACGGGTAATTACGGATCAACCACTAAAGCAAATATTAACTCGTCCGGAAATGGCAGGAAGAATAGAAAAGTGGGCGATTGAGTTAGGGGGCCATGACATCGAATATGCTCCAAAAACAACGGCAAAGGGGCAGGTGTTGGCACATTTCTTGAATGAGATCCCGGACCAAGGAATAACATTGGCCGAGCCAGTGACGGTACTGGGAAAAAGGAAAAGAGGAAAGGGAACTACATGGAGGTTATACACTGACGGAGCAGCCAGTAAAGAAGGTGCCGGAGCAGGTATCATCTTAATCAGCCCGGAAAAAGAGGAGTTTGCTTATGCTATCCGCTTGAAGTTTGAGAGTTCTAATAATGAGGCAGAATATGAGGGAGTCTTGGCAGGACTAAGGTTAGCCAAAGAGATGAAGGTGGGAAGGTTGCGAGTCTACGTAGACTCAAAGCTGGTAGCGAATCAAGTGAATGAGGAATACGGAGCAAAAGATGATCGGATGAGAAGATACAGGGACAATGTGACAACCCTCATGAAAGAATTTGACTCTTGTAAGATCAAACAAATACCGCGGAGCAAGAACAAGAAGGCTGATGTGTTTAGTAAAGTGGCATCTATAGCTGGGTCAACCTTAGAAACATTGGCTAGCAACATCTTCCTGGAGGAAATTGAAGGAAGATCTATTGATGAGGGGATAGAAGTAAATGTCATTGTCGAAGAGGAAGGAAGTACATGGATGACACCCCTGGTTGAATATCTCACCAATGACACATTGCCCGAAGATGCGGGGGAAGCAAGAAAGATTCGAATGAAAGCTACTCAGTACATCATGTTGGAAGGGGTGTTATTCAGAAAAAGTTACCTGGCACCATTGCTACGATGTGTGGGACCTTTGCAAGCTAACTACGTGATAAGGGAGGTACATGAGGGGTCCCGTGGAATGCATGCAGGACCAAGAACAGTAGTGGCAAAGATAATGAATCTGGGATATTACTGGCCCACGATGCATCAGGACGCGTATCAGGAAATACGAAAGTGTGACTCATGCCA
Organism: Senecio squalidus; assembly: GCA_910822075.1. Taxonomy (NCBI): domain Eukaryota; kingdom Viridiplantae; phylum Streptophyta; class Magnoliopsida; order Asterales; family Asteraceae; genus Senecio; species Senecio squalidus. The sequence goes on from CAJVGC010000508.1 coordinate 35,214,776, forward strand.
GAGACATGCACCAATTCCTAAACTCCCAAAGAGTGACATGATATCGATAACAGCGGCATGGCCTTTCTTCAAATGGGGAATGGGCATAGTAGGACCATTTCCGGAGGGACCAGGAAAGGTTAATTTTTTGCTGGTAGCAGTGGACTATTTTACAAAGTGGGTCGAAGCAAAGCCTTTGGCTCGGATTACAGGAGCTCAGGTGTTAAAGTTTTTTTGGGAAAATGTGGTGTGTAGGTTTGGTTTACCAAGGGAAGTGGTGACGGATAATGGAAAACAGTTTGTAGACGAACCTTTCAAGGGATGGTGCGAACAAATGCAAATCAAGCAAGTTAAGACATCTGTAGCACATCCTCAAGCTAATGGGCAGGTGGAGCGAATTAACCACAGCTTGCTGGAAGGGATCAAAACACGTTTGGGAAGATATGAACACAACTGGGTAGACCAAGTGCCAAACGTACTTTGGGCACATCGAACAACAAAGAAGACAAGTACGCAAGAAACACCATTCAGTTTGGTCTATGGATCGGAAGCTGTCATACCACCGGAAATAGGGATGCCCACCTATAGAAACGTACAGCGGAGTAATTTAGACAATGAAACGGAGATACAGATCAATCTGATGTTGGCAGAGGAAAGAAGGGAAGCAGCTTACGTTCGGGAAACAAGGTACAAAAGGAAGATAGAACAGTATTACAACAAGAGAGTACGAAAAGTCAGTTTCAAGGAGGGAGAATTCGTGTTCCGAAAAAATGAGGCAAGCAGGCAAGAGGACGAAGGCAAGTTGGGTCCAAAGTGGGAAGGGCCGTACCAGGTGGTGCAAAACAATGGAAATGGTTCGTATAAATTGAAACATCTGGATGGAACCATAGTTCCTCGAACCTGGAACGAAATGAACCTGCGGAAGTGTTACATGTGATGCCGGGGTTTTCCCCGAAGAGAAGGAACATTTTATTTTCTTTTTTTTGTATACCAAGTAAAGTCTTGATGAGGTCCAGAGATGTATGTTTTCCTTCTATTTTGGAAGTAACAAGTGATGTAATTTTTATCATGGGTAGAAATGAATGGTTAACTTTCTTATAACACAGTACATTGGATTTGTTAATCTTGTTTTATAAATCATATACCGGATCAGAATCCGAGGAAAGTAACACGGCTTGACTTTGCAGCCAAGTACACCATAAAAGTGTAATTCCGAATGACGATTCGAAGTAATACCGAAGCATTTGATTCGAGGACGATACACAATTCAAAGTAAACACTAGCATATAAAAACATACGGGCACTATCATTAAAAAAGGGGATTTAAACCTCGATGTAACCATACAAAAGCAACAGAAAATTGTGCCTATAATTCAAACCAAAACATACATTGATAAACTAACATCGATAAACTGACTATAGGAGTGTTTCTTCTTCAGGGGTCTCAGGATCGGGTAAGGTAGGCTTCACAGACTGAAAAGCTTCAAGCATCAAAGTATCGGTGGCGGCCAAGGCATCTAAGTACGAGTAGTGGGTCCGTTGAAAAGCTTCTTTTGTTGCAGTAAGATTGGCTTCGACAGAAGGGTCATAAAAGAGCGACTGCGTGATACGCTGCCCCAAACGATGCTCTCTATATCCAGCGACCACACCATCATGACAACCGGAGCGATAGTAGGCAACATTGACACTGGAACTTGCATCCACAAAATCTTTGCTTTGAAGTAGACCTTCGGCCACTTGCCTCGGACCCTGAGAAATCAACCAACTTCGGTCTTCCTGAAGGACGGTATTAGTATCCTCCAGTTCTGAAACGCGCGACTCAAGTTCCTTGATGCGTTCTTTGTCTCGAACCATGTCATTCGTTGCCTGGGAGCTCCGGGCTTCAGCTGCAAAAAGATCAGAAGATAAAACGTTGATTCGGTCCTTCAATTCCTTCACAGTCCGGCTGTGAGTAATATTCAATTCGCCCAAGGCCTGAACTGCATCGTCATTAAGGGACGAAGACTCGACGCCGGAGGTCCGAGCTTTCTTTAGCTCCTCTACCTCCTGGCGGAGATGGGATACTTGATCTTCAAGTTCCTTCTTCTCCTTGTCAAACCGAACTTGCAGCTTATCAGCCCTCTGGTTGCTTAGAGAGGCATTTCTTTCAAGGCTTTTGATCAACCGGGTCTGGTTCAAGATCTCATCTTCGGATAAAAGCCATCTGGACCGAACCTCAGGCGCGATAACCAAGAGTTGAGCTACCAAGTGATCGAGCTGCTCAGCTAAGGCAAAGTTGTTGGTGTTGTCAACACGAATAACTTCAGCTGGGGTGGCCAAGGTATCCAAAAGATCTCGGCAAACGCTAGCATCCGTGTATAAGGAACGGTTATAAACTTGTTGGAAGCGTGGTTGAAACTTTCTCACAGCAATGGAGGGTTCGACACCGTTGAAGTCCGGATTATCAAGGATCGGTTCTTTCTCCTTAGGATCGGTGGCCTTACTTGAAGTGCCCTTGGTTGAAATTGTTCTCTTGGGATCGGTTACCTTGGCACGGGGAGAATCTTTCTTGGAACCAGGTGTCTCCTGGGTTTTAATGAGCAGAGATTTCTCTTTTCCTGACTTGATAGGACTATCCACCTTACCGGATGAAGTGATTCGTTTCTTGGACACAAACGTTTTCTTAGCTTCAGATGATGACTTGCTAGAAACAATCACAGGGGAGGCCTTAGAACCCTCAATACCTTTCTTCGGCTGGGTCGGATCAAGACTTTTTGAGGATTTTCCGCTCTTTGGATCAACAACAGAAGAGCTAGCACTAGGTCCCTTTGAGAGGGCCTCAGAGAGTTTCGTTTGCTCCTTGGAGAATTTAGGAGGTTGGTCAACCTCGCCTTCATGAGAATGACCACTTTCTTGTAAAATATTCTCAACCTCCGAGTTAGTGGCACCCTTGGGATTAAAGGGCACGAACGATCGGAGTAGGAAGGAGGAGCAACAAAAATAGAAGGATCTTCAGATTCGACAGTTCCGGATGAAGAGGAGGACTCATCTGACTCGGTTTCTAGCCCATACTCCTCCGAATCATCTTTTTCAGAAGCAGCAAAGAGTTCATCGGTATCAGGGCTGGGCTCTTTGGTAGACGGAGAAGGAACCGAAGTAGAAACAGGCTGTTCCTTGGTCTTGGAAGCTTGAGAAGTAGGAGGGGCTTTGCTAACAATCTTGGGTTTCTTAGCGGGAGGGCCTTTCACAATCTTCTTGGATTTCTTGGTTTTCCTTTTCCTTTTAACGGCGACATTTACTTCGGCCTCGGTGTAGGGTGCTGGGATGTTCTCGTCAGGAAGGGCAACGCGATCCAGAGTTGTGGTTAAAAAACCAGGAGCACCTTCGGCAAGAGGGGCCGAACTAAATACCACATCGTCCCAATGCCTCATTTTTAAAAAGGAGAGAAGAGACAATTCTGTAGCACGAAACAAGAAGAGTTAATTCGCAGTAAAAAATGTATATACATATATGGGTAAAGAAAGAAAGCAAGAGAGAACCTTCATCGGCAAGCTTCAAGCAGGGGCGAGCCAGAGGGTGAGTCCAGTTCTGGCTTAATCCAGTTAAAACTAGTACCTTTTCCGGATAAGAGCGGGCTCTAATCGGATTAGTCTGTAGGTCCATAACGAGATTAAGGTCCAGGTCGTTAGTATCGGGCTCCGGGTCAGTGAGAGTATCACCTTTGACGCACCACCTCATTCGGATTGGAGCTACAGAAGCATTGACGAAGAAGAAACGATTTTTCCAATTTTTCAGGGACGAAAGAGACCAGTCGATACACGCAGGGGCGCCTCTTCTTTTGTCGACTGTAAGCCAATCCCCATTTAACCCCACTTTGTAAAAATGACGAAAAGTCAATAGATCGGGCGCTTTATCGAAAGCACGACAATGAATCTCGAAGTTAGTAATCTTGTTCGCCCCAGAGGGTTCATTTGGGAAACATGGCCTTTGAAGTACTGAATCACGTCGAGAAAGAAACGGGAGAATGGTAGCCGTAGGTTCGAGTACTCGAACCAAGCGCAGTAAACAGCGATCTTACCTGGAGGGGCATCTCTGATAGTATCAGTAGGTCCGGGAACGGTGACACCATAAGTATTGTCAATATGATAAGTCTCGCAAAAGGTGCGAAGATCTCTGGAAGACATAGTGTTGTACATCTCTTTCAAATTTTCTTTGGACTCTTTCGCCATGATATCGGAATAAGAAGAAGACACTGAAATAGAGGTAATTTTGGAGGAAAAAGGGCAGAGCTTCGGAGGATGAGTGAAAAGCAAATGAAGGAGGAACACCCCTATTTATAGGAAAGTGGCAGGCACCTCAAGGGACGCGCGTGACCTTGAAAAAGGTGGGACACGTGGAAAACACGTGGACAGGTGAGAAGACAGCTGGCGTCGTTCAAGTCGCACCCGTAGGCCACGTGGAATAGCACAATGACAGCTGGAAACGTTCAGACCGTATAAATTAGACACGTGGAATTGGTAGGGACAACGAGTTAAAGGCAAACGTATGAAGTCGCCGAAGCAGCAGCAAAAAAAGAGAGAGAATAAATCAAGATGGAGGATTGCCAACGCTTTTAAGTCCAGCATCGTACCGACTCCTTCGGAATACAATGCTAGACTTGGGGGAGTTGTTGGCATAGGGTCTGGTTACCTGGTTCGGGTCCGAAACCGAACCAGGTAACCAGAGTCCCCTAGTTCGGATAAGAAACGACAAAGAGATATAAAGACAAAACAGATACGACAAGAAACCGACAAAGAAGGTAAGAAAAGATGCCCTGACGAAGGACATCCTTTTAACCGATACGTAAAAAGGGTAAAGGCCAGGGAGCCTCCTATTACCCGAAAGACCTCCTATATATACCCAGGTAAACAGTAAATATGGCCAGGACTTTTTCACTTTAACTTTATATTGATATTTTTCTGTCCGAACCAAAGTACTTATTCTTACGCCCGAGTTGAATCAGGGGTACAACCCCGCTCAACCTGGTGTTTTCTCTTAATGCAGGGGATTCAGAGTCGAGATCAGAGAGGTTAATTCAAGAGAAACGGACTTCAAGTCAGACTAAGTGTAGTTCGGGTCGGACTAAGGGGTTCAGGGGTCCTTTGTATTAACATTACATAATCATAATACATGCTAATAATAAAGTTATTATTTAGAGAAATGAAAGTTAAGAGCGTTTCCAACGGTGGTGTTAACTATCGCGTTAAACAGGCCTATAACGTTGTTACGATTGGTCGACCGTGTTATGAAAATTAACTTTTTTTTTTAATTAATAATAACGTTAGATTTTAAATTTTTTTTTCTTTTTGAAAAAGTAGCTGTTTATAGCCGTTTGATTTTTTTTTTTTTTTAACCTTTAACTATTTTTCTTTTGATACCAAACTTAAAAACTCAAAAACCAACAATCTACTTATCTAAAAGATGTCTTTCTAAATGAATTTGTCAAGTTCCGACTCTTCTGATTATGAAACAATTTTCATGATGGCGACGATGGCCGGAAAGGCTTATTACGATGAAGACGAAGCTATCGAAAACTCAAACGCTCGGGGTAAAAGAAGATTCATAAAAAGAGATCGAGTAGCGGCAAACGAACGACTTATGGCAGACTATTTCAACGAATGATGCATTTTCACACCGGAGCAATTCAGACGAAGATACCGGATGAGAAAGCCGCTATTTCTCCGAATAGTTGACGGTATTCTTAACTATTCTCAAGTACCTCTTCCTGGTTATTTTAACTATTTTACAACACGATTAGATGCTACGGGCAAACAAAGTTTTACCGCTATACAAAAATGTTCATCTGCCATGCGTCTTTTAGCATACAAAATCACTTCCGATGCATTTGATGAATATCTACACATGGCGGAATCTACATCAAACGAGGCTTTAGATAACTTCTGTAAATGTGTTATCGATTTATATAAAAATGTTTACTTAAGAAAGCCAACACAAGACGATATTCAACGTATTTATGCAAAACATGAAGAAAGACATGGGTTCCTTGGGGATGCATGGGAGTATTGATTGTATGCATTGGGCATGATATAACTGTCCAAACGCTTGGAAGGGCCAATACACACGAGGTGATCATGGATACCCAACTATCATGCTTGAAGCGGTTGCCTCATATGATTTGTGGATTTGACATTCTTATTTTGGTGTCGCGGGCTCTAACAACGACATCAATCTTTTGAATGCCTCGCCCCTATTTAGGGAACTCATCCACGACACCGCTCCACCTTCTAATTTCGTGATAAACAATACTCCGTATGAAAAAAAGGCTATTACCTCGCAGACGGAATCTATCCAGAGTGGGCGACTTTTGTCAAATCATTTTCTCATCCACCAGACGAAAAACGAAAAAATTTCAAAAAATTTGAAGAAGCTGCAAGAAAAGATGTTGAAAGAGCATTTGGCGTGCTACAAGGGCGATTTTGGGTTTTTAAAACTGCCACAAGATACTACGAGGTAAACAAGGTAAGGAGAGTCATGTATACTTGCATCATATTGTATAATATGATTATCGAAGACAATGCAACTAATATCAGCGACTGCGATGAATACTATACTCCAATACCAAGAGAACAACGAACTTCCCAAGAAAGGTGTCAACATCAAATCCGAGTTATGAAAGAGATACGAGATCGTGATACACACCATTGTCTTCGAAGCGATCTCGTTGAACACATTTCGAGACTTGATGATGACTATCGTTACCCACGTTGTGACTATTTATCTATTTTAATTATGTATGTTTTAATTACGATATTTATTTTAATGTAATCTTTTTAACTTTATTAACGTATTTTGTTTTAAAAAATGAGTTATTTTTATTATTTAATGTATTAAAAATAATATGACTAAAAAGAAAAAAATGAATAATAAAAAAACTGGTGGGTCCCAGAATTATAAGTTATGGTTGGGGGTATTTCTGATGTTATATAATGGGCTGAGTTATACAGACGTGGTCATAACACCGAACTTTTCGATGTTATGGCTGCGAACGCTCTAAAGAGGTGTTTGTTTTACAAACAGAATCACTATGGATGTAGCGTTTTTAAACCCCTTATCTTTGATTAGGTTGCAAATAAGTTAAATATGCGGGTTTCTTTCACTAATTTATATTACAAACAAATGAACAAAGTACCAAACATATGTAATAGATCGGAATAACTTATTCTTTCAATCCGATAACCTTCAAATAAGCACACTCTTATTGCCCTATTATGTATAAAACATCACTATATTTAGTTATAAATTAATAAAAATTGTTATCTGAAATTACATATCATCTTCTATATTAACAAAAGCACAACAAATTTGAAAATATAATAGCATATTAATCTATATTATTTAATGAACTTTGGTTAGAAAGTTTAACTAGTATTATTTATTTACATATATATTTGTTTTATGATTTTCAGAGACATATTTTAAAGTAAAGTTATTGGGTAGTGTCACATGCATGGTCCTTTTAAATAACATGGGATAATTTGTTACCAAAAAGCAAGATCACACACTATATAAAGTTGTTATGACTACATTTTGTTTATAGATTTTTTTGTTGAATAATGAAATACATATTTTGGGAGAATTCTTGGAGGGGTGGGTAGTGTCACATGTGGATGGATGGTCTTTTTTGATAGCATTGTCATTCGAGTTGGTTGGTTAAATCTTAAAAGCAAGATTAGACCCTATTTAATACTGAATGGGCCACTATGCATACTTTAATACTTTGTACTCCACTTTAGACATATTTGAATCAAAGCAGGTTCACTTAATGTTCAACTTACACGAAAAAGTGAAAAAAGAATTACTTACATATATAGGCATTTAAAGAAAAGTAGTACAAAACATCTATGGTAAAAGTATAGAAATCGTTCATGTGGTAAGTCTAAATTATTGATTTAGTTTCTAAGGTGAAGAAATAACTTTTTTAGTCCTTATAGTCTAAGATTTTGTTCAAATTCGTCCATATCAGTTAGATTTAACATACTTTCTGTTAAATATTTTTTAAATTTGACACTTTTAGTCCCTAAATTATAATTTAATGTATAAACAATAGCAATTTGTAATTCTATTAAGTTAAATTTTTTATTTGGGTCTATTTTTCACATGTTATTCTCTTACTTTAATTTTGTTAAGTTTTGCTCAAATTTCGTAAAAACGTAAAACACCTATAAAGTATTTTTTAAATAATTAAAATATTTTTTTTTGAAAATGTTTTTCGAAGCTTTTCAAACTATTATCACCACTATAGACGAAAAAAAAGGTTCAAAAAATTTTTCAACTAGAAAATATCCAATAAACATTTTAAAAAAACGTGTTGAGTTTTAAAAAAAATGATTTAGAGGTGGTTCTCACGTTCCCGCAACAGTTATCATTTTTATTAACATAACGATATACTAATATGTTTATCTCAATTAAAGTTACTCATTTTTTTTTAAAATACTAAACATGAACCACTATTATAAATTAGTGTCTAAGTTTTTAACATATCGACATATAGGTTTAAAAATATAACATGAACCACTATTATAAATTAATGTCTAAGTTTTTAACATATCGACATAACGTGATGACCTTTGAATGTTCTCATAATCACGCATTGTCGAGACCCTGGTTCCATAGATTGGTTCGGACACTCTTGTTCCAGTTTTAGGATTTTGAAATCCTGTATCATGTGGCATAGATATGAAATCTCCTGAGTACATTTCTGAAGAGGAAGTATCAAAGTTCAAGTTCCTTCCTTATAAAGGACTTGATCTTGGAATGACATGATCTGTCATTCTAGCCTTGATACCATCCATCTCTCTCTTCAGTTCCTCATTTTCCTTCTTTATCCTCTTGCAATGTTTTGTTACATGTGAGAACATGAAAGCAATTTCATTGTTAGAAACAACAGGAGGGTCAGGAAGAGATACCTTTGATCCAGATAAACTGGATCCTGCAAAGATTTTCTTTTTTTGAGTGTTATCAAGCTTCTAAAATGAGGGCGATGATCCAATGGGTTTGGTGGAAGGTGGTACTGAGCCTAAGGTTGTGGAGGTTGATGAAATAAAAGTTTGCGTTCCATGATATGCCATTTTTGTAAAAAATTCTGACAAAAATTGATTAAGTAAAGCTTTTAACAAAGTTTTGATGATAAAAAGCACCACTTGCTCCACGGTGGGCGCCAATTATTTTGATCAAAAACTACATAAGGAAATTCCGTGATCAAATTACTTTGGTCTTCCAAAGTACAAATACATTGATCTCGAAGAACAGAAAAGTTTACACGCACGGTTGAATGAACCGTTCATGGAAGATCAAATTAGAGATTTCTTCGTACAAAAGCCAAAAAGGGTGGAAGCGGCAATTTAACATGGACTCACAACAAAAGAAAAGAAATTGTGGAGAGACTTCAAACATTTCGTTCATTTCAAATGAAAATGATCCGATCAAGTTTATTCAATTCGTGAAATCTCAAATGTTAGAGACATTGGCTCGGAATTTCATAATGGAATTGACTTCTCTACATTCATGGTTGCAAGATATGATGGAAAGGTGTATAGTTTTACAGAAGCAGACTTTAATGATCTTAACCCTAAGGATATAGAATGGTTGTTCATGACAATGAAAAGATGGTCAAAGAAGAAACCGGTGGATCGTTTTGCCGAGTCAAGGATCAAGAGATTTATGGAAGGAAAATTCAAAGAAGCTACATACTTTGACTTCCAAATGGCACTCGAAAGTGGATGACGAAAGGTGAACTTAGTTTCTCCAATACAAGAATTTTCGGTTAGGCATTTAAGGAAATGGTCGATAGTGAATGTCGGTGACAAATGGATTGTGCATACAAGTCCACATTGGAGTGACAACGTTGTGATGCTATTCAAGAATGGCAAAGAGATAGATAGTATTATCAAGACGATGAAAGTAATAGCTCAAACTCTGATGGTTATGCTAAGTGAAAAGAGTATGAGTTTGGAAGAGATGCTATTGAATAGTGTTTAGCAAAAAGAATAGTTATCTAGAGATATGAAATGTGGTTAAAGATTTGGGAAAACAAGTATTCAATATTTGCAACGATTAAAGCTCAACGTCGTTGGGAAATGCAACAAGAACAAGACAAGTGTGGTACATTGTATCCTGAATTCAAGGTAAAGGAAACTCCGACTTCTTAAGCTCAAGATTGAAGAATTAAAGCTTAGCATAGTATTTTTGATTTTTATTGTAAATTTTTGTACTTACCTTTCTAGAAACTATATTAAAGGGGGAAATTGTAGGAGTAAAAATGTAATTAATATGGTTTCTAGAAGTTAGACTATGTAACTATTGAACACTCACCCCTTGCCTATAAATAGGTGAGGGGTGTACATGGAATATTATTTGTTCATTGATTCTCTTACCTAACAACACAATAATGTTATACTTAGGAGCGAGCGGTTATCCTTAAATACACGTACGGTTATTTATAAATGGACGGTTATTATTAATGTACAATTCAGTTATGCGTGTTCGAGTATTTTAAACATAGTCTCGTGGTTATGTTTCGCAAAATCCTTTAATATATTAAATTAACTAGTTTTAATACACTTACGATGTACGATATGTTTTAACGTTATATTAATCAATTAATATATACAATTACTATAATACTAGTTTAAACACCCATGCTATGTACGGGTATGTGTTTGTTTCTTTTAGATATATACTGTTGTGTTTTCATTCACTAACTATATTAGTAGATTAATAGCTCTCATAATCTTGTAACTCTAAGATACATAATAATACATTGTTACAAAATCCATGAAAAGAAACTGTAAAGATCAAAATGAAAGAAATATATATGAGGATAGAAGAAGAGGGTAGGCACACATTAACTAACACTAAAGATGTAACACATGTATGTATAAAAATCATCTACAAATATGTTCGACATACTCTCAAGTCCTTTAACCTCAATCAGTTGATTCTTTAATGTCTTGTGCATTTGCATGAACACGTCGTTGTGATTAGTTTCATTACCGTACAATGTTTCCATAGGTATGATGAGTTAAGGGACTTGTTAACAACGTAATATATACCTATTTTCTTCTTTTCTCATGGGATTACATGTAGGAGCCGCCTAAAGTTGCTATAAAAAACGATAACTTTACCACCAAACGGTTTTTACACGATGCCCGGCTTGTGTACAAAGGATATTTGAAAAGAAGAACATAAAAATATAAAAAAACAACAACATTTGCATGACTCAATTGTAAATCAACTTTGAATATTCCCCATAAATTGTAAGTAATAGTTTCTCTGAACTCACATACAAGGGTATCAAATTTACAGGCATATTGCCTCTGACAGACATGAGTAACAATTGAGAATGCTCTCTCTTACAACCACTCGTTCTTTTACAAAATCACAAGTTCCTTGTTTTATCATAAAGTTATATAAAGATACAAATGACTTGCTAAAGAAAAAACAAATTGCAATGTATAAAAATTCTCAATTGAGCGCATTACTTACCTTCGGGTCTTGAAAAGCCTTTTATTATCGTTGTTGTCAACAACTTATATGGTCAAAGCTATGCCTTTAAAGTCAAAGAAGCACCAACAAAATTAGCCAAGAATAATAACAACAAACTCATTTAATGTCCAACCAAGATATTATCAAATTGCCTAAATCGAGTCCATATCAAAAGCCACGAGAGTAGTCACTAACAAGAAAAAATGGCTTTAGTGACGAAATTTTTTAGTGACGAATACTTTGATCGCTAATAGCCTTATTTAGTCACTATAGTAAATGTCGTCACTAAATTTGGTCACTAAACAAATTTAGTGGAAAAAAAATAACCTTATGTGGTCTCTAATAAAATTAGTGACGGCCTTATAACGAAAACTGACTACTCAAAATTGGTCACAAGTATCATTAGTGACCATATATTTAGTCGCTAATGATGTTAGTGACCAAATCTAGGTCGTCACTAAAGACCTTTTTTCTTGTAATGAATATGACCAAAGTCATCCAATAAAAGTTTAGTTTGCACTTAGACTGAGATTAATAACATTAGAAATCAAATATAACATTATAATAACTTAGTGATCATATAAATACCCGAATCATCTTTGTAGGTGCTTCTCATTTCCAAGTGTGATTTAGGTTGGTGATTTTAGTGTCATCAGTCATATTAGTGATATTGTGACGTACTTTGGGACCAAAGGGAAAAGGAGTTAGGCCCGTTCACGAGTCAGAGAGTGCGGGGTGCATGTTCGTATGAGCTATCTCGTTTCCACAAGAATGCAAGGGTCAAGGGGGCTGCGCCCCTTACGGGGTTAAGGGGCAGCGTCCCCTAGTTGGGGGCCCGCTCCGATTGAAACGATAAAACCCTCTGACTTAATATATTTTATTAATTATATTATATTAATATTTAATATATTAATTATAGAGTAAATTACATAGATCGTCCCTAAGGTTTATATGGAATTACGGTTATCGTCCCTAAGTTTGAAAAGTTGCATGGATGGTCCCAAAGTTTAGACTAATTACGGATTTTGCCCCTAATTTGGATGTCCGTTAACTTCCACCGTTAGCCTTCCCTCACGTGTTAAACACGTGAGGGGTATTTTCGTCATTTCGCAGTCTTCTTTTCTACCTTACCCCTCCTTCCTCATAAGTCAAAAAGTCAAAATCAAATAAATAATCAGATTCATCAATGGAATCAGATTCATAATCCCTCCACCAATCCAGATTTCATCTTTCCTTGTTTAACAAATCTACCTACCCCAATTCCTTCTCCAGTCAATCAACAATGGCGTAACCTAGATGGATGCTGTGACGCTTCTACAGCTTCGAGATTCAACCGGATCACTTGAGAGAACAAAACTAGGGTTTTTCAGCATCCATCTAGGTTACGCCATTGTTGATTGACTGGAATCCTCCTCTAGGTTACGCCATTGTTGATTGACTGGAGAAGGAATTGGGGTAGGTAGATTTGTTAAACAAGGAAAGATGAAATCTGGATTGGTGGAGGGATTATGAATCTGATTCCATTGATGAATCTGATTATTTATTTGATTTTGACTTTTTGACTTATGAGGAAGGAGGGGTAAGGTAGAAAAGAAGACTGCGAAATGACGAAAATACCCCTCACGTGTTTAACACGTGAGGGAAGGCTAACGGTGGAAGTTAACGGACATCCAAATTAGGGGCAAAATCCGTAATTAGTCTAAACTTTGGGACCATCCATGCAACTTTTCAAACTTAGGGACGATAACCGTAATTCCATATAAACCTTAGGGACGATCTATGTAATTTACTCTTAATTATATTAATATAAATTCCCAGAATTAACCCAACAGGTATGTCGATTAATTCATACGATAAAGAAAAATCTGAAGGGACGTTTAAAAAATTCAGTAAGAACGTATTAATCTCATGCATAGCTCACCACCAACATAGTTTTGATATTCGCACTTTAATATGCCACCTGATTGACAAAAGAAACAAAAAATAAAAAACGAATACAAAGCAAACAAAATGTTAAAAGCACTATCTAATTCCAAAATTAACAAATTACCGTGATTCCATTCCATATCATCCGGTATAGGAACAACGGAGTAGTTGTTTATAAGAATGAAAATAAGACCCGAATTGATTGCAAAGATTCCAATGATTGATGAAAATCAGCAATAATTTTGATTGTAATCAAAACTGTTACAATTATGTACTGGGAGAGAAATTCATTAGAGGAGAGAAAATCGATCCATGAATGTAACCCGCAAAGTACAATTAATAATATAAGCGGAGAAGAAAAATAACCTGGTTTTTCAACAGATTTTGATTGTAACTCAACTGGTAACATATGCCAATCATATCTGAATGGAAATCAATCAACTAACTTGACTCATTGAATGCCTATATATGGAGTCTTGTTTTATATCACCCAATCGATGGGGAGTCACTCATCAATGACAATTGATTATTGGGGAGATAGATAGATAATAACCTCCATGAATTAACAACTAATATTAATTGACCCAACACTAATCAGAACATTCAATTAAGAGGAAATAGATGAGAAGACACGTAGAGTCAACGGGGGTTTGTCCCTTTGGTAGGAGTTTTTCTTTCCTATGGAGAGGTGTTGGGTTCGAGTCTTCCTCTGAGTTTTCCTTTTTAGATGAATATTAAGAGATAACTAACTTTAGTGTATGGTTCGTGGGTCAAAAGAAGACACGTAGACAAGAGAGGCTCTTGTATTACCACATCAGCAAAGACCATCTTTACTTACGTAAGGTTATATAGAGTGCCATATTATTAAACATAGGTTTTTGTGAAAAGTTAAGAAAATAATATACAATAATTAAAATTAAATAAGAAATATTGATCAAAATTTTCATTAATAATTAATTTTTTCTTGGATAACTAGGAATATTAGATATTAATTCATTATTGATATTGATTGTTTAATCAAAAGATCGTTAAACACGGAATAAGGAAATGTTGGGAGACCTTTAATCTTAGAACTCCTGATTCTCAGTGCAAATCTACCAAACTCTTGGCGAGCTTAAGATAACTAAGATTGAAGGTGGTGAATACTTTGTATGTGACTGTAGAGATAGCGAGTAAATGTGTATGTTGGTTAGGAAACTTGTGCTGGGAAGCTGATTGGGGAGGTATATTATACTCTCAAAACGATTAACCTACATATTAAGATCATTTAAGTCATAATTAATTAGGCTAATTATGATCTAGCGTCCTTAGCATTATTAAGACATAATGTCGTAATTATTACAGCATCTTTCACTGTTTCGTTGGAAAACCAACGCAAATCTCATATTGACTTTCTTTCGCCCTACTCTAAGGGTACTTTAAAGATTTTTCTATCTTTTTTTACAAATGATTTGAACTAAACGGTTTGTTTGAATGGCCACGAACTCATGGTTTGGACATCGACAAAAAGTTACGCCGCCGGTAGGAGCTGGCCGTCGGCTGGGAACTTGGCCGCCGCCTGGGAACCTGGTCGTCGGCTAAGCCTCGCTTGGCTGTCGGTCGTGCTCTACTTGGCTGACGGTCATGCCTTGCTTGGCTGATGGGCTAGGACTTCTTTGGACGTGTCTTGACAAGACGGGCTCGAGACTCGCTTAAACCATGGGTTGAGCCCTAGTGTTTGTGGGGTTATAGCCCTATAAATATAGGATAAAAACCAACCAACACTATCACTCCCCCAGTTTGGTTTGAAAATCAATTTGTTAGCCTAACTTGTCCAACTGTCTTCCTGCTATCCGGTGAGTCGATCGAAATAAAAAACATATTCGCCCATTTTTTGTTTTTTCTTTTTTTTTTGATCATGAGCCGTGCCTCAGGGCCAACCGTCAGCCGAAGTATTTCAATCGTCGGCTGAAATATTTTGGCCGCCGACTGGGACATGTTGGCCACCGGCCAACCATGTTTGCCTTGTTTGTATAATAACCCTAATTTGCCATCATTCCAATTAAGTCGTTTGAAGTTATCTAACTTAGCTAAGTTTTATGTTGCAGGTTTTGCTGTCTACAGGCTATTTGAGTAACTAGTACTTCTCCCTCCTTCTATATGCAATTCTCCCTTCCTTTGGTCGTTATATAAAATTTTATTTTTGCAATACATTTGTAGCTTTGTAAGATGGAAGAGTCATCTCAGCAGAGAAAACTTCGTTCGTATGCAACCCAAACGCCTCCAGAGGATGGTAAGGACTGTCCTAGTCATTTTAGTAAACATCCCATCGAGGATTTAGTGAAAGCATATCCTTGTCTTGGAAAGAATAATGTTACCGTATACATCCCCTACTTGACACATTCAAACGTTAGGCTTCCCCCTAGTTCTTTTTATGTGAAAGTATTATTTCATTATAAGATAGGTTATGCCCAGTTGCATCCAGTTGGTGTTGCTAAGATCTCAATGTTTGAGATGCTGATGGTAGTATGAGAATTAACTGCTCAGTTAACCTATTTAGGAAATTCTTCTTGGTTAATAAGTTCATAGATTGGTGTATTGTTGAACAGAGAAGGACAAAGATTTGAAACAAAAAATCATTGTTGACCCACCTGGTAGTATTAAGAATTAGAGACAGGATTATGTGTTTGTGGATAGAACGATGTTTATGCGTTGGAGTTCATCACTCTTTGCTTGGAGTAGCGACGTGGATGCAAACTTAAATAAAAAAAACCATCTCTCACCCCCTTTAGGGAATTGGCCTTTGCCCGCATGAAGGGTATGTCTGTTAGGTTTAGTGATATTGAAGAAGCTATCCTTGTATTGTTCGGGATTAGTGAGAATGGAGAGGCTGGGTTGTGGCATGTGCTCTTCATAAATCCTAAGAAATTACGTACTTAAATATATAATTCGCGTTTAACAGAAGTTGATGATAATATGTACTAACAATTGTGTTGTTTTGTGTTTGCAGCGATGAGTCTGATGGATTTTATGGTGGAGGATCCTGATTATAGTATCGAGAATTATCCCTAGGTGACGCACACCAACTTTAGGTGGATGCGGGGGTTGCTTTACCGAAATCCATTCGTAAAGCGATGAATACTATGCCAGATCCTATTTCTGAAGAGGAGAGCGAATTTGATCACCATGGTATGTGTTAAGCTTGTAAACATAAATATATAATATCAACCCCGACCGAAAATATGAACCCGACCACCAGTTGGGGCTTTCTGGTCGCCGACTAGGGTGTTTGGTCGCCGGCTAAGGAGTGTCGGTCGTTAAATATTTTTTTATTGTTTTATTTTTTTTTATTTTTTTGAAATGTTATTTTTGCAGTGGCGGGGGAGCGTGAAGAAATAGGTGACGGATCTACGGAGTTTGATGATGGTAAGCATTTCTCTTCATGCTTTTACGCTTTATGTAATTTTAATAATCGCCTTATGATTATATCTTTTCTACAGGAGATGAGGACATGCTTGGGTCTGTACGTATCCTTGATCCACGCTTGGATGGCAGAGGCATGATGTCAGGAAAAAGACCTATTTGTGACATAGATGAAGATTATAGCGCACCTATGGCCAAAGAGCAAAAAAATGTTTCGACGCTTGGAAGCGTTACGTCGTATGGAAATATCCAAAGCAACTTTGGTATACCTTCTACAATTGGGTCTATTCATCCTTTGGGTTCTAGTCAGAGTACGAGATCTGGTTATGGAATTAACTCGACTCCGCCAGAGCTAATGAGTAGGTCGCTTAGCTTTCAGTTTACAACTGATCTAACTTTAAGTAGTCAGGTTGTGAGTTCAATGCCATCCGTAGCTGTTCGGCGGAGGTTTGTGCGTGCTTGGAAATTTATAGTTGAAGATTATGGTAAATCTGTCGAATCCGTGAGGGATTATTTGGATCACATGGTTCCTCCCAAGTGTTTGCCTGAATCACAGACACTAAGTACCGCTGATTTGGTGGATTCCGCTGACTTGGATTTGTTTAATGGGATTATGGGATATGCACTAGCCAGAAAACGTGTGACTGGGGATCACGATCGTTTGAAAGATGCTTTTTTCGAGCTAAGGGTGAATTTGGGAAAAACTAAAGAAAACTTGAAATCTGAAAAGTCGGCTAGGTGGGGTGTTAAAAACAACTTGACAATTTCCACGACAAAAAATGTTGAGTATGAGAAGGAATTGGTTGAAATAAATAAAAATAAAAAAAAGAGTTGGAAGAGGGTTATGAAAACAAATTAATACAACGTGCGGTGGATGTCACTGAAGTTAAGAAAGATTTGGACTTGGAGCAACAAACTTCAAACATGTTGCGTACTGAGCTTGATGCGGCTGTTCAAAGTAGGAGAGATTTGATTGTTGCGCTTCCTAAGTTTTTCAAATGTGTGTTTAAAAAAAATGATGTGATGGGACTGCTAAAGGATTTCAATCAATCTTCATGTGTGTTTGGAAAACACTTGGCTAGCAAGAAATTGTTGAGCAAGTTTCCTGGTGCGGATTTACCTGACTTGGATTCCTCTGCTCGTGAGAAGATGGTGGCGGTTAGCAAATTGTTTGAGGCTCAAGAGTTTCCCATACTTGGTAATTTGATAGAGAACCTGGATGCAACGGTGGGAGATTTGCTTGCTGTTTGTCGCCATACTCCTTAGTCAATAATTATTTCTTTCTTTCTTTTTGTTTGGATTCCTTTGCAATGTTATGAATCCCTTTTTATTTTGTGGAATTATTTTAACTACCCATTGTGGATGTTTACTTTATTATAATCCTTTATTTTCCAAAAAACTGTCTATATTTCTTTCTTATCCTGATTTGTTGGCCGTTGCTCATAATGATTGAATATTTAGAGACTTTGGAAACACAGATGTATGTAACGTGGATGCTTGGGAAATTTTGGTTTGGCGGTGAAAACAGCTGGCTGGGAACATCGACGGCTGGGGTTTTTTACCCGCCGGCTGGAAGTTGTCATCCGCAGCTATTAATTTATTCCTGGTCGTTGTCTGGACGTAGGCCTTTGGTGTGTAAATTTCAAGATATGTAATGTAATATTGGGTGATCAGTCTAATAAAAGTTATACAAATTTAATATATCCGATTGGATTTCAATTGTGCCAATGACCCTGGTGGTTAACCTATACTTTGTTTACTCGCGAGTGATGTCGCTCCCTAGTGGGAAGTGCTTGCCTTTTCCTTGTAGGTAAAAATACGAATTCATGTACTCACATTTTAGCTAGGACATGTATTTTCATGGGTGTTATGTTTGTGCTTTGAGTTTTCCAAATATTATTAAGGATGCTTGTAATAAGAAACAATTTTGTAAAACACACATAGTGCATTAAAGATTATTCAAAACATTCAATCCTTTGTTGTAGTATGTCATACCATACATGGATGGAGGATTATTCAAAATATAACAATAAACCAAGACATAAAAATATATTTTTCACCTTAAGTATCTAAGGCATTGTCATCCATGGTTTCTGTGACATCTTGGACCATGAGAACTTGTCCTTCTGGTTGGCCGGAATGTTCAATGATTTCTTTTTCTTTCCTTTGCCAACAGTAAGTCTTCTTTTCTGGGTTTTTGTCTTTTTGCTAGCGAGCACCCGAAACAAGATGTGCAAGTTTCCCTTCGTCCAAGGCCATTCGAATTTCGGCCTTGAGTTCTCGACAGGCATTCGTATCGTGACCGTTGTCTTCATGGAATTCACAGAATTTATTGATGTTTTTTCTAGCTAATCTGCGTAGCATTTGGGTTGGAGGTTTGAAAGGGTTGCTTACCTTCTCTGTCTGTAAAATCTTCTTTGGTGTCTTGCTTAAGTTGGGTTCAGCCTCACTCTTGTCATAGGGTTGGTATTTTCAAGAGTTCCTGTCATCACGTCTATTATCTCGACGATCATCTCGTTGACTGTAGGAACGTCCCGTTGTCAATCCTCTCCAAGCTCTACTCTTGACAATACCTCTAGTTAGTTCTACTTTTCCGTAGATCTGAGGTAGTCATAAGCACATTATGTGGCTTCCTTGAAAGTGAGGGGGGTTCTTTTTGCCAACTTTTCCTACAATGGCCCTGGTAACCGTGATAGGGTAAAACCTGAAATCTTCTGGCTCTCTGGCAGGTTGTTGATATTTGGGCATTCATGTGTATACCTTCGAATAAAATCCCTTATAATTTCCCCCCTCGTTTTGGCGGAGCAAGTGTGCTTCCGAATGAGTCCTTCGGTGGTTTACCCTGGTGAAAAAAGTGATAAATGAACTTCCACTTAGGTCTTCAAAATAATGTATGATTCTATCCGAAATGTCTTTGAACCAATCCCGAGCAAATCCCTGCAACGTGTTGGGAAACATGTGACACGCCACCAGATCTACCCTTTTCTCCGTCATGATGGCTTGTTCAAACAATGCCAAATGGTCATCTGGATCTCTACTTCTGTCATATGTTCCCACGATAGATGGCACCTTCTGTTTTTCAGGGAGTGGATATTTGGCCACCCAATGGCAGAACTTGGAACTCATCACTGATATGGGCATGGATGCGGTTCTTGGCTACTCGCCTGCTAGTGCCTGCAAAAGTTGGGTGAGATCTTATGTTGAGACGGAGGTTGGTGGTGGTGGTGGTGGTGCTGCTTGCTTCCTTAATTGTTCTAGTAACTGTGTCACTAGTGGGTTCAAAGGTGGAGGGACTACCACTAGTGGGGGAGTTGGTTGCAGAGATGACAGGAGATGGGATAATACACTGGTTGTTGTTGGAGGTGGCAGTGGTGGTGTTGTATGAGTTGTCTGAGTCAGCCTTCTCAGTATTTCTACCATCGGATCTTCAACCCTTGCCTGGGTTGCCGCTGGCTGGGTGACATAGGCGGTTGGCACAGATTGCCTCATGGAATTCACTCCATCCGAGTGAGAACTGGTAGCTCATGAGGGTGGTGCTTGGTGGGTTTGACCCGTCATGTTTCCAGCTGGCATACTGAAAGGGTTCCCTGGCATAGTGAACGGGCTTCCCGTTAGCACATTAAATGTTCTCGTCCCTAGTGGTCACCGTTGGTCCTGTGGTGGTGGAATGGTACAATTTGGTGGGACCTAAATCGGGTAGTGTCTAGTCTTGAAAATTGGGATATTCATATCTCTCCCCCCCCCCCCCCCCCCCCCCCCCCAAAAAAGTTTGGGATTCCTTGCCCCCCTACGAACTCTGATTCTAGCGAGAGATCTGGGTCGATCTGAGGCATCTAGGAAGAGACGAGAATGGCAACGTGGTTCCCCAGCTGGCATGGTTGTAACCGTGGTGGTTACTTCGGGTGTTGATGAAATGATCAGAGAGTTGATTCCTTCCATGAGAAAAAGCAAACTGTTGGTGATTTTAAGAAACGAAATGAAATGAAAAAGATGATGATGAAATGAGAGCCGCTATCTAACACGGTCCCACGGATGGTGCCAATGTTTGATCAAAAGATCGTCAAACACGCAATAAGGTAATGTTTGTAGACCTTCAATCTTAGAACTCCTGATTCTCAGTGCAAACCTACTAGACTCTTAGCGACCCTAAGGTGACTAAGATTGAAGGTGGTGAATACTGTATGTGATTGCAGAGATAGAGAGTAAATGTGTATGTTGGTTAGGAAACTTATGGTGGGAAGCTGATTGAGGAGATATATTTATACTCTCAAACGATTAACCTACATATTAAGATTACTTAAGTCATAATTGATTAGGTTAATTATGATCTAACGTCCCTAGCATTATTAAGACATAATGTCGTAATTATTACAAACGTTACAAATGATTTGAACTAAATAATTTGTTTTAATGGCCAGGAACTCATGGTTTGGACATCGACAAAAAGTTACGCCGCCAGCACAGCCATGACAGCCGCCGGCTGGGAAACCTGGCCGCCGGCTAAGCCTCGCTTGGCTGCCGGTCTGCCTTGCCTGGCCGCCGGCCATGCCTGGCTTGGTTGTTGGGCTAGGCCTTCTTTGGACGTGTTTTGACAAGACGGGCTCGAGACTTGCTTAAACATTGGGCTGAGGCCTAGTGTTTGTAGGGTTCTAATCCTATAAATATAAGATAAAAACCTACTAACACTATCATTAATAATTATAATTTGAAATGTATTTAAAAATATCGTCACATGTCGTTTCAGACGATTATTCAAGTGACGTCTATAAAATTGTTTTGATGCTCTTTTATATTTTGTATATAGACATAGATATGATTATTAGTTAGATATTTGAATCTTAGATGTTAAAAATAATGCTTAAAGGTAATTTAACATAAATTACATTATTTGTCATTGTGGGTATATTTAAATTTTTGGATACAATTTTGTTTTTTCACAAAATCCAGTTTAGTATTTTAAGGGATTATGTACATAATTTTAGGAAAATCGGCTAAAAAATACAAACAATTGAAGAGTTAAAAGATAATATTATGTCATTAATATTCTTACACACATATCATCAACTAAGAATAAACCGATTTAGCCAATGGGGGTTTGCCGTATTGATAGGAGATGGTTCACCTCTAAGGAAGGTCTCAGATTCGAGTCCTGATGTCACTATGGTCCTGAATCACTAACATAGCCGTTTAAAAAAAACAAAAAAAAAGAATAAACCGATTTAAAAGGTAAAATAAATTAATTTAATAGTAATTAATCCTTTAAATATATTAGATTTTGTAATCTTTTTATGTTCAACTATTTTTTACATTACCCGCTTTTCAACAATTTTTAACATACGCCGCATTGTCTGTTTTCTTTCGTGGCCTTTTTCTTTAATCTAATTGTTATTATTGTCTCGTGTTTCGAAAGCAGTATGTAATATATATGCAATCAGACAAGATAAATCACAAATATTGTCAATGTGTATAGTGCCTTGGACATAAAAACTTGAAAAATGTTAGTTGAGTAGCATTTAATCGATTTATACCTTAATCATAGGAAAATAGAGCAAACTGTGATTTTGGTCCCAGAGACCTTTCAATTCGTCGTATCTTTTAATGTTTTTTTCGCATTTTTTGTGCTTAACTTGTTATTTTTTTTTTATTTTTTTTTTTGTCTCTCCATCAAGTTTCAGTTAGTTTCTTTCGTTAAATACTAACTAGATTAACCGAATGGACCAAAAATGCTATTTTTTTTTTCATATTCTTTGATCTTTCCACATTCAAATACATTTATTTTTTTTATATTAATTTTGTATTTTTCATCTCCCCCGCATCTTCCATCTTACTTTGTTCTCTATTTTAAACACAACTGACGAAGCACCGCCGCGACAGATGATCAAGTTCAACGAAGACGGTTGAATAAGTATTGGCGGCCGACAACAACAGCCGAAAAAAGCATCGGCTTCCGAAGTCGGAAAACTATTGAAAAGTAAAAAATCGGTTTAAGTGACTATTTTTGTTGCTGCTTATTCTAATTAATAAACAAGAAAATGTATATAAATATGATGAAATTCTAAATCTAAAAATCTAGATTTCATTACCCTAGGAAAGAAGATATTTCACAAAGAAATAAAGATTTGAAAATAGAGAAATAAAGTGAGCTGGGAGATGAAAGATATAAAAAATGTACCCAAAATAAATTTATTTGAACGTAGATTAAATTAAAGAATATTAAAATACAAAATAACTAAAAAAAGAAAATATTTCATTTTGGGTCCTTTCGGATAATATTTAATGAAAGAAACTAACTGAAACTTGACGGAGGGAGAAAAAATTCGAAAGTTAACAAGTCAAGAACAAAAAATGCGAAAAAAAAAAAGTTAAGTAAGAAAATTTACGAATTGAAAGGGTCATGAAAGAAAAAAAGTACGATTTACAAAAAAAATATTATTGAAATAGAAACCTCCAATTTAAACCCACAAATCCTCACTTAGTGCTTCATGATTGGGGTTTTTAAATGATTTAAGAGTTAATTATATAATTGGTCCCTGTGTTTGTTCCAATTTAACGGGTTCAGTCCCTGGGTCGAAAATCGTTCGGGTTCAGTCAGTAGGTCATATGTTTGGTTACACGTTTGGTCCCTTTGTCACTTAAAATGACAAAAATACCCTTAATAAATAAATATTAACTTATCTATCAATTTAAAAAATGAATAAAACATAAAAAAACCTAATTATTCCTATCCCAAATCACAATAACCAAAAATAAATAAATAATTATCCCAATCTCAATCCCAAATCACAATCTTCATCAGGCTCATCATCATCTGGGTCATCATCTAATCGGAGTAGTGGTAGTGGTAGTGGTAGTGATAGCTCCGGCGGTGGTGGTGGTGTTGCCGGTGATGACGTGGAAGATGGAGGAGATGGTGGTGAAGTTAGGTCAAGTTATTATAATAATAATAATGAAGAAGAACATGAACATAGTTTTAGCAACTTGTTCTTCTCAAATATCTCTTCGGTTCGGTAATCCATATGCTAATTAGCATAAAAAAAAAGGTCAATAATACTTCAGAAACCACAACCCGATAAAAAAAAATTAAAAAATCAAAGAAACATGTCACTAACCTCGCGACTTGTTTTTAATTCAACATAAAATCTCCTTCCCTCATCAGTGGAATCACAACAGTCCATTTTAGCACCCATTAAAATACGATGAGCGCCTAGTTTAGTTTTAATTAAAGCACAATATTCAACATTAGCATCACCATCATGTATCGGTTCTTGTGATTTGGGATAGGAATAATTGGGATTGGGATTGGGATTGTGATTTGGGATTGAGAATGGGATAATTTTTTATTTTTTTTTGGTTATTGTGATTTGGGATAGGAATAATTAGTTTTTTTTTATGTTTTATTTATTTTTTAAATTGATAGATAAATTAATATTTATTTATTAAGGGTATTTTCGTCATTTTAAGTGACAAAGGGACCAAACGTGTAACCAAACATATGACCCAGGGACTGAACCCGAACGATTTTCGACCCATGGACTAAACCCGTTAAATTGGAACAAACACAGGGACCAATTATGTAATTAACTCATGACTTAATTATGTACAAACTAAAAAAAACAAAAAAAAACATATTTTCAGGATATCGGCCAAAAGCCACAATCCGCTGATTACTCACTTGTCGACAGACCCGGTCCTGACATTTTGGAGGCCTGGTGCAAAAAAATAAAAGAGGCCATAAAAAATTTATAATAAATACTTTTTATTATAATAAACACGAGTTACATTATTATTTTCTAAATATCGATCTTATAGCATTTTTTGAAGCAAATTTATCTATTATACTTTTATAATCAATATTATCAAGGAACTCGTTCTCAGTTGAAATTAAAGCCAATGCATTTAATCTCTCTTGAGACATGGTCGACCACAAATAAGATTTTAATAGTTTTAATTTAGAAAAGCTTCTTTCCGCGGATGCAACAGTAATGGGAACAATCAACAATATTATGTATGCCAAACAAGAAACCGGATAAGTGTTTAACCGTTTCAAAAAATTAAGTATTGAGTTGGTTGTGTCGTGTTCGACGGGCAAATTCTTTTATAACAATTCCAGTTCGTTGAATAAATCATCACCATCAATGTCTGAGATATCACCATTTTGTAACCTCTTTTCAATATTTTTGCAACTTGCCTTTAGTTCATCAGTATTCAGTGAGTTCAACTTTTCAGCTGTGAATAAAAAACCAAAAATGCCTTCATACTGTTTGTATTGCTCAAATCTTTGCTCCAGTGAAATAATAGCATGATCAACTATGTACACAAAATAGTGAATCTCAAATGATTCTTGAGGTGAAAGTTCATTTACTTGTTCTGCTGATTGAGTGACACTTTCGTCAAAATGTCTTTTCTTAATAATTCTTTTTTTATTTTTGTTTTCAACAAACATCGGTTCAATTCCTAAATCAGAAGCTATAGATCGGGCAGAATCTAAAGCCTTCTCAAACCCATGTTCTCGGTAGTCTTTAAAAGAATCAATAAGTGCCCCCACACCACTCATTGCCTCATCAATACGGATGGTTTCAGATTGAAGTTGTTTGCTCATATTATTTACTTTAGCCAAAATATTATACCATATAACCATACTAGTAATGAAGTCAAATCTTCCAAGTTCATACTCTGCTAGAGAAGTAGCTTCACTTTTGATGTTTAAATCATCTTTCTCTTCATCAACAAGTTTATACAGAGCTTCTACTATCTCAAGAGCTTGAGTTACTATTGCTTTCACACTCTCAATCCTACTTTCACACCTTGTAGTTGATAAAGATTTTAAAGTAAGACTCTTTTTCGGTAAAGTATGTGGTGTGATTTTTTTCAAAGGCATAGGTATGTTAATGTATAGCTATCTAATCAATTAATCATATTCTTCTTCCACCGGTGTGGGACAAAAGTAAAAACTAAACTCTTCTTTATCTTTTGAGTCAAATGTGGGACAAATATAATTTGTAAGCTTGTACTAAAAAAAAAAAAAAAAAATTTTTTAAATCGGAGGCCCCTAAAAGTAGGAGGTCTCGTGCGACCGTACGACCAGCACACCCCAGGGCCGCCACTGCTTGTCGACTACGACTCCTGCAAATAACAAGAATGGTTGTGAATATAATAACTCTGAAGAAAAAAATAATTGAGGAGTTAATTAAATCTCAAGGCAGGGCTCTAGATAATTTTGTATAAACAAAACCACACGTTGATGTTAGTGCTAATGTAACTAATGTTGAGTTTTTCGATTCTAATGATCATAATGACAAAGGTGATGATATTAATGTTGGACACATGTGAATGACCTTAATTTCGAAATATATTTATGCTAGTAGTTATGGTTAGTGATGGCTTTCACGATCCTATTATTGAACATCAATGTTGATCGGGGTTGATGTTTGATATTACTCCTCAGAATTGTAAATCTAACAAGGTTTTACATGTTCGTGCGATGCGGCGGAATAAAAACATACATCGTTAGTTGGATTTAGGAATTACATACTTATACTACAAACTAATTACATCAAATGAATCTAGTTTGTTTGTCTTCATGTTTCTATTTAGCTTTGCTATTCAAAAGTATCTAAACCTCATGTCATTGATTTTTCTAAAGAGATTAATTTGAGAATTTAAAGTCTGTAACAAAATACAACCAACATTAGTTTCTTTCGTGGTCTTGTCTATGATGAAATCAATATTTGTTTTTGAAATCTTCTGATTAAAGTGAAATTATAATGTTTTGTTCCCTCTCAGCTTGAAGATTGGTAAGAATGCAAAGGTTGTTGAAGCACAACCATTTTGTTGATCGCAAACCATTTTCGTTTTACTCTAAGTTTGCGAGAGCATCTTCCGATGGACATTGTCATTGGACTGAAGAAAATAACTTGGATTTGTGAGGTTTTATCAATTATAGGAACTTTGAAGTTATGAACATGGAGTTTATAACGAACAAGATTATAAATTTAATATCGTGAACCTCAATAGAAAATTGTTAAGACAATATTAATGTTTATCCACGTATTTAGTTGTTATAGCAAAAATCATACAAAATATTTATCCCCGGAGTCATAATTGTTGGGAAAATCAACGATTTAACCCAAGTAAATAAATTTGTTTATTAAAGTCTTATGTTTTGAGTCTGAGTAACTTTGAGTCTGAGTGACGAAAAGAGACTACGGCATTGTGGAGCTGACCTTGTGGAGCTGACCACTCAGCTCCATAATGAAACGTAACACGTTAATTTAGGTATGTTTGTTAGACTAAATCTTCTATCCTTTTAGAAGATTTACTAGGATTCGTACTTATCAAGCTCACTATAATTGTGTATAAATAGTGAGTTTGACTATTGTAAACGTTGAACTTTTCTAATAAAATAACTGTGTGTTATTCTCATTACTTCTTTATTATAATTCCGCTATAATATACTGAGTGATTAAACGGTTCATAACAATTAACATCTAAATACTTATTTGTAATTGATTAGCTAGTGTTTGAGATCTTATTGAGACGTAACAATTAACATCTAAAGAGGAGCTTGGAGAATTCATACGGAACAATGTTTGGACAAAGGTCCCACGTCCCCTGTTTAAGACTATCATTGGACTTAAATGGATATTTCGAATTAAATATGACAAAGATGGAGTGGTGATCAGGAATAAAGCACGATTGGTGGCTCAAGGATACAAGCAAGAAGAAGGCATTGATTATGATGAAACTTTTGCTCCAGTGGCCAGAATTGAAGCAATTCGCTTATTCTTAGCATATGCAGCCTTTAAAGACTTCTTGGTGTATCAAATGGATGTGAAGAGCCCATATTTGAATGGTGATCTACAGGAGGAAGTCTATGTCAAACAGCCTCCAGGTTTTGTTGATCCTAACTTTCCTGACCATGTTTTTAAATTAAACAAAGCATTATATGGTCTCAAACAAGCTCCTAGAGCTTGGTATGATACTCTATCTGACTTTCTTCTCAAAAACCATTTTAAAAGAGGATCAATTGATAAGACACTTTTTATCAAAAAGGAAAAAGGACATGTGATTTTAGTACAAATATTGTTGATAACATTATATTTGGCTCCACAAATGAAAAGTTGTGTACTTGGTTTTCAAATCTCATGTGCAGTGAATATAGAATTAGTATGATAGGAGAACTCACGTTTTTCCTTGGTCTACAAGTAGAACAAAAGAAAGATGGCATTTTTATAAATCAAAGTAAATATGTCCATGATTTAATAAAGAAATTTGGTTTTGAATCATGTTCTGAATTGAAAACACCAATGAGTATTTCTGATAAGTTGCATAAAGACTCATCTGGCAAGTCAGTTTCTCAAGCTACTTACAGAGGTATGATTGGCTCTTTACTTTACTTAACTGCTAGTAGACCTGATATCATGTTCTCTACCTGTCTATGTGCACGTTATCAAGCTGACCCAAAGGAATCCCATCTTAAAGCTGTCAAAAGAATTTTCAGATATCTTAAGGGTACTCCAAATCTTGGCCTATGGTACCCTAAAGATTCTGGTTTTGAACTAATTGGTTACACAGATGCAGACTATGCAGGGTGTAGATTGGACAGAAAAAGTACTTCAGGGGGATGTCAGCTTCTGGGAGGAAAACTAGTCAGTTGGTCAAGCAAAAAGCAAAACTCTGTTGCAACATCCACAGCTGAAGCTGAGTATGTGGCCGCAGGGAGCTGTTGTGCACAATTACTTTGGATGCAACATCAATTGGCTGATCTTGACATCAAGATTCAAAATACTCCAATCATGTGTGACAACAAGAGTGCTATTCAAATAACTGAGAATCCAGTATTTCACTCCAGGACAAAACACATTGAAATAAGACATCATTTCATTTGAGACTGTGTGGAAAAAGGCAAAGTCAGACTGGAGTTTGTAGCCACCCATGATCAATTGGCAGACATCTTCACGAAACATCTGAGTGAGGACATGTTTTTCTATCTGTTAGGAGAACTGGACATGTTAAATCCTTAATATGTCAAAAGAATAAAATCTCACTCTGGCCTTTTAGTCAGCTCGAGATTTTTCAGTCTGACTCAGACTGAATGTAACTTTCGTAAATATTTTTTAGTCTGTAAAGTTTTTTTATATTTTTTTTAATTCTTTTAGTGGTCAGTTGCAAATCTTTTTCAACCTCAAGGGTCAAAATTGTCAATAGGGTTAAACTACATAGACTATATGGAAAGTTTCCTAACTTAGTTACTTAAATTTCGCTCCTTTAGTTTATATTCAACTTAATTTCAAATTTTAACCTAATTGTTATCTTCTCTAATATTTTTCTTGAACTCTCATCAATGGCGGATATGAACATGAATCTTCACGTTACTCCTCGTATGATTCCTGGCGCCGATTTTCACAACAGGGTACAGATCAAGGACAACAACAGGGTGGCCACTACCGATATTCCCGCCAATCGACAAAACATGGGCTTTGAACAACTGTGTCAGTTCATGCAATCCCATCCCCTGTATGGAGCATATTTCTGTGAAACGGTGATGTACCCACCGGTGTTATGTGATTGGTGGTACACCTGCACCGCTAATGCTGATCAGACTGAAATCACTGGCACGTATAATGATGGAAGGCAAACCCTTACCATTACTGAGGAGACCATTCGCGCGGCTCTCTTGTTACTTACTGCTCATGAAGCTGGTGAAAGGGGATTTCAAGCCAAACTGACCAAACAGCAAGCTCGAGCTGAGGCATTCCCTCTCATTGGTCAGCCTGTCACTCAGGGAGTTATAGAATACAAATTCTTCACACGCAGATGGAAATTCATCTTTTCCAGTATTACACGATGTTTGGGGGGTAAATCTGGGAGTCTGAATCAAATGAATGAATTCGAGACTCATCTCTTTCATTCCATGGTAACGGGTAGACGAATCTCTTACTCACAACTATATTTTGAAGAGATTCTCTCCCTTGTTTTAAAAACAAAGAGACCGAATGATGTTCCGTTTATTCGGGTACTTTCACTCTGTTTTGAGGAGGCTCTTGGAAAGGCAGCTTATGAGGCACTTGATCAAATTTTTTATATGTGTCCTCTTCCCAGACTGACCTCTACAATTTTTACTTACATCAACATCACTGAAGTTGAGCCAGGTTTGACACCAGTTATGCTTCAGTGGATTGCTAATCCGTTTATTGACCCTGAAAGCACTGAGTCTGACCATTCAGATTCAGAAAATCAAGATGACGGCGTTGAAGTGAATTTGGAGGCAAACATTCCTGTTACAGATGGTCACAAAGTGGCCCGTGTCAATGGTATACGCCTTTACCATTTTTTTTTCCTGTTACAGATGCTGAGGGGGAAATGGGTGGGGCAGGGCGCGCTGAGGCAGACTCAGGTATGAATATCACTCTTTCTCTCCTTCAGTCTGAGAGTATCCCCTCTCAGTCTGAGGTGCAGTCCACTCCTCAACTTGATGTCTTAGCAACATAAGCGACCAATCTATTGAACTCACCAAGTTCTTTTGAAAAAGCACTCACATCAAGCACCACTCTAAATCAAGCACTGATGGACTCACTTTTCCATGAGGCTGAGAGTTCTAAACTCCCCTCAAGTGTTGTAGATCAGACCATCCTCCCTCTGCTAGAGCAAGAGGTGGATCTGTCTACCCAGACTAACCAAAGCCAATCTAGCGTAATCAGCTTGGAGACACACGTTACTGCTGCCACACTGACACATGTGGTAAGCATTGAAGAAGATATTCCACTCCTGAATATCCTTGTACTTAGTATGGGACCACCTCCTTCAGTTTCAAAGCCAATTCCTAAGGCAATTTTTACTAGCTCTGTGCTAATTCACGATACTGAACCACCAAACTTCTCTCACATCTCTGCACAAGTCGTCAATGCCTCACTTTCCAAACTGAGTGAGGTACAGACTTCCATTTCTTTGGCTGAGGATCATTCTCCTAAATCACAAGGAGGGAGTGAGGCTATACCAACTGTTTCCTTACCTACTGTTACTACTTCCTCTCAGTCTGAGGTTGCTATGACTGATCCTTTGCTGTTACAGGCAATTAAGGATATGTCAACTCAGTTTGATGTCAAACTAAGTGCAATGCAGACTGAGTTACATGCTCTAAAATGTCAAAACTCAGTGGAGATGGAGGAGTTGAAAGCGATGGTGCTAAAACTTACATCTGAGATCAGTCAGACCAGAAAAGGGAAGAATGTTGTTGAAGACTCTCCAAGGGATGCTCAGACTCAGGGGGAGAAAAATATTACACCAACTGATGAGTCTGACCTTCCCAAGAAAAACTTGAAACGAAAAAGAGATGAAGGGGAGAAAAGATACTTCAAAACAACCAGATTCAATCTGAAAACTGGTCAGTCTGAGGATCACTATGAGACTGATTAAAGCGATATATCAAGTGAATCTGACAAGGAAGATCAAGGGATTGACAAGGAGGGAAAAGGAAAAGTTGGAGCTCATACTGACACTGATACTGATAATGAAATGGAAGATCCAACTGATCAGGCTGAGGAAGAAACTGAAACTCCACATGTTCAGACTGAGAGATCAATAAAAGAAATACAAGTTGAAGCTGAAAAATTGGCAAAACTTCAAAGATATGCACACAATGCTGGGATGACAGTTGAAAGATACAAGGAGTATGTCAAAGGTCTATACATGGAGAAGTTTGAGGCCAATCCCACAGAAACACAAGACAAGTGTGTAAAAGCTGCTGAATTACTTGAAGCTGAGATGAAGGAGGAAGAAGAATTGGCAATTGATGAAGAACAGCAAAGGATAGAGGCTGACAGACAAATGGCCAAACAAGTATTAAGGGAAGAAGCCAGACTGGACTACATTTAATCAAACTTTATCATAAGGAGAAATGCAAACAAGATCCAAGACTTGGATTGTGTTGATACTGGTGGATCTGATCTCATGCTGACTTGTTACCACAAAGGGGGCTCCTTCAGAATTGGGGTACATAGAATGCATACCTTGGGATTAGAGGAATGGAAGGAAATCGCCAGTCTGAGCCCAAGAATAAACAACATTTCACACAGACTTGAAGTCAAAAGAGAAGCTGTCTCAAATGTAAATGTTGCCTATCTACTGAAGCTGATTTCAGATGAAGATTACAGAGCATTCTGCACAGTCAACAGAGTGAGAGCTGGGGCTAAATCACTTGGTCTAGAGACAATCAGTACACATCCAGTTCCCAAGGGCTTAATCTTTCAAGAAAGAACATATGTGAAGACTGATGAACATGAAGGCCTATGTTATGTAGATTGTGGGGGAGAAGAATGTTTTCAGGCTAAGGACAGATTGAACATGTCTTCTATATATCACTGCATTGCTCTTCTCAGCGAGTGTGAATCTGATCAATGCATTCCCTTTTGTATGAAGCTGATTAGCTGGTTATTCAATAACCTTAGAAGAATTGAAGAAATGGGGACATTGATGGACAAGGTAGAACTGATCAAGAAAGAATATCAACTACTGTTCCACAAATCAGATGCTGAAATGGAGAAGCTGCTTGAATGGAAACCAGAGAGACTGCAATGGGCAAAGGAAGTGAATAAGCCTAATCCATGGGATGTGCCAATGAAGCAGAAGAAAGTCTCCAAGAGAAGGAAGTAATTTGTTTTTATCACAAACTGTTTTATTTTACTGTGTGTTTAAGTTTGTGTTTGTTTTGGATATGTTCCATTGTAAAAGACTTTAATCTAAACAGATAGGGGGAGATTGTTGGGAAAATCAACGATTTAACCCAAGTTAATAAATCTGTTTATTGAAGTCTTATGTTTTGAGTCTGAGTAACTTTGAGTCTGAGTGACGAAAAGAGACTAAGGCATTGTGGAGCTGACCTTGTGGAGCTGACCACTCAGCTCCATAATGAAACGTAACACGTTAATTTAGGTATGTTTGTTAGACTAAATCTTCTATCCTTTTAGAAGATTTACTAGGATTCGTACTTATCAAGCTCACTATAATTGTGTATAAATAGTGAGCTTGACTATTGTAAACGTTGAACTTTTCTAATAAAATAACTGTGTGTTATTCTCATTACTTCTTTATTATAATTCCGCTATAATATACTGAGTGATTAAACGGTTCGTAACAATTAACATCTAAATACTTATTTGTAATTGATTAGCTAGTGTTTGAGATCTTATTGAGACCTAACAACAATCTCCTTTTATTTCAATTTTATAAAAAGCAAAAATATATATTTCATTTAATCTTAAAACACTAAATTTGTTTAAGGTAATACAATAGTAATAATAATAATAATAATATTAATAAATAATAATTCTAACAATATTTAAAATAACATTATAAATTTTAATAATACTATTATTGAGGTATGTACCATTGAAAGTAACTCGAAAACATAAGCAAGCCGGTAACAAAGCCTTCCTACCCGGCACTTAATGTCCCACTAACAAGCAAGCCTACCCGGTAACTCTTTTTAGTTTACCCGACACACCTACATGTCCTACCCGGTACGCCAATTTTCTACCCGGTAGCCAAAGTCTACCCGGCAACCCCACTCATCCTACCCGGTAACACCTAGACACTCTTGGTCGTGCTCGAGAAAGGCTACCCGGTCACTAGGCTTGAATACGGGTACACGAACACTTCTAACCGGGATAGTCCCAGAATCTACCCGGTAACACTCATTCCTACCCGGTAACACATGGCCCCGTTACCGGGCACAGCCTACCCGGTTGGCTAAGGCATCCAATCCGGACTGGCCAAGCCCCGTTACCGGGCACAGCCTACCCGGTTGGCCCTGGCTATCCGGACAAAACCAATCCCGACGCTCGAGTGTACCTGGTACACACCAACCTTTACCCGGTATACAGGAAGCCCCGTGTCCGGTATTTCCTACCGCGTTGTAGAGCAAATCCAACTCGGCTAGGCAGTATCCGGGCTCCATTATTCCCCGTGCCCGAGTAAACCTTACCCGACATATGACACTCACTTGTGATCTCACGTCCTATGTCTCCACACTCGTTTACCTACATGACACGGGCATAAACACCTAACCATATTATAGCCTAGACAGATCAATAAGGATAACGGCTACTTATCCTCATTGACTTATGTTGACCTCACGTCACAAGCACACATGCTTACGTCACTTACCCACTTATGGATCATAAAGTGACGGCCCATGAGCGTAATCATGGCCCGCGGCCCATAAGTGGAAACCCTAATTTCAGGCGTATAAATACCCCTCTGGTCATTGTCAGAGGGCATCAGTTTTCAATCATTTGCAACCTACATACACACGTTCAAGAGAATTTTTCCCACTCTCTTACGTCACCAACGCTAATCATACGTCACCTTAGGCTCGCCAAGAGTTTGGTAGGTTCGCACTGCCCTCGTAGAAGTTCATATCGATTAGCCAATACCACCAAATCGTTATCAGTCATTGCTTAAACAACTATCAAGTATAAAAACATAGACAATAAAATAATAAAATAAAAAGGAGATAAAAAGTAATACAATAAGAGATTAATACAATAAGAGATTATTTAAAATAATCTCTTATTGTATTACTTTTTTCTCTTTCTATTTATTTTATTTTATTATTGTTTATGTTTATATACTTGATAGTATTATTAAAATTTATAATTATCTTATAAATAAAATGCCTTTTCTTATTACGTATTTAGGTATTAAATTTATAATATAAATATTTATGTTACTCTTCACTAACATTATTATTTGATAATGGAGTATAACTAATAATATATATTTGATCCAAGATTTTGGAAAGCTCTTAGATCCAACACTGTTAAACTTTTAGTAACAAATGGTCCTAAAATGCTACATCCATTTAGATGCGATCTAAAAGAGATATTGACCTTTTTACCCCCTATTTTACTAGAATTTTTGTCATATAAAGAGAAGATATAAAACACTTTGAATAAAAAAAAGTTTATATTGATATTTTAAGACAAGATTTGTAAAAGGTCCACTAGCTAATTGATAAGGTTTTTTCGGATTAGGGACATATTATTACTAGACTTAAAAGTATGAAGTTGGCTTATGTTTTTAACGAATTATTTTAACCCGTGCGTTGCGGCAAATTTTTGATTTTTACATGTTTAACTTTTAAAGGAAACAAAAAATAATTACTATTTATGATAATAACTAGTGGACTCTCGTGCGTTGCACGAGGTCGGATTGTGTTATGGGAACTCTACGATGCGCTTGTTTAGTCTGTGCCTTGTTGTCTCTCGTGATCTGTAGCTTTGAAGAGTCTTATGTAATCTCTGTTGTTTGCTGTTATGGTAAGGCGATTGAAGGTGATCCCCCCGAGGAATTGAAATGGTTTTGGATTTTGTTCGTCACTTTGGATACCGGCATAAAAGGAGAAAATAGTATTAGTTAAACTCAATTGAACACAGATCATAAAAAATACCATTGATTCAAGAAGGAGTGAAGTAATTACCTGTATCGGAAATGCTAAGCTGGTTGAAGGTGATCTACGTTGTTTAAAACCATTTGAATTGCTCGGGGAAAATGGAAATTTCCAAAGTTAAACTCCGTCCTTACATATTGATGAAGTTACTGGAGGTTGGTTGGAAGGAAGATTAGCAACCCCCGAAGCTGGAGAGTGGAATACCGGAGGTCGAAGAGGTAGATGAAAAACTTTTTCATCTAAATGTTCGGCCTGCTGTATTCCGTCCTTCGGTTTCGGTGGTTACTGATGTTCGTTCCAACGAAACTCGAGTAGGTTCATCAACATGTGAGTAACGAGTTTTACTTTGGGAACTTCCATTTTGCACGAGCAATTCAAATGGTTTTAAATTTTGTTCGTCACTTTGGATACGAGCATAGGATAGTCATATGATTTTTCTTAACACGCCTGCAATGTGAAAGTGTAACATGTTTAAGAAAACGAAAGTCAAATAGTCAATGCCCACTAAAACATTACAGAAAACAGATGTACCTGCGGACAATTCTGAACATCGACAGTGAGCTCTATAACCTCAAAACCCTGCAAACAATTAAAACGTAGACAATTCATTTATTTTCTTACAGTAAAAGACAGAGAAGTTGAGAGCCAATACAAGGCGAATTGGGTATGTTGGGGCAAACTCACTGTTTGCAATATCCTGCAAATCATTTGTGTTCAAATTTTACGTAATCATGATCATATTAATAGATACTGCGTATATTACTGAAGTTGATATGGGTTAATATTTAGCTCCCACGGGTCAAACAGGTAAAATCAAAATGATTAATTAAAACAGGTACGGGACAAAGTCACCAAAAGTATTTTTTTTAATGAATACAACCAATTTAAACCGCGTTATTCGAAGGAAGACCGAGGGTCTGCAAAACCACATGATATTTAAAGAAACACAATGGTAATGAACATACACATTTTGTAAGAATGTTTTTACCTTGATCAAATGATTCTGACTTTGCGATTCGAAAAAGAGGAATAACAGAAGATGGAAGCAAAAGGGCCACAAGAATTTGAGTAACAACGTAATCAAGAGGATTTGTTACCATGAGATGGCAATCCAAATATGCCCTGAGCGATAACAAAGAAGATTCTCCTTAATTAAACCAGACATGAAGCCAAACGGACAACGTGAAAAAAACAGAGGCTTTACTTGGTATGCTTTCTTAAACTTTCGATAACCGGAGCACCTATAGTTAGATTTGCAACGAAATGACTGCAGAAAACGAAGAAAGCAAGTATTAAGATATAGAATCCGTAGAGTTTGGTTTAGTCGAGAGTGAAACATACATACCCATCCAGCAAATTAACATGAATCTATGAGGGACGATTGCATAAGGAATTAAGTAACAGGTTGAATACTGAAAGAAAGAAAGTGGTACCATGATGTCCATGTGAAAACAATCAACACCGAAACTGAGCATACGTTGAGCCTCTGATGCGAGGTTCGCGAAGTCGGACGATAACATCGACGGGGCAATCTTAGCTGTTGGCATGATTCTGTAAACACAATTGAATGTTCAATTAGAAACTACTTAAAATTCAAAACCCAAATCCCACCAATTAATAACGAATAAGAAATTGAAAACTGAAAATTCTTACATAACGATTGAGGAATCAGGTGTTTGACTATGTTGTGTCACCGGCTATTAACCTCAAATCACGCTAATTTTTCTTTCAATAATCATCTATACTATAATATTCCATATACATCTTAATCCCTTAATTTTAAAATTTTAAAATTACCTTAATACGAAAGAACTCGAAACCGCAGCTACCAGATGAAGACGGAGTAATACCTTTTTTATTTGTGGGTATAATCAAAGATGCATGTTACAAAAATTTCCATTATAACTCGGCACAAGCCTAACATCATATGTTCCTCTAACAATTAGTACTTCTTCCCCACGACCTTTTGATTTATGGCGTTTTCAGTTAGGTAATCCACAAACTCGTCAATAAGATACGGCCACGCACCTCCAGAGTCATAATTTGAAAGTCCAGAATCCACGTTCTACATATATTAACAATGTAAAGAAACACGGAATAAGTTGTTAATTATCTGTTAATGTTAGAAATTATATTTGAGGTTGTGTGTGTATCTTACAGTTGCAAACTCAAGTAGTTGAGACCAAGTGTCCCGAGAAATAGCTTTATTATGCTTTGCCTGAAATCAGCAATAACTCTATAAGTCAATAACGACATATTTAACTTCCAAATCGACATTGTAAGTTATCATTAAATAATTTTCATTTAAGCTTACCTGTAAGAACTCACACCAGTGATTAACCAACGGCCATTGCTTCTCTGCAAACAACAATTGCCACATCCCTATAGCAGTATCCAATGCAAGTGACTTCTGTCCCTGAAACCGTACATGAATATAAGCATTTGTAGATCAACCCACCTAAAACTCGTCACCGTTTAATAAGTAACGATATTACATTCATACCTTCTCCTTTGCCCAAAAAAATGCAAAGATGTAGATCTTCTTGAAACTTTCTGAACGAAACAATAGTTACAGATTACCAACAGATGGCGATATATTATTGTTTTTAACTAACGAAAGAGTTATAATACGGTACAGACGGTTATCCTTTACTTCACAACGGATAAATGGTAATCGCTCACGAAACTTCTCCAATGAATCAATCCTGTAAAACAAAAAACAAAACAAAACCAATGAGCTTGACAACACGTCATTTCCGAATCCAACAAAAAAAACATTTTCATCAAAAATATATGTACCCAAGATATTGCAACCAATCAATAAATTCCTTCTTCGAGAATTCACACATAGTAGCAGCCTTCATATGCCATGAGACAACCAACTATAAAGAACCAATCGACGATTACGTCAGTCAAGTTCTAAGCCTATATCAGAGCATAAGAATATTATATATAACTCATATGATATTGACATTCATATGAACATACCATAACAATATCTTGAGGGTCAACCTACCAAATGACATAAAAGTAACAATTAGTACAGGTGTTTCTTTAAGCTACTCATTTCTATTAAAAATACGATGAAAAAGTTTGCTAGGTTTACCCTTAGATCATTGCAGAGATTGCTAATACCTTCAGCCATAATCATATCAGCATGAGGATCTGCAGGTCACCATAAAAACAATTTATCAGGGACGTTTTGTATTGCGTTTTAAACCTTATTACACGTTCTGAAAACAATCATAATCAGATTTAAATAAACAACAGTTGTGTCAAAAAACCAAAGTTTATGATGAAAAATTAGATCTTTAAAGAAACCCACAAATTAACTAACTAAATTCTTACACAATCAATAAACGAATATAATAGACTACTTAAAATTCAAAACCCAAATCCCACCAATTAATAACGAATAAGAAATCGAAAACTATAGGGACGAACAAATGGTTTCCTCCAACTCCATTTTTACTCGAAAACGATTGATTCATTTAATATTTCTCCGCCAGGTTTCAAAACTCGTGAAAACTCCTCAAACAACTTATCACACGGAAAATCCAACGACTCCGTTTATCACCGACGCTAAACATAATGAAATCGAATTGTTGTTAGGGTTTCCGTTGAAATTAGGAACCTCAAATTATCGCTGTATGTGTGTGTGTGTCGCTGTATGTGTGTGTGTGTTTTGAAAACAGCAAGACGATGAAGAAGACAGCTGGAAGACAACGACAACACGTGGCAAGACACGTATAAGAAATTCCACCTGGCAAGAGACGTGTATGTTACTGGAGTGGACTAAGCATAGACAGAAGTGGACTGGGCTAAGCAAAGGCCCATCAAAACCGGGTTAAAGCCCATTAAGGGCACGAAATTCAAAGTCCCCACCTGATTTAATATATAGAGTAATTACCTTTTCCAATTAGAAGTTAGAGTAGATTGCCAATGGGGGTTTGTACCATTGGTAGGAAGTTGTCCTTCCATAGGGGAGGTCTTGGGTTCGCGTGTCTCTCTGAGGTTTTCTACTTAGGTGAATATTATGAGATAACTAACTTTGATGTAAGGTTCGTGGGTCGCATACTGCCCAATTGGATGTCATTGTGGCCCCGAATCACTAACTTTGCCGTAAAAAAAAAAAAAAAAAAAAAAGTTAGAGTAGAATATAAAAAAAAAATTAAAGAAATTCTTGAATAACAAAATTTACCCACTTTTCATGTCCCAAACTCTAAAAATTTTTTTTTTTAATAGCGTTTTTAATTTACATTACTCGTACCCAAATATGAATGTCTTAGTTTTCTGATTAAAATAAAAAAAAGAAACTTTTAATTTTTTACAAGGAGTTTTCTTTTAATTTGATTTATTATTAGGATATACAAATATCAAATAACATAACAAAATAATTAATACATAACTAGGGATAAGCTCGTGCTTCGCACGAGTCGGTTGAAGCATTTGTTTGTGAGTGTAATTCAATCGATCTATAACGCAGGGACCAGTTGATATTCGTCATTTAGCAAAAGGGCTGTTTTTGTTATTATAATTCCCGGCGTTTATGTTTGTAAAAGCGCTAGCGGAAACGACTCGAGTTTTTGTTTTTTTACTTTTTTATCGAAGTATAAATGTAGCTATTTGCTAAAACGATGCCGTTATTTATTATTAATCTGAGTAGATGTTCGTATTAGTTGAATCCAAATAAAATTC
This sequence comes from Senecio squalidus, assembly GCA_910822075.1. Taxonomy (NCBI): domain Eukaryota; kingdom Viridiplantae; phylum Streptophyta; class Magnoliopsida; order Asterales; family Asteraceae; genus Senecio; species Senecio squalidus. The sequence continues at coordinate 35,254,752 of CAJVGC010000508.1, forward strand.
CGAGGGGTAGAAAGCGTAAAAGTATTATTTAAAGCTGAGGGGGGAAAAACGCAAAAACATATAAAGTGCAAACAGGAAAAGTTAAAAGTCGTTTAAAGTTTAGGGTGAAAAAGCGTTATATTTTTTAAAGTTGAGGGTGAAAAAGCGTTATATTTTTTAAAGTTGAGGGGGAGAAACCGCTAAGTCTTTAAAGTTTAGGGGGGAAAACCGCTAAGTTCTTAAAGTCTAGGGACTAAAATGCAAAATTCCAAAACATTAAAATATAATATTTTGCACATTTCCATATGCACTAAAAGAAATTAATATAGGAGAAGAATACAAAAACATTACTTCCTTATTAAAATATTAATTATAAAGCTTTTTTCTCTTAATTTATATATAAAATTTATATAAATTTAGAGGTGATGAAAACTTTTTTTCTTTTAAAATCTTTTTAGGATGTTTATGTAGTTTATAGATGTTAAATATAAAAGTATAAATTTGAGATTTATTAGAAAGTTTATTTATTTTCGAGGGTGTAATAGAGAATAGGATGTGAAATATAAATGTATAAAATACGATTTTGAAGGTGAAATATAGAAAATGTGGATAAAGTAAGAAGAAAGATGAGGAAAAGGAGTAGAATTTAGTGACATTTCACACAAGGTCAAATTATCCTAATCATTTGGACAGCACGACTCTATTGCTAAAATGTACATAGATAAATATATAATACAATCTAGTTTTAGGGTTACACTTGTCGAGACAAGCTTATCCCATAATACTGACGAAACCATATAACAAAATATTAAAATTAAAAGTTAAAAGAAACAAGTAATGATTTAAAGTAACAAATTACATGTCGGAGGCATATTCAGTTGAAACAGGTCCAACTTTTTTCTAGATCCGCCTAAACTTTCGTCAGTATATGGGTTTACCATGCCTTCGGCAGAATACAACATCAACCCAAGGATTGGTGAAGCCTTCACCACATTCCTTGCTTTCGACACCAAAGCCTTCACCATGGATCGGTGAAGCCTTCACCACATTCCTTGCCTTCAGCGGAATACAATATCAACCCACGGATTGGTGAAGCACAATAATATGGATATTAGGAGACCAAGATTACATTGAATAAACTATAACATATAGGTTTACAATAATAAATTTAAAAGTTACAACAACACAATAACAAAGCACAATAATACAAAAACTATGGCACCTACGGAAACTATACTACGTCTAGCAAGGTTTCCTCAAAAGTACACAAAATCCAAATAGCAAATATGTGTAACTCCAAATCAATGCGAATCTCAAATCTTCTGAAAAGCTTTAAAATAAGACGTCAACATAAAGATGGTGAATAACTCGCATTGTTTTAGAGGACAATACAGACCAACTATATAATAAGTACAAGTTTAATAAGAGTATACTTAACAATATAAGTATCTTGTTTTACTACATGAGTGCTACGTACATTGCCTAGATACCATACACCCGATCCTGGCCCCAAATAAATAATCCCCAAACCTAAGGCTTGTCAAACCTAAGGCAACAATAATAACAACAACAACATAGGACCATAACATCCATTCGTAGGGACATCCTACCGAACGATGAAGGTTTGGTCAAAAGCCATATACATATATATATATATATATATATATATATATATATATATATATATATATATATATATATATATATATATATATATATATATATATATATATATATATATAGGTGGGTTCAAATAGGAACCACTAAATATTTGAGAACCATTAGGAACCAATATTCACCAGTGTATATACATATGATATTCACCAGTGTATATATATATATGATATTCACCAGTGTATATATATGATATTCACCAGTGTATATTTAATATGATATTTACCAGTGTATGTATATACACTGGTGAATATCATATATATACACGGGTGAATATTGGTTCCTAATTATTTGTATGGTTCTCATTTGAAACCAATTCTATATATATATATATATATATATATATATGCAACCGTAATTCAAAGAGTTAACCGGTATAAATAGGGGGACCAACAAGGCCTAATGACGATATAATCTAAGACAATCCTAATCCACCATGTATACAAGGCAAGGTAATAATGATAAATAATATTATGAGTTTATACGCTTTCCAGCCCCAAAGGTATATGAAAGTAGGGTGCGAATACTTACAATAAATCAACCAACAGTGTCGGGATGACAAACCAGTAGAGATCACTCCAACGCCTAAGTGTCATAGAATAACGACGTTACATAAGTCCAAGTACCTCTATAAGTATAGTACGGTTTAGCCTTATTAATTAACGTTATATTGCATTATATGTTCAAAGAATCCGAAAGAATAACATTTCGAGTCGAAAATGACGAGTAGAAGTTAACGATAGAAGATTGAATATTGAAAACCAAAGTTTAAACAAACTCGGTTAAGATCAAAGTTTAGACATAAAGTCAAAGATTTTGATAAAGAGTCAAAGTCAACTAAAAAGTCAACATTTGAATAATTAAATTTATTTAAATTATATTTAAATATTTCGAGTATTTTAAGGTTACAAACAATTTTATATAAAGTTAACGAATGTTATAATTTATTATTAGAAGTTCGAGATTACGATCGCATTTTGGAGTCACAAATATATATTAGTCAAAATTATATAGTTTAACGATCATGATATTAATAAATATCATATTCATGATTGCGGTTACGTCTTTGAGTCCAAAAACGAATATTTGTCAATACATACTGTGACATTCGCGAATTTCACGGTATTATTCTATCGTCTCGTATTCGTTTTATTTATTTATGTTCGTGTTTTGACCCTATTGTATTTCTTTTATGATTTATCGTATTCGTATTTTATGAGTATCGTATTTGTATTTTATGTGTATTTGCGTTTATCGGGTATATAGTAGGTGATTCGGATCTTTATGTCGGGAACGTATAGTCTTAAGTGCCTTTAGTATAAGTCTAGTATGCTCTTATGATAAGTTTAGAGGAATTATGCCTTAATTATATAATTAAGATTTAACGTTTTAAAAATATTTCATTTTTAGTCCTTTCGGAAATTTATTACAAAACTAGTCCTACGGGAGAATTTCTATTACAAACTTAGTCCTTTTCATAATTTTATTACAAAAATCGTCCCTATCTGAATTTTGTCTCATTATACACCAACTATTTTTGTCTCTATCTTCATTTTAACTTCCTTCACAAGAAAATCACCTACACACACTCTCTCTCTCTAAAAACACACACAAACACCTCCACCTTCTCTCTAACTTTTCCGGCGATCGGACCGTTGGATTTCAAATCCGAGACCGGATTCTTGTTCACCATCATCATCTCTATCTATCCTCTGAGTTTCATTACGATCAAGTAAGTATTTCTTCATTTTAGTTTTAAACTTTATTCTATTTTATCCAAACACGTAAATCCCATTTTTCACCGTCAAAACCGAGATTTTATTGAAGATTATTGTTCCTAATAGTATTCTGGACATAGGATTTTGATTATGGATCATTTGGACACTTAGAACACTCCAAAATCGATTTTCAAATGTTATTTTTCGTAAAAATCTCGTTACTGCACGTAACTTACTTCGTATGCACGAAATTGGTATGTTACGCACGAAATTGTGGAATTTCGTGACCCCTATGTCACGTAATAACCATGCTAATCACGTAACTCCTATATTACGCCCGTAATTGGGAATTTCGTGAACCTCAAGTCACGTAATAAACTTGCTCTTCACGTAATTCATGTATTTCGCACGTAAGTCCCATGTACGCTCACGTAATTCCGAGTATAGTCACGTAATTCGTTTCATGATCACATAATTTGCTTTTTCGCACGTAACACACATCCTTTATCACGTAAATTACAATTACGTGACTTATGAGTCACGTAATAACCCACATGCACGTAATTATGCTTATGGATCACGAAATTCTTGTTTTGATCACGTAACTCTGCTTGTTTATCACGTAAGTCTTGTTTTGATTATGTAACACCTTGTTGGTCAAGTAACTAATCCCGTATTTAACACCTCTTGACCCGTAACTCTTCTATAACACGTAACTTGATACCTACGTGACTTGTAGTGCACGTAAGTATGAGAATCACGTATCTAGTCCGTTGACTTTCCGAAACACTTGTTATTCCGTTATAATGATATTCCTATTGGTCATTTCAAAACCCGTATAAAACGTTAATCATTAAGGCATAACCCTACTAGACTTAGAGATACTTAGACATGTTTATTTACGTGATGTATAGGGCACTTAGACGTTGGAGCCTGACAGTATTATAGTATTTCCCGACATATAAAGATTTGGATTGCTTTGCTATCAGTGAGTTATTCGTTGCCCTTTTTACTGCTTTTATATTTTTGGGCATGATTAGCGTTAAATAAAAGTATTTTATGGTATGTATGTATTATGGATATGTATTGTGGATATGATGCCTTAGATGATCTCACCCAAACTTGTACCGCCTTTGTGGTAGTACAAGGCCCCGTATAAACACCTGTTAGCTTTTAGCCACCGGAAGTATATATAGCGCTATATGGGTCTAACAAACCCTCATTCTAATACGTTATTATGATAAGGGAGGAGCCCTGTCCGTATTAGTAATGTTACGACCGTTTATTATCGAGAACAACCTAGTTTGAGACACTAGGTGGGGTTAGTTGCCTTTATTGTTATGGTTCAGGTGTAACTTATGTTCCTAAAGCTGTTATCTATCCAGTATGCATTTTATGATATGATTATGGTATTTTATGGTATATGTATGAATATTTTATCGAAAGGTTTTGTATACTTCAAATATATTTTTGAAATCTCTTTTCAAAAAGACTTATCTTCAAATCTTATCTTTTGGGTCAAAACTTATTGAAAACTTTTATACTAATATGTTTTTATTTACTATTGCGAATAATTCACCAACTTTATGTTGACGTCGTATTTTAACGCTTTTCAGGGATTTGAGGTTACCTTGTTTTGATGCTATGCTTGCTTGGCTACTTGGGACTTTTGCTTGGAATTTATTTTGTTACTGTAATTCCTTAGTTTCCCAAAACTCTGTAGTCGTATTTTGATACTATTCGAATGATTGTAATAACGTATTTTACTTCAAACTCTTTATCTATGTTGATGATGTTTGGTTTATTTATGTTTGATGTAACCTTGAATCTCTGATACCGTATACACTGTACACCTCGGTTCCGCCATTTCTATGCGGGGTGTGACAGAAGTTGGTATCAGAGCCAATGGTTATAGCGAACTAAGTGACCTTACAGAATCACTTAGACTATGACCTAGGCTTTTGGACCTATCTGATTTACTCTATGTGCGCATTTCCTTCTTTTGTGGGCCTGTATGTGATTCGTATGCTATATGTGCTTTTATTTTGCTTTTTATGTTTTGAGGCCTGCTCGTTTTAGTCGCACATACAGTTTATCGTTCTGATTTATTCCGTTTGATATTCGTAGAAGATGCCGCCTAAGAGGACTTCTACTAGAGCTACTAGAGCCACTCCTGCCGTCACTGCTACGAGAAGGTCGGCAAGGCGAGGTCGCGTCCCTGTGAGAGCGAGTGCTACGCCTCCGAATACCACTGCTGTCCCCAATACTACTTCTGCTACTCCGAACATCAGTCAGCTGATTGCGGAGCAGATTGCAGCAGCTATACCAGTGATTGTGGCACAACTTAAGGAGACACCAGTGCAAGATGCTGATTTAGGGTTTGAAGAACCTGTGATGCAAGATGTTGGAGCAGAAGGTATGGCGTCTGGGCGCGATGGTTCCGATGTTGGGAGAGCAGTGCATGTGGGAGCTGGAGGACCAAGTATTGTTATTGAAGATCCACCCCGAGGCTGTTCGTATAAAGCCTTCCTGGATTGCAGACCTACTGAATTTAGGGGTACTGAAGATGCTGTTGCTACCCTACAGTGGTTTGAGAGGATGGAGTCGGTATTTGATGTATCGGGATGTGCCGATGAGAGCCGAGTGAAGTATGCTACATATCTGTTCCAGGGTAAAGCCCTCACTTGGTGGAACTCTGTGAAGAAGGTTCAGGGTAGAGCTGCTATTACCTTGATGACATGGGCAAATCTGAAGGTTTTGATGAGGAAAGAGTATGTGCCGTCTTCTGAGACGCAAAGATTGGAGAACGAGCTGTGGAACCTGACTATGCAAGGTTCTGATTATCGAGGGTATGTGAATCGCTTCTACGATCTATGTGTTTTGGCTCCTCGTCTGGTTCGCACTGAGAATGAGAGGATTGAACGCTTCACTCATGGGTTGCCCCAAACTATGCGAGATCACATTATCTCCAACTATCCGGGTACTCTTCAGAGTGCGGTCGATATTGCTGGTCGGCTGACCGCAAGTGCGATCCGTGCTGGTACTCTACAGCCGGTGGTAAACCGAAGAGATTCTGGTCGATCTGACAGAAGAAATGTGGGTGATTCGAGGAAGAGAAGCCGTAGTCAAGATCAGAGACCTCAACGTCCTCAGGTGTATGCGTTGACGGGTGCTGGAACTGGGTATCAAGGCGTGCGCCCTAAGTGTGACACTTGTGGTAGTGCTCATGCGACAAATGTAGCGTGTTGGGTTTGTAAACGCTGCAAGAAGTTAGGCCACACTGAGCAATATTGTAGAAGAGCTGTTGGAGCGTGTTATGAATGTGGAGAAATGGGTCACCTCCGTCAGCAGTGTCCCAAGCTTGTATCATCTACTTCCCATCCTACTCCTGGTGCTGGTACTAGTGCTAGAGGGAATCCTGCTAAGAGCCGAGCATTTGCTATGGAATCTACCGAAGCTCATCAGGATCCTACCGTAGTCACTGGTACATTTCTTGTTGACGATTATCCTGCTTTTATATTATTTGATTCGGGTGCCGATAGAAGCTTCATTTCTAGTGATTTTCGCCCCTTAGTAAACCGTGCCTCTAGTCCATTAGAGCTTGCTTATGAGGTAGAAATAGCTGATGGTAGATGTGCTTGTGTTAGGGAAGTTATTCGTGATATTTCTCTCGTTCTAGCCGATATTCCTTTTGCCATCGACCTTATTCCTATGAAACTCGGTAGTTTCGACGTCGTAGTCGGTATGGATTGGTTAGCGAAGCATAAAGGAGAGATAGTTTGTTATGAGAAGCTTATTCGTATTCAGAAGCCGAATGGAGGTCAGTTGATTGTACGCGGAGACAAGGTCGGGAAACGCCTTAAAGTTATTTCTTGTTTGAAAGTTCGCGAGTATGTTCGTAAAGGTTGTTCTTTATATCTTGCTCACTTGGTGAAGAAGGACTCTGCGATAAAGATTGATGGTGTGCCGATTGTTCGCGAGTATTCGGACGTTTTTCCCGACGATTTACCTGGAGTCCCTCCCCAGAGACAAACCGATTTTCGTATTGATCTTATTCCTGGAGCAGCACCTGTTGCTAAGGCTCCGTATCGTTTGGCTCCTACCGAGATGCTCGAGTTGTCGAAACAAATTCAGGAACTGGTCGATAAGGGTTTTATCCGTCCTAGTTTCTCCCCGTGGGGTGCTCCTGTTCTCTTCGTTAAGAAGAAGGATGGCTCCATGCGTTTATGTATTGATTATCGGGAGTTAAACAAGTTGACTGTGAAGAACCGTTATCCCCTTCCTCGTATTGATGACTTATTCGATCAACTTCAGGGTTCTTGCTATTTCTCAAAGATCGATCTTCGCTCTGGTTATCATCAGTTGAGAGTTCGAGAAGATGATATACCTAAGACTGCTTTTCGTACTCGGTATGGTCATTACGAGTTCATGGTGATGCCGTTTGGTATGACAAACGCCCCTGCAGCATTCATGGAACTAATGAACCGTATTTGTCGTCCGTATCTTGACAAATTCGTTATCGTATTCATCGACGACATTCTTATCTATTCCCGAAGTCGCAAGGAACATGAAGAGCATTTGCGTCTTGTTCTAGAAGTGCTTCGAAAAGAGAAGTTGTATGCGAAATTCTCTAAGTGCGAGTTCTGGATATCCGAAGTTCAATTTCTTGGCCACGTGGTTAGCGCGAAGGGTATTCATGTTGATCCTGCTAAGATTGAAGCTGTTAAAAGTTGGGTTGCACCGAAGTCACCGACCGAAATCCGTTCATTTTTGGGTCTTGCTGGGTATTATCGCCGATTCATCGAGAACTTCTCCAAGATCGCTTCGTCTATGACAAAGTTGACACAGAAGAGTGAACCATTCGTTTGGGGTTCCGATCAGGAGGAAGCATTTCAGATATTGAAGCAGCGGTTGTGTAACGCACCTATTCTTAGTCTACCAGTTGGTTCCGAAAATTTTGTTGTTTACTGCGACGCTTCGCACAAGGGTCTGGGTTGTGTGCTTATGCAAAATGGTAAAGTTATAGCTTACGCTTCGCGTCAGTTAAAAATCCATGAGCAGAATTACACGACACATGATCTAGAGTTGGGAGCCGTCGTCTTTGCATTGAAGATTTGGAGACATTATCTGTATGGGACCAAGTGTACGGTATTTACCGACCACAAGAGTCTACAGCACATATTCGATCAGAAGATGCTGAACATGAGACAACGACGCTGGGTTGAGTTATTGAACGACTATGATTGCGACATTCGCTACCACCCTGGTAAGGCGAACGTTGTTGCTGATGCATTGAGTCGTAAGGAAACCGTCAAACCAGTCCGTATTCGTTCTATGGTGATATCTATTCAGACGAGTTTAAAAGCTCGGATTATTCAAGCACAAGAGGGTATTATGACTGAAGACCGTGTTAAAGAAGAAAGATTGTATAAGTTGGCGTTGGAACTAGAACCGAAGGAGGATGGAGTTCTGTATTTCCTCGAGCGTATTTGGGTTCCGGTTAGTATCCGTCAGTTGATTCTGGACGAAGCCCATAAGTCGAATTATTCCATTCATCCGGGTTCCGACAAGATGTATCACGACTTGAAAGATTTTTATTGGTGGCCGGGTATGAAGCGTGAGATCGCCGAGTATGTTAGTCGATGTTTGACTTGTTCCAAGGTGAAGATTGAGTATCAGAAACCGTCTGGGCTACTCCAACAACCGAAGATTCCCGAGTGGAAATGGGAGCGCATTACTATGGATTTTGTTACGAAGCTTCCGAGATCTTCGAGTGGTTATGACAGTATCTGGGTTATTGTTGATCGTTTGACGAAGTCTGCTCATTTCCTTCCGATTCGCGAGAACTATCCGATGGAGAGATTCGTACGTTTATATATTTCCGAGATTGTATCGAAACACGGTGTTCCGGTATCGATTATTTCCGATCGGGATGCTCGTTTCACTTCTCGATTTTGGAAGACATTTCAGACTGCTATGGGTACACGGTTAGATATGAGTACCGCCTATCATCCTCAGACCGATGGTCAGAGTGAGAGAACTATTCAGACTATGGAAGATATGCTACGAGCTTGCGCTATTGATTTTGGTGGTAGTTGGGATATTCATTTGCCGTTGATCGAGTTCTCGTACAACAACAGCTATCACACGAGTATCAAGTGTGCACCGTTCGAAGCTCTATATGGCCGTAAATGTCGATCACCTGTATGTTGGGCAGAAGTTGGAGATAGTCAGATATCCGGTCCGGAGATTATTCAAGAGACCACTGACAAGATCTTCAAGATCAAAGAACGATTGATTACTGCCAGAGATCGACAGAAGAAGTATGCTGATAAGCGCAGGAAACCTCTCGAGTTCAGTGTTGGGGATATGGTATTATTGAAGGTGTCTCCATGGAAAGGGGTTGTCCGATTTGTGAAGCGCAGCAAGCTGAGTCCGAGATACACGGGTCCGTTCAAGATCTTAGCCCGCATTGGCCCAGCTGCGTATCGACTAGATTTGCCGGCAGAACTGAGCAGCGTACATAACGTATTCCATGTATCTCACTTGAAGAAATGCCTGGCTGATGAGACATTATTAGTTCCGCTTGAGCAACTCCAGATTGACGACAAGCTTCATTTCGTTGAAGAACCGATCGAGATCGTTGCTAGTGATGTTAAGCGTCTGCGACGAAGTAAGATCCCGATTGTCAAAGTTCGCTGGAATTCCCGCTTTGGTGCTGAGTTCACGTGGGAACGCGAAGATGAAATTCTGCGGAAGTATCCTCACCTTTCTCCCGGAAGTAGTACCCAGTGATAATTTCGAGGACGAAATTCTTTTTACTTGGGGAGACTGTGACATTCGCGAATTTCACGGTATTATTCTATCGTCTCGTATTCGTTTTATTTATTTATGTTCGTGTTTTGACCCTATTGTATTTCTTTTATGATTTATCGTATTCGTATTTTATGAGTATCGTATTTGTATTTTATGTGAATTTGCGTTTATCGGGTATATAGTAGGTGATTCGGATCTTTATGTCGGGAACGTATAGTCTTAAGTGCCTTTAGTATAAGTCTAGTATGCTCTTATGATAAGTTTAGAGGAATTATGCCTTAATTATATAATTAAGATTTAACGTTTTAAAAATATTTCATTTTTAGTCCTTTCGGAAATTTATTACAAAACTAGTCCTACGGGAGAATTTCTATTACAAACTTAGTCCTTTTCATAATTTTATTACAAAAATCGTCCCTATCTGAATTTTGTCTCATTATACACCAACTATTTTTGTCTCTATCTTCATTTTAACTTCCTTCACAAGAAAATCACCTACACACACTCTCTCTCTCTAAAAACACACACAAACACCTCCACCTTCTCTCTAACTTTTCCGGCGATCGGACCGTTGGATTTCAAATCCGAGACCGGATTCTTGTTCACCATCATCATCTCTATCTATCCTCTGAGTTTCATTACGATCAAGTAAGTATTTCTTCATTTTAGTTTTAAACTTTATTCTATTTTATCCAAACACGTAAATCCCATTTTTCACCGTCAAAACCGAGATTTTATTGAAGATTATTGTTCCTAATAGTATTCTGGACATAGGATTTTGATTATGGATCATTTGGACACTTAGAACACTCCAAAATCGATTTTCAAATGTTATTTTTCGTAAAAATCTCGTTACTGCACGTAACTTACTTCGTATGCACGAAATTGGTATGTTACGCACGAAATTGTGGAATTTCGTGACCCCTATGTCACGTAATAACCATGCTAATCACGTAACTCCTATATTACGCCCGTAATTGGGAATTTCGTGAACCTCAAGTCACGTAATAAACTTGCTCTTCACGTAATTCATGTATTTCGCACGTAAGTCCCATGTACGCTCACGTAATTCCGAGTATAGTCACGTAATTCGTTTCATGATCACATAATTTGCTTTTTCGCACGTAACACACATCCTTTATCACGTAAATTACAATTACGTGACTTATGAGTCACGTAATAACCCACATGCACGTAATTATGCTTATGGATCACGAAATTCTTGTTTTGATCACGTAACTCTGCTTGTTTATCACGTAAGTCTTGTTTTGATTATGTAACACCTTGTTGGTCAAGTAACTAATCCCGTATTTAACACCTCTTGACCCGTAACTCTTCTATAACACGTAACTTGATACCTACGTGACTTGTAGTGCACGTAAGTATGAGAATCACGTATCTAGTCCGTTGACTTTCCGAAACACTTGTTATTCCGTTATAATGATATTCCTATTGGTCATTTCAAAACCCGTATAAAACGTTAATCATTAAGGCATAACCCTACTAGACTTAGAGATACTTAGACATGTTTATTTACGTGATGTATAGGGCACTTAGACGTTGGAGCCTGACAGTATTATAGTATTTCCCGACATATAAAGATTTGGATTGCTTTGCTATCAGTGAGTTATTCGTTGCCCTTTTTACTGCTTTTATATTTTTGGGCATGATTAGCGTTAAATAAAAGTATTTTATGGTATGTATGTATTATGGATATGTATTGTGGATATGATGCCTTAGATGATCTCACCCAAACTTGTACCGCCTTTGTGGTAGTACAAGGCCCCGTATAAACACCTGTTAGCTTTTAGCCACCGGAAGTATATATAGCGCTATATGGGTCTAACAAACCCTCATTCTAATACGTTATTATGATAAGGGAGGAGCCCTGTCCGTATTAGTAATGTTACGACCGTTTATTATCGAGAACAACCTAGTTTGAGACACTAGGTGGGGTTAGTTGCCTTTATTGTTATGGTTCAGGTGTAACTTATGTTCCTAAAGCTGTTATCTATCCAGTATGCATTTTATGATATGATTATGGTATTTTATGGTATATGTATGAATATTTTATCGAAAGGTTTTGTATACTTCAAATATATTTTTGAAATCTCTTTTCAAAAAGACTTATCTTCAAATCTTATCTTTTGGGTCAAAACTTATTGAAAACTTTTATACTAATATGTTTTTATTTACTATTGCGAATAATTCACCAACTTTATGTTGACGTCGTATTTTAACGCTTTTCAGGGATTTGAGGTTACCTTGTTTTGATGCTATGCTTGCTTGGCTACTTGGGACTTTTGCTTGGAATTTATTTTGTTACTGTAATTCCTTAGTTTCCCAAAACTCTGTAGTCGTATTTTGATACTATTCGAATGATTGTAATAACGTATTTTACTTCAAACTCTTTATCTATGTTGATGATGTTTGGTTTATTTATGTTTGATGTAACCTTGAATCTCTGATACCGTATACACTGTACACCTCGGTTCCGCCATTTCTATGCGGGGTGTGACACATACTATTTCACGTATAATAATATACTTATATATATTTATACGTTGTAAGTGTCGTTTATCTTAAGTCGTAATGATACTAAATATTATGTCTAGGATGTTATATTATATAAAAATGTATATAAGTTCATGTTTATGTAAGTTTTACATGATAATAAGTTATATAAGATCTCATATATTTAAGTTTATATATGTTAAATATGTGAACTTTACATAAATAATACTTATAATACTAAATAGTGTCAAAATGTCATATTATAACTTATTAAGTCCAAAATAGTTCGAAAAGTCCAATATGTCCAATAAGTTCCATAACGATGTAATTTTTACTATTATTACATCGTTACTTATGATTTTACCGTTTTACAAGTTTATTCACATATTTACTGCATTTTATGTTATTATAACATAATGACTTATAATATGAAGATATATGTATAATATGTTAATAATTACGTTTTCATCCTTGTTAATCCATTTTACGTATTATTTAACCAAATTTAAGATTATAAAGAAAACGTAAGAGAAATTAAGGGAAACTTGGAGAGTACCGAAGACCTACGCAAAAATCAACAAATCATCGAAACTAAAGCCACGAAAGTAAATCCGGAAGGTGAGCTCCTATGGTGGTGGTGGTGAGAATCCGACTCCAAAAACACACCATTAGTATATGAGTTTTGAAGAAAAAAAGAATACATTGAATTTTAAAAATGATTTCTTAACAAAAACTCAAGATGTACAAATATTCGAGGTGTTATAGGCTTTGGGTATTAATATTAGATTATTTGGATAATTATACGTGATTATAATAGTATTTATTTTATTTGGAATAAGTTATTAGGCACAATTTTTTACAATATATGTTTATTCGGGTTTCAAATAGTACCGATTAAAGATATACACTTGGATTTAGCTTTGGGGTTTTAAGATTTCGTAATTACGTAAACATATTTTGCAACTAATATTTATTAATTTGTTAATAATTCGCATACTTAATACGACAACTTATAAGGTATAACTTTTTAGTCGGTTATATAGTTTGTATAGTGCGTTTGGTTCAAATAGGGGAATGGCAATCGGAAAGACAATGATAATGCTAAGGAATATAATGAAACCATTGGTTCAAACAAAACTCGAAACATATTATATATAGACATGAAACTAGTCTTACACAAATTGTGGGGTTAGGTGGGTAATGAAAGCCATTACCCCCAAATTGTTAGGGAATGAATATTGCCCACTTTTAGATAATAATTAACTATATTATAACAAACCAACCATTGTTTTTCATTGCTTTTGCCATTCATTACATGCTAATACTCTCAACCAAGCATTATATAACTAGGCTACATAGATCACCAAATAAATTTTACTTATAATAATTAAATATGCTTTAAATTATAGTCAAAAGTCAGTGAAAATTCATATTTTAAATGGTGAAATTTTCACACTATTTTAAAAGATTAAATTATAATTTTTCAAAAAGTTGAGTTCAAAGATTTATGTATATGACCTGTTTTTGTAATGTAATCAGAATGAGTCCATTCATTCAAATTGCCTGATAACAATACGAAGTTTCTGATGTTTCATATATGTTGTTGCATTATTGAAGCTTTTTAAGCTGAAACAAATATTTTTTTCGAAACGGGAAATGATTGTACATCGGAGTCTACTCGTAATATTTCAACGAGCACCCCAGCTTCGATCTCCGCATAGCGGGCAAACCCAGCCCCCCATGGGGGTTTCCAGGGGAAAATTCGCCATGTGTGCCTTAAGAGGCATGGGTTAAATTACGCTATTGCGACGACTACAAGGGTCGAACCCACGACCTCAGTCCACATGGGTATAAAACCCGATGCATCACAAGATGAAACAATATGATATATCATGTTGTAATATTTGTTAGAAAGAAAACTTAATGCTTTATAAACTTTTATTAAAGATGGAGATGGAGGGATGTGCCCTTCATTTATTACCCTCCTATTTAAATTACAAAATTTCCTATGGAAGTGTGCAAAATATTATTTTTTAATGTTTTGGCATTTTCCATTTTAGTCCCTAGACTTTAAAGACTTAGCGGTTTCCCCCCCCCTCAACTTTAAAGACTTAGCGGTTTCCCCCCCTCAACTTTAAAAACTTTAACGCTTTTTCACCCTCAACTTTAAAAACTTTAACGCTTTTTCACCCTCAACTTTAAAAAATTTAACGCTTTTTCACCCTAAACTTTAAACGACTTTTAGCTTTTCCTGTCTGCACTTTATATGTTTTTGCGTTTTCCCCCCCTCAGCTTTAAATAATACTTTTACGCTTTCTACCCCTCAGAATTTTTTTTGGATTCAACTAATACGAACATCTACTCAGATTAATAATAAATAACGGCATCGTTTTAGCAAATAGCTACATTTATATTTCGATAAAAAAGTAAAAAAACAAAAACTCGAGTCGTTTTATCCGGAGTAGGATAAACGACATCCTCTCCTCTTCTCGCTTCGATCAATGACTTGATCCGGACCTGATGGGATGGAAGGTCGTAAAAGTATTATTTAAAGTAAAAAAAAAAGTTACGATAAGTAAGAAATAAAAAAGACGTGGAAGCCCAACAATAATAAGCCCAAACGAAGCCCAAAAAAACCCAAAAAAACACCCTCAGCCCATACCCGGGCACGAACCATGACCTGATCTTGCATGCGACGGAGGTTATGGGAAACACGTTGATGAAAGGGTTTTTTTGTTTATATGAACTGTAATCAAACTCGTGCGAAGCACGAGAGATTCTCTAGTTTATTTTATTTGTGATTAGTCAACATCATTCATCATTCATCATTCAATTTAAGAGGATCCCAATATATTGTTATAAATGTTCGATAAATGAGTGTTAATGGTTTGTTAAGAACTTTTGTATTAACATTAGCAAGAATTTTTGATTTTTCGAAACATTGGTTGAAACTATAACCTTAGTAAGAATTATTGCTTTGCTTACGTTTACATAAAATCCTCTTTTGTGAAATTTAAATATTGTATCAATTATTAAATATTAGTAAAAACAATAATTAAAAAAAACATTAAAATTCCTATACTTCATTTGGTATCAACCAATCCAAAAGTTAAAGAAACAAACCGATAAAAGTCAACATACATAATTTGGCAGGATTTTATTTGTCTACAACATGTAATCAAAGAAGACCTAAATATTCCTCATACAAAAAATTGTCCTGATAATTGCTAGGGTATAGGTCATCGAAGACGAAGCTGAAATCGTCGACATGCGTTCCCGTGGATTGAATAGGACTTTGGAAGTCCATTGGGGCATGAATATCTTCGTTATTGTACCGATCGCCACAGAAATCTAGTGGTAATAGGTCATTGCAGCTGAAATCGTCCTCATGTGTTGTCGTGGATTGAATAGGACTTTGGAAGTCCATTGGGGATTGAATATCTTCGTTGTTGTTGTGAGGGTTGTGAACGTATTGTGGAAGAATTGTCAAATCATGATATGTCGTCGTTGGTTGCATGCTGGTCATATTAAAACTTTGCAAGTCGTCTTGGGTTTGAATCTGTCGTTGAAGAACATTGTCATCCTGGTTCATTGATAATCTTTTTCGTCTAGATGCAGATTCATTATCGAGTTGGTTTCTTTCTTCTTGTTTCCTTTTGTTATCTTTTCGAATTGTCTTGTAAATCTTATATAGCACGAGTGTTAATGTGTTTTTAAGAATCGTTGTATTAGCCGTAGAAAGACTTTTTAGTTTTTCGAAACATTAGTTGACCTATAACTTTGATAAGAATTTTTTATTATTTTCTCTTGTTTATTTAAAATCCCAATTTATGAAACGAAAAACAAACACTTAGCAAGACGCTAGAGCCGATAAAATACACTTACAATGTTACACACACGAGAATTTGGAATAAAGTTTGGGTTGGGGACTCGATCTGTCCAGCTCTTATGATTTTATGAAATTTAAATATAGTATCAATTATCAAATACTAGTAAAAACAATAATTAAAAAAATCATGACTTTTCCTACACTTCTTTTTTGTATCAGCCAATCTAAAAGTTCAACATATAAAGAAACATATAACTTGTATCATACATAATCTTGGTATGGTTTTATCTATCGATATGTAATCAACGAGGACCTATCAATTCCTCAATCGAAAAGAGGTCCTGATCATTGCAAGGGTCATTTAGTGGGTCTAGGTCGTTGTAGAAGCTGAAATCGTCCACATGCGTTCTCGTGGATTGAATAGGACTTTGGAAGTCCAATGGGGCTTGAATATCTTCGATGTTGTTGTACTGATCGGCAGGGAAATCTAGTGGCCATAGATAATTGTAGCAGCTGAAATCGTCCTCATGCGTTCTCGTGGATTAAATAGGACTTTGGAAGTCCATTGAGGCTTGAATATCTTCGTTGTTATTGTGAGGGTTGTGAACGTATTGTGGAAGTATTGTCAAATCATGATGTGTCGTCGTTGGTTGCATGCTGGTCATATTAGAACTTTTCAAGTCGTCTTTGGTTTTAATATGTCGTTGACGAACATTGTCATACTGGGTTATTGATAATCTTTGTCGTCTAGATGGAGATTCATTATCGAGTTGGTTTCTTTCTTCTTGTTTCCTTTTGTTATCTTTTAGAATTGTTTTGTACATCTTACATAGCACCAAATCATGTACCTACATGAACATAAAATAAATGTGGTCAGTGAATGAGTAATCATCAGATGAATAAGGAACAATTTACGTTATATAAGGTTAAACATAAGTTAAAAACAATCTGTATACCTTCTTGTCATCCTTTTTAATGGGATAATTGGGATTATCGATTTTATACTCATGGATTAGCCATTGTGTCTTCTTTCCCTTGTCATCAAAATAAGCTAAACCTGTTTTAATTCCAACCGCTAATCCTCCTTCGTTCACATCATCATAAACTGTTGAAAAACTTTGGCTCGCTTTCCACAGCCTTAAGTTCTTGGTTATTCTATTCGACCGTTTCCCACTAGTGTACTTTCGCTCTACCGGGGTCAGAAAGTACCAACTATCTTCACACGAACGGTATCGTTCTGTTATCAATGCAAAACAAACCACATATAAACTTAGAAACAAGATTAAATAATCAAGAAAGAAGCATATATATCAAGAAACCATCAAGATCAATTTATTAATTAACGCTTCTATCTTATTTAGTTAATAAAAACGTGAAATATTCGATCAAAATAATTCTAACATGCAAGTTCTTCTGGATCATGATTATATATATTGCATTCGTGAAACCGTAATGGGGGGTGTTCTCTCCTTTCTAACATTGGTTTTAGGTAGTAAACTAGAATCTCCAAGTCAGCTGGACAAAATCGATAGCCGGGAGGCAAACTATCGACATAATCAGGGTTTTGGTTGTGAGGTTTTTGGAACAAGTTGTTCCATAATCGATTAAAGGGAGTTGAGCTAATGAAGAAAAAGTTGTGAGGGATAAGCTAGTAGTTTTTATTCCTTTTATCGAAGAGAGTATGTTAAAAAAAAGACAAAAGTACATTGCAATTAGTTTATATATATAGCTCAAAAAACAAATAGGGAATTGTTTCCAACCGTTTTATTTGATTAACCCAAGAGTATAGGATTTGGATAACAAAAATAATCATGAAATGCAACCTAGGATAATTTTGTTATTATTGTGTAACTACAATTCACACTGGCCAAAACTCACGCCATAATTATGTAGCCTATTATGGCCCAACTGCAGCCCCAAACGGCCCACATGCAGCAACCTCTGGCCCAAACCCCCTGGCCCAGCAGCAATCCTCCTATTAAAATTTTAGTAAAAACAATAATTAAAAAAACCATTAAAATTCATATACTTCGTTTGGTATCAACCAATCCAAAAGTTAAAGAAACAAACAGATAAAATTCAACATACATAATTTTGGCAGGATTTTATTTGTCTGCAATATGTAATCAAAGAAGACCTAAATATTCCTCATACAAAAAATTGTCCTGATCATTGTTAGGGTATAGGTCATCGAAGAAGAAGCTGAAATCGTCGACATGTGTTACGTGGATTGAATAGGACTTTGGAAGTCCATTGGGGCTTGAATAACGCCGTTATTGTACTGATCGCCATGGAAATCTAGTGGTAATAGGTCATTGCAGTTGAAATCGTCCTCATGTGTTGTCGTGGATTGAATAGGACTTTGGAAGTCCATTGGGGATTGAATATCTTCGTTGTTGTTGTGAGGGTTGTGAACGTATTGTGGAAGAATTGTCTAATCATGATATGTCGTCGTTGGTTGCATGCTGGTCATATTAGAACTTTGCAAGTCGTCTTGGGTTTGAATGTGTCGTTGAAGAACATTGTCATCCTGGTTCATTGATAATCTTTTTCGTCTAGATGGAGATTCATTATCGAATTGGTTTCTTTCTTCTTGTTTCCTTTTGTTATCGTTTCGAATTGTCTTGTAAATCTTACATAGCACGAGTGTTAATGTGTTTTTAAGAATCGTTGTATTAGCCGTAGAAAGAATTTTTAGTTCTCCGAAACATTAGTTGACCTATAACTTTGATAAGAATTTTTTTTTATTTGTTCTTGTTTATTTAAAATCCTAATTTATGAAACGAAAAACAAACACTTAACAAGACGCTATAGCCGATAAAATACACTTACAATGTTACACACAAGAGAACTTGGAATAAAGTTTGGGTTGGGGACTCGATCTGTCCAGCTCTTATGATTTTATGAAATTTAAATATAGTATCAATTATCAAATATTAGTAAAAACAATAATTAAAAAAATCATTACTTTTCCTACACTTCTTTTTTGTACCAGCCAATCTAAAAGTTAAACATATAAACAAACATATAACTTGTAACATACATAAGCTTGGTATGGTTTTATCTATCGATATGTAATCAACGAGGACCTATCAATTCCTCAATCGAAAAGAGGTCCTGATCATTGTGAGGGTCATTTAGTGGGTCTAGGTCGTTGTAGAAGCTGAAATCGTCCATATGCGTTCTCGTGGATTGAATAGGACTTTGGAAGTCCAATGGGGCTTGAATATCTTCGATGTTGTTGTACTGATCGCCATTGAAATCTAGTGGCCATAGGTAATTGTAGGAGCTGAAATCGTCCTCATGCGTTGTCGTGGATTGAATAGGACTTTGGAAGTCCATTGGGGCTTGAATATCTTCGTTGTTATTGTGAGGGTTGTGAACGTATCGTGGAAGAATTTTCAAATCATGATGTGTCGTCGTTGGCTAAATGTTGGTTATATTAGAACTTTGCAAGTCGTCTTTGGTTTTAATCTGTCGTTGACGAACATTGTCATACTGGTTCATTGATAATCTTTGTCGTCTAGATGGAGATTCATTATCGAGTTTGTTTCTTTCTTCTTGTTTCCTTTTGTTATCTTTTAGAATTGTCTTGTACATCTTACATAGCACCAAATCATGTACCTACATGAACATAAAAAAAAATGTGGTCAGTGAATCAGTAATCATCAGATGAATAAGGAACAATTTACGTTATATAAGGTTAAACATAAATCAAAAAAAATCTGTATACCTTCTTGTCATCCTTTTTAATGGGATAATTGGGATTATCGATTTTATACTCATGGATTAGCCATTGTGTCTTCTTTCCCTTGTCATCAAAATAAGCTAAACATGTTTTAATTCCAACCGCTAATCCTCCTTCGTTCACATCATCATAAACTGTTGAAAAACTTTGGCTCGCTTTCCACAACCTTAAGTTCTTGGTTATTCTTTTCGACCGTTTCCCACTAGTGTACTTTCGCTCTACCGGGATCAGAAAGTACCAACTATCTTCACACGAACGGTATCGTTCTGTTATCAATGCAAAACAAAATAATTCTAACATGCAAGTTCTATCTTATTTAGTTAATAAAAACGTGAAATATTCGATCAAAATAATTCTAACATGCAAGTTCTTCTGGATCATGATTATATATATTGACTTCGTGAAATAGGAATGGCGGGTGTTCTCTCCTTTCTAACATTAGGTTTAGGTAGTAAACTAGAATCTCCAAGTCAGTTGGACAAAATCGATAGCCGGGAGGCAAACTATCGACATAATCAGGGTTTTGGTTGTGAGGGTTTGGAACAAGTTGTTCCATAATCGATTAAAGGGAGTTGAGCTAATGAAGAACAATTTGTGAGGGATAAGCTAGTAGTTTTTATTCCTTTTATCGAAAAGAGTATGTTAAAAAAAGACAAAAGTACATTGCAATTAGTTTATATATATAGCTCAAGAAACAAATAGGGAATTGTTTCCAACCGTTTTATTTTTATTAACCCCCAAGTATAGGATTTGGATAACAAAAATTATCATGAAATGCAACCTAGGATAATTTTGTTATTATTGTGCAACTACATTCACATTGGCCAAATTTCACGCCATAATTCTGAAGCCTATTATGGCCCAACTGCAGCCCCAAACGGCCCACATGCAGCAACCTCTGGCCCAAACCCCCTGGCCCAGCAGCAGTCCTCCTATTAAAATTTTAGTAAAACCAATAATTAAAAAAACCATTAAAATTCCTATACTTCATTTGGTATCAACCAATCCAAAAGTTAAAGAAACAAACAGATAAAATTCAACATACATAATTTTTGCAGGATTTTATTTGTCTGCAATATGTAATCAAAGAAGACCTAAATATTCCTCATACAAAAAATTGTCCTGATCATTGTTAGGGTATAGGTCATCGAAGAAGAAGCTGAAATCGTCGACATGTGTTACGTGGATTGAATAGGACTTTGGAAGTCCATTGGGGCTTGAATAACGCCGTTATTGTACTGATCGCCACGGAAATCTAGTGGTAATAGGTCATTGCAGTTGAAATCGTCCTCATGTGTTGTCGTGGATTGAATAGGACTTTGGAAGTCCATTGGGGATTGAATATCTTCGTTGTTGTTGTGAGGGTTGTGAACGTATTGTGGAAGAATTGTCTAATCATGATATGTCGTCGTTGGTTGCATGCTGGTCATATTAGAACTTTGCAAGTCGTCTTGGGTTTGAATGTGTCGTTGAAGAACATTGTCATCCTGGTTCATTGATAATCTTTTTCGTCTAGATGGAGATTCATTATCGAATTGGTTTCTTTTTCTTCTTGTTTCCTTTTGTTATCGTTTCGAATTGTCTTGTAAATCTTACATAGCACGAGTGTTAATGTGTTTTTAAGAATCGTTGTATTAGCCGTAGAAAGAATTTTTTTTAGTTTTCCGAAACACTAGTTGACCTATAACTTTGATACGAATTTTTTTTTATTTGCTCTTGTTTATTTAAAATCCCAATTTATGAAACGAAAACAAACACTTAGCAAGACGCTAGAGCCGATAAAATACACTTACAATGTTACACACAAGATAATTTGGAATAAAGTTTGGGTTGGGGACTCGATCTGTCCAGCTCTTATGATTTTATGAAATTTAAATATAGTATCAATTATCAAATATTAGTAAAAACAATAATTAAAAAAATCATAACTTTTCCTACACTTCTTTTTTGTATCAGCCAATCTAAAAGTTAAACATATAAACAAACATATAACTTGTAACATACATAATCTTGGTATGGTTCTATCGATATGTAATCAACAAGGACCTATCAATTCCTCAATCGAAAAGAGGTCCTGATCATTGCCAGGGTCATTTAGTGGGTCTAGGTCATTGTAGAAGCTGAAATCGTTCACATGCGTTCCCGTGGATTGAATAGGACTTTGGAAGTCCAATGGGGCTTGAATATCTTCGATGTTGTTGTACTGATCGCCAGGTAAATCTAGTGTCCATAGGTAATTGTAGAAGTTGAAATCGTCCTCATGCGATGTCGTGGATTGAATAGGACTTTGGAAGTCCATTAGGGCTTCAATATCGTTGTTGTTGTTGTGAGGGTTGTGAACGTATTGTGGAAGAATTGTCAAATCATGATGTGTCGTCGTTGGTTGCATGCTGGTCATATTAGAACTTTGCAAGTCGTCTTTGGTTTTAATCTGTCGTTGAAGAACATTGTCATCCTGTTTCATTGATAATCTTTGTCGTCTAGACGGAGATTCATTATCGAGTTGGTTTCTTTCTTCTTGTTTCCTTTTGTTATCTTTTCGAATTGTCTTGTACATCTTTTATAGCACCAAATCATGTACCTACATGAACATAAAAAAATGTGGTCAGTGAATCAGTAATCATAAGATGAATAAGGAACAATTTACGTTATATAAGGTTAAACATAAGTTAAAAACAATCTGTATACCTTCTTGTCATCCTTTTAAATGGGATAATTGGGATTATCGATGTTATACTCATGGATTAGCCATTTTGTCTTCTTTCCCTTGTCATCCAAATAAGCTAAACATGTTTTAATTCCAACCGCTAATCCTCCTTCGTTCACATCATCATAAACTGTTGAAAAACTTTGGCTCGCTTTCCACAGCCCTAAGTTCTTGGTTATTCTATTCGACCGTTTCCCACTAGTGTACTTTCGCTCTACCGGGGTCAGAAAGTACTAACTATCTTCACACGAACGGTATCGTTCTGTTATCAATGCAAAACAAACCACATATAAACTTAGAAACAAGATTAAAGAATCAAGAAAGAAGCATATATATCAAGAAACCATCAAGATCAATTAATTAATTAACGCTTCTATCTTATTTAATTAATAAAAACGTGAAATATTCGATCAAAATAATTCTAACATGCAAGTTCTTCTGGATCATGATTATATATATTGCATTCGTGAAACCGTAATGGGGGTGTTCTCTCCTTTCTAACATTGGTTTTAGGTAGTAAACTAGAATCTCCAAGTCAGCTGGACAAAATCGATAGCCGGGAGGCAAACTATCGACATAATCAGGGTTTTGGTTGTGAGGTTTTTGGAACAAGTTGTTCCATAATCGATTAAAGGGAGTTGAGCTAATGAAGAAAAAGTTGTGAGGGATAAGCTAGTAGTTTTTATTCCTTTTATCGAAGAGAGTATGTTAAAAAAAAGACAAAAGTACATGGCAATTAGTTTATATATATAGCTCAAGAAACAAATAGGGAATGGTTTCCAACCGTTTTATTTGATTAACCCCCAAGTATAGGATTTGGATAACAAAATTTATCATGAAATGAAACCTAGGATAATTTTGTTATTATTGTGCAACTACAAATCACATTGGCCAAAATTCACGCCATAATTCTGCAGCCTATTATGGCCCAACTGCAGCCCCAAACGGCCCATATGCAGCAACCTCTGGCCCAAACCACCTGGCCCAACAGCAGTCGTCCGATTAAAATTTTAGTAAAAACAATAACTAAAAAAACCATTAAAATTCCTATACTTCATTTGGTATCAACCAATCCAAAAGTTAAAGAAACAAACAGATAAAATTCAACATACATAATTTTGGCAAGATTTTATTTGTCTGCAATATGTAATCAAAGAAGACCTAAATATCCCTCATACAAAAAATAGTCCTGATCATTGCTAGGGTATAGCTCATCGAAGAGGAAGCTGAAATCGTCGACATGCGTACCGTGGATTGAATAGGACTTTGGAAGTCCATTGGGGCTTGAATAACTTCGTTATTGTACTGATCGCCACGGAAATCTAGTGGTAATAGGTCATTGCAGCTGAAATCGTCCTCATGTGTTGTCGTGGATTGAATAGGACTTTGGAAGTCCATTGGGGATTGGTTATCTTCGTTGTTGTTGTTGTGAGGGTTGTGAACGTATTGTGGAAGAATTGTCAAATCATGATATGTCGTCGTTGGTTGCATGTTGGTCATATTATAACTTTGCAAGTCGTCTTGGGTTTGAATCTGTCGTTGAAGAACATTGTTATCCTGGTTCATTGATAATCTTCTTCGTCTAGATGGAGATTCATTATCGAGTTGGTTTCTTTCTTCTTGTTTCCTTTTGTTATCTTTTCGAATTGTCTTGTAAATCTTACATAGCACGAATGTTAATGTGGTTTTAAGAATCGTTGTATTAGTCGTAGAAAGAATTTTTAGTTTTCCAAAACATTAGTTGACCTATAACTTTGATAAGAATTTTTTTTTATTTGCTCTTGTTTATTTAAAATCCCAATATATGAAACGAAAAACAAACACTTGGCAAGACGCTAGAGCTGATAAAATACACTTACGATGTTACATACAAGAGAATTTGGAATAAAGGGTGGGTTGGGGACTCGATCTGTCCAGCTCTTATGATTTTATGAAATTTAATTATAGTATCAATTATCAAATATTAGTAAAAACAATAATTAAAAAAATCATGACTTTTCCTGCACTTCTTTTTTGTATTAGCCAATCTAAAAGTTCAACATATAAACAAACATATAACTTTTAACATACATAATATTGGTATGGTTATATCTATCGATATGTAATCAACGACGACCTATCAATTCCTCAATCGAAAAGAGGTCCTGATCATTGCCAGGGTCATTTAGTGGGTCTAGGTCGTTGTAGAAGCTGAAATCGTCCACATGCGTTCCCGTGGATTGAATAGGACTTTGGAAGTCCAATGGGGCTTGAATATCTTCGATGTTGTTGTAGTGACCCCCAGGGAAATCTAGCGGCCATAGTTAATTGTAGGAGCTGAAATCGTCCTCATGCGTTGTCGTGGATTGAATAGGACTTTGGAAGTCCATTGGGGCTTGAATATCGTTGTTGTTGTTGTGAGGGTTGTGAACGTATTGTGGAAGAATTGTCAAATCATGATGTGTCGTCGTTGGTTGCATGCTGGTCATATTAGAACTTTGCAAGTCGTCTTTGGTTTTAATCTGTCGTTGAAGAACATTGTCATCCTGGTTCATTGATAATCTTTGTCGTCTAGACGGAGATTCATTATCGAGTTGGTTTCTTTCTTCTTGTTTCCTTTTGTTATCTTTTCGAATTGTCTTGTACATCTTAAATAGCACCAACTCATGTACCTACATGAACATATAAAAATGTGGTCAGTGAATCAGTAATCATAAGATGAATAAGGAACAATTTATGTTATATAAGGTTAAACATAAGTTAAAAACAATCTGTATACCTTCTTGTCATCCTTTTTAATGGGATAATTGGGATTATCGATGTTATACTCATGGATTAGCCATTCTGTCTTCTTTCCCTTGTCATCCAAGTAAGCTAAACATGTTTTAATTCCAACCGCTAATCCTCCTTCGTTCACATCATCATAAACTGTTGAAAAACTTTGGCTCGCTTTCCACAGCCCTAAGTTATTGGTTATTCTATTCGACCGTTTTCCACTAGTGTACTTTCGCTCTACCGGGATCAGAAAGTACCAACTATCTTCACACGAACAGTATCGTTCTGTTATCAATGCAAAACAAACCACATATAAACTTAGAAACAAGATTAAATAATCAAGAAAGAAGCATATATATCAAGAAACCATCAAGATCAATTAATTAATTAACGCTTCTATCTTATTTTGTTAATAAAAACGTGAAATATTCGATCAAAATAATTCTAACCTGTAAGTTCTTCTGGATCATGATTATATATATTGACTTCGTGAAACCGGAATGGGGGGTGTTCTCTCCTTTCTAACATTGGTTTTAGGTAGTAAACTAGAATCTCCAAGTCAGTTGGACAAAATCGATAGTCGAGAGGCAAACTATCGACATAATCAGGGTTTTGGTTGTGAGGGTTTGGAACAAGTTGTTCCATAATCGATTAAAGGGAGTCGAGCTAATGAAGAACAAGTTGTGAGGGATAAGCTATTAGTTTTTATTCCTTTTATCGAAGAGAGTATGTTAAAAAAAGACAAAAGTACATGGCAATTAGTTTATATATATAGCTCAAGAAACAAATAGGGAATTGTTTCCAACCGTTTTATTTGATTAACCCCCAAGTATAAGATTTGGATAACAAAATTTATCATGAAATGAAACCTAGGATAATAAAAACGTGAAATATTCGATCAAAATAATTCTAACATGCAAGTTCTTCTGGATCATGATTATATATATTGACTTCGTGAAACCGGAATGGGGGGTGTTCTCTCCTTTCTAACATTGGTTTTAGGTAGTAAACTAGAATCTCCAAGTCAGTTGGACAAAATCGATAGCCGGGAGGCAAACTATCGACATAATCAGGGTTTTGGTTGTGAGGGTTTGGAACAAGTTGTTCCATAATCGATTAAAGGGAGTTGAGCTAATGAAGAACAAGTTGTGAGGGATAAGCTAGTAGTTTTTATTCCTTTTATCGAAAAGAGTATGTTAAAAAAAGACAAAAGTACATTGCAATTAGTTTATATATATAGCTCAAGAAACAAATAGGGAATTGTTTCCAACCGTTTTATTTTTATTAACCCCCAAGTATAGGATTTGGATAACAAAAATTATCATGAAATGCAACCTAGGATAATTTTGTTATTATTGTGCAACTACAATTCACACTGGCCAAATTTTACATCATAATTCTGTAGCCTATTATGGCCCAACTGCAGCCCCAAACGGCCCACATGCAGCAACCTCTGGCCCAAACCCCCTGGCCAAGCAGCAGTCCTCCTATTAAAATTTTAGTAAAAACAATAATTAAAAAAACCATTAAAATTCCTATACTTCATTTGGTATCAACCAATCCAAAAGTTAAAGAAAAAAACAGATAAATTTCAACATACATAATTTTGGCAGGATTTTATTTGTCTGCATTATGTAATCAAAGAAGACCTAAATATTCCTCATACAAAAAATTATCCTGATCATTGCTAGGGTATAGGTCATCGAAGAGGAAGCTGAAATCGTCGACATGTGTTCCGTGGATTGAATAGGACTTTGGAAGTCCATTGGGGCTTGAATATCTTCGTTATTGTACTGATCGCCACGGAAATCTAGTGGTAATAGGTCATTGCAGCTGAAATCGTCCTCATGTGTTGTCGTGGATTGAATAGGACTTTGGAAGTCCATTGGGGATTGAATATCTTCGTTGTTGTTGTGAGGGTTGTGAACGTATTGTAGAAGAATTGTCAAATCATGATATGTCGTCGTTGGTTGCATGCCGGTCATATTAGAACTTTGCAAGTCGTCTTGGGTTTGAATCTGTCGTTGAAGAACATTGTCATCCCGGTTCATTGATAATCTTTGTCGTCTAGATGGAGATTCATTATCGAGTTGGTTTCTTTCTTCTTGTTTACTTTTGTTATCATTTCGAATTGTCTTGTACATCTTACATAGCACCATATCCAGAACCTACATGAACATAACAAAAGTTGTTCCGTAAATTAGTAATCATAAGACGGATACGGGATAATCTTCGTTATATAAGGTTAACCAAAGGTAAAAAACAATTTGTGTTAAATATAAATACCTTCTTGTCATTCTTTTCAATGGGAAAATTGGCATCATCGATATTATACTCATGCATTAGCCGTTGAGTCTTGCCTCCCTTGTCATCAAAATAAGCTAAACTTGTTTTAGTTCCAACCGCCAATCCCCCGAAAAGTCTCATCATAATCAATCTCGAGTTGTTGGCTTTTGTCATATGTTTCAAAAATCTTGAGTGAATTAAGTTAATGAATTTTTTTAATTTTTTATAATTTTTGAAAGGAAAAGAAATAATGAGTTTTTTATAATACTAGGTCATTAAGAAAAATAAAAAGTAGTTTATAAACTTTGTTTTAAGACGATTTCAGTGTAAAAATATTTGGTGCTTAAGGAATATTTCGGATTAAAAGCAATATATGAAAAGCAACAAAACAATTATATAATTTTAATTATTATAGAATTATATTATCATATGGACACCGATATAACACTAATAACATATTTATTTCATGATTTTTTTTTATTTTGTTATCAAAGTAGACAGGATACTTGCGAGTCAATCAACAAAACTGATTGGATAAAATCATTTAATTCGCATTGTCTATTTAGGGTGTGTTTGGGGTAAGTAGCTAGAGCTGAAACTAAAGTTTATGTAGGGTGTGTTTGGGATAAGTAGCTGGAGCTGGAACTAAAATTTATAGTCGGGGTAGAAGCTTATATATAAAGATGAAAACCTTGTTTGTTAAGTAGGTGGACCGGAAGCTTATAGGTGTAAAAAACATAAAATGATATATAAGAATTTATGTTTCAATTAAAATAATGAGTATTTAGGTCATTTTGTTTTAATAAACCCAAGCTCTTTTTATAAACTATTTTAAGTGACTTATGATTTTGAAACTTATCACGACTTATATTTTAAATAAGCTCGTCGAACCAAACAAAGTTTATAAAGGAGATTGCAGTAAATGATAAACTTAAGCCTCAATAATCCTCCATAAACCCTCTCGCCAAGCAAACCCTAAACTAACAACACTTTAATAAACACTTTAGTGATAGAATTGAATTTCAGAATAAGTTATAAGCTAAACTTGACATCTGGGTTGACGTAAAGTTATGATGAAAATGGGACATGAGACTTGGTTTCGAGCTAGAAAGTTTTTTATGTGGACAAAATAAATAATATTTATCAAAAGGATAAATTATAGGGGAGCAAAATTTAATAAATAACGTAAATATTAGTGACTAGTCTGTCCCAGTTATAATCAGCTTATACCCTCCTCTGCTATAAGTTTAGCATCATAATAATTAACTCGGTAAGCCCAAAAAATAAGATAAGAAAAGCACCCCCCCCCCCCCCCCCCCCCCCACCACCACCCCCCCCCCCTAAACTGTTTTATTGAGTCCAATTTTCTTCCTGTTTTTTTTCATCTTGCTGTAAGAAAACAATGATATAACTTTTTAGTTGGTTATATAGCTTGTATATTTTTATTATTATTTATATAACTTGGCCACATGGATAACCAGATAAAAATTATTTATAACTTATAAAACTTGGGTTTTTATATTAGGCGTGCACGAGTTAAAATATTTATTACACTATTAATCAAACAAAACCTTTTGTTTTAAATTGAAAATTACATTTAATGAATACTGAAATTAAATTTGGAAATTTTAAGGTTATTGAGTGCAATTTTAAACGAAAAAGAAAACTACAAGATCATTTAATTCATAGAATGCACATTCTAGAAAATCGCATTAAACTTATTCAATGGTAAAATTTTCATACAATTCTTTTTTCTCTATAATTTTTCCAAAACTTGAACCGAAATTTATGGATTTGACCTGTTTTTTTAATGTAATTAGAATGAGTCCGTTCATTGAAAAATATTGCCCGATAACAATTCGAAGTTTGATATATTTCATGTATGTCGTTGCATGATTAAAGCTTTTTAAGTTGAAACCAACATGATATGTCATGTAAAATTTGTTAGAGGAAAAACTAAATGGGTAATGAAGTATTACTAAAGATGGAGGGATGTACCATATATTTGTTTATCGTATTTGTGATCAGTCAATGTGATTCATCATTCAAGTTGCGAAGATCCCAATCTATCGTTGTAATGCATGTTTAATAAACTGAGTGCTAATGTGTTAATAAGAATTTTTGTATCAACCTTAGTAAGTACTAAGATTTTTGATTTTCGAAAATATTAGTTGAAACTCTGACCGTAGTAAGAATTTTTGTTTTGCTCATGTTTACTTAAAATCCTCTTTTACGAAATTAATTCTTTTTTATTTAGAAAAACATATTTGAATTAAAAACAGACTCTTAGCAAGACGGTAAAATACACTTACAATTTTACATTTTACATAAGAAGAGAATTTGGAATAGAGTTTGGGTTGTGTACCCAATTTGTCCAACTTGTATCATATATAATCTGATATGATATTATCTGTCGATATTTAATCAAAGAGAGCCTACAAATTCCTCATACGTAAAACCTCTAAATCAACTAAAACGACTGTTTGTTTCTTGAAATACCGATTTAATCACAATAAGAGTGGCCTAGAATCGTATTAAGTGTCCGAACGATAAGACTTGATCACAACTCGTGTAGGTGAACTAATAACCTTGCACGTCTTTCTTAATTACGGAAGAGCATCCCCAATGCTTGTTCTATTACGCGCTCACAAAATTTTGTGGTGTTCCCCGGTTACATTAGATTAACAACGCTTTAGTAATAGAATTCAAATGCGGAATAAGTTAAAAGCCAAACTTGAAATGTTTCGTGTGGACTTTATAATATGATAAAAGTGGAACAAATGGACTTAGTTTCGGGTTAAAATGTGTACTTATTTAAATGGGACCTAATAGGTCATGTCCATCCCAATAAGTAATCAACTTTGATAAGCCAATAAATAAACTAAGAAAAGCACTAGCTAAACTTTTGTATGGTCCATTTATTGAGCTCAACTCGCTTTATGTATTTGTTCAACTTAAACTAAATAAATATTTATTTATATCTCTTTGATATGCTTTATATAATATATTATTTGAAAGTCTCTAAAAATACATATTCCATCACTAAAACCTGCCAAAGAATCACTAACAGGGTCACCAAAGAATTCTCATCCTCTTAATTTTCTAATTAAGTCGAAAAATTCAGGATATTATTTACAAACCTGCCATTGGAGCTTTCGGATTTAATCCGGCGAAGTAAAGTGGTGGTTTTTCCGACGAACATACGGTTTGTTTATTCATCCCGCGTCTACCCGCTATCTATTTCCCCCTTTTATCATTTCAACAACCATAACACACACACACAATTTCTCTCCCAATTTTTCCTCCAATCAATTCTCATCTCCTCAAAATGCCGGTAAACCTAACCTCAAACGGTATTCCGGCGATTCTCGCCGGCGACCTAAACTCCAAACCATTACTACAAATTCTAGAAATCAAACTAATCAAAATTAGGGTTTCTAAGAGGTATCGAATTAGATAGAGATGATTTACAGGGATTAAAAACGAGATTAGTGATCAAAATCGAGGGATTTTAAATAAGGGGCTAATTAAATAAGGTTGGTGAAGACTGCGAAAGTACTAAAATACCCTCACGTGTTTTAGACGTGGGCCATACTAACGACACAAATAAACGGACGTTGAAATTAGGGACGAAATGAGTAATTAGTTTGGAAAGCTGGACGATCCATGCAACTTTTTAAAGTTTGGGACGAAATCCGTAATTTCATATAAACCATAGGGACGTTTATGTAATTTACTCTTGTTTTTATTTTTCCAATTTTTCAAAAAATTCAGCCAAAATTTTATGGGTTTGACGACCCGTTTTTGTAATGTAATTAAAATGAGTATGTTCAACTTGAATAATATTGCCCGATAAAAGTACGAAGTTTGATATGTTTCATATATGTCATTGCAAGATTAACGCTTCGTAAGTTGAAACCAATATGATATGTCATGTGTTACAGGAAAAACTTATTATAAACTTTTACTAAAGATGAAGGGATATACCCTATATTTATTTATCTTACTTGTGATTAGTCAACGTGATTCAACATTTAATTTAAGAGGATCCCAATCCATGGTTGTTATGCATGTTTGATAAAACGAGTGTTAGTGTGTTTTTAAGAATCGTTGTATTAGTCGTAGAAAGAATTTTTAGTTTTTCGAAACATTAGTTGACCTATAACTTTGATAAGAATTTTTGATTTGCTCCTGTTTATTTAAAATCCCTATTTATGTAACGAAAAACAAACACTTAGCAAGAGGCTACAGCCGATAAAATACACTTACAATGTTACATACAAGAGAATTTGGAATAAAGTTTGGGTTGGGGACTAGATCTGTCCAGCTCTTTTGATTTTATGAAATTTAAATATAGTATAAATTATCAAATATTAGTAAAAACAATAATTAAAAAAATCATGACTTTTCCTACAATTCTTTTTTGTATCAGCCAATCTAAAAGTTCAACATATAAACAAACATATAACTTGTAACATACATAATCTTGGTATGGTTTTATCTATCGATATGTAATCAACGAGGACCTATCAATTCCTCAATCGAAAAGAGGTCCTGATCATTGCCAGGGTCATTTAGTGGGTCTAGGTCGTTGTAGAAGCTGAAATCGTCCACATGTGTTCCCGTGGATTGAATAGGACTTTGGAAATCCAATGGGGCTTGAGTATCTTCGATTTTGTTATACTGATCGCCAGGGAAATCTAGTGGCCATAGGTAATTGTAAGAGCTGAAATCGTCCTCATGCGTTGTCGTGGATTGAATAGGACTTTGGAAGTCCATTGGGGCTTCAATATCTTCGTTGTTGTTGTGTTGGTTGTGAACGTATTGTGGAAGAATTGTCAAATCATGATATGTTGTCGTTGGTTGCATGCTGGTCATATTAGGTCTTTGCAAGTCGTCTTTGGTTTGAATCTGTCGTTGAAGAACATTGTCATCCTGGTTCATTGATAATCTTTGTCGTCTAGATGGAGATTCATTGTCGAGTTGGTTTCTTTCTTCTTGTTTCCTTTTGTTATCTTTTCGAATTGTCTTGTACATCTTACATAGCACCAAATCATGTACCTACATGAACATAATAAAATTTGGTCAGTGAATCAATAATCATAAGATGAATAAGGAACAATTTACGTTATATAAGGTTAAACATAAGTTAAAAACAATCTTTATACCTTCTTGTCATCCTTTTTAATGGGATAATTGGGATTATCGATTTTATACTCGTGGATTAGCCATTGTCTCTTCTTTCCCTTATCATCAAAATAAGCTAAACCTGTTTTAATTCCAAGCGCTAATCCTCCTTCGTTCACATCATCATAAACCGTTGAAAAAATTTGGCTCGCTTTCCACAGCCCTAAGTTCTTGGTTATTCTATTCGACCGTTTCCCACTAGTGTACTTTCGCTCTAACGGGGTCAGAAAGTACCAACTATCATCACACGGACGGTATCGTTCTGTTATCAATGCAAAACAAACCACATATAAACTTAGAAACAAGATTAAATAATCAAGAAAGAAGCATATATATCAAGAAACCATCAAGATCAATTAATTAATTAACGCTTCTATCTTATTTAGTTAATATAAACGTGTTCTTCTAAAATAAAAACATGCCATCAAAAGTACGTGTAACCTCAATACCTAGATCGAACCCAAATCAGTCATAACAAACTAATAGTGTCGCTACCCACTTCTAAACATGGTGAAGATGGTGAAGATAGCTCGTTAAAGGAAGGATTCTAAGGATGTTGAGAGAATAATGTCATACACGTATATGAGTAAGTGTGGTGTCTATGAAACATGCTTTAAAAGACTCTTGTAGTGTATATTGTCAATCGTTAAGGCCATAAAATGACTTCTTTAGGTGGCAAACATAATATGGGTGATGAGAGTCGACGAACCAGATGAGTGTTGCATATATACAATTTCTTTTAAAACCGGCCAAAAAACATTATGAACATCCAACCCGTGTGTAGGCAAGGATTGAAAGGAGCCTTAGTGAAAACTATGCGTATAATGGTCGATTTAATAATTGGTAAAACGTCTCATCATAATCAATATCGAGTCGTTGAGTTTGCACATTAGATGTTTATTAAAAATCTTGAGTAATTTAAGATAATGATGTTTATTTTTTGTTTTACAAAACGAAAAAGTAATGATAATAGTGGCAAATATAAAAAAGATGCCTTAATATGACTAAAACAATAAATAGTTGAAGAAATTTAGTAATGTCAAGTGTAAAAAATATTGAACTATTAAACTGCATTTTCATAAATTGTGTTTTTTTCAAAAAAAGAAAAAAAGAAATAGGGGTATCAAGCTTATTGAAAATGGTGAAAAAACCATACTAGACTTTTGGAAAGTTTAGAAAATAGTCTAACTTAACATTTTGCACAAAATATAAACTTATACTTAGAGTATCAAGTACAAAAGAATCATTTCAACCATAATCTAAATTTAGAGAAAATTTTAAATATTGAATAATGATATTTCAAATATAGAGTATCACTATTCACTCCTCTATAAATTATTATATGTTATCTTATATAACTTGTTATATATCTATGAAAAAAAATTTAAAATGTATTATAGTTTATATAAACTTTTAGTAATTGGGGATGATTTATTTTTTAGAGCATCAACAATAAAAAATTCACTTTATCATACTTTATAGATAGAGTAAGAGGTTGGAAATGCCTTTAGTTGTTTAAAAATTAAAGGCCAGTCAAGATAATATGTTAAAATGGTTTTAACGTTGTTGTAAAACTATCATGAAAAACGGCTAGTCATTACCTAATATCAGACACTAAAAGTGGGAATATAGTCTAAAAAGGGGCTTAGCAGGGGTTTTTATTAGAGGCACAAAAGTTTGATAATAATAGATACCAAGGCAACATTAATATTTTCAATTACATATAAAATCGTGGGTTATAAAATTTGTGGTCTTAAAAAATTGGGGGTTTAAAACCGTTGATTTAGTTGTTTTACCCTTGAACCAACTCTATGAGTGAGAGAGAAGATAGAAGGAAAGAGTTATAAAAGAGTTAATTATACGGATGGTCCTTATCGTATTATCTAAATTACACTTGTTGTCCTATCTTTTGAAAAATTACATTGATAGTCCTTTGTTTTGAATTTATGCACATGGATAGTCCGTTAGTGTTAAATCAGTTCTGTTAGTTTTAGCAAAATGACCATTTAACCCTTTTTTGTCTTATTCATTCCAAACCAGAAATCATTATCCTAATCCAACATTTCTATCTTCTACTTTACTCTTTCCATCCAAACCCTAATCTTCAATTACAAGTCAAGAATCTTTTCAACATTTGATTTCCCCCAAATCAAATCACTAAATCACCATACATCTTAAATGGGACATCTTAAATGGAAACTGTTCCCAAACCCTCAAGAAAACAAATCTAGATCAATTCTACCCTAATTTACCTACTACCCCACCACCACAACAAATCTACAATCTATCAGTCTCATCTTCCGATCTGGACACTGAATCCACCGGTTCATTTTTCCATGACCGGAGTACATCTCTCGGCACACTAATGGGCGTCTCCACCACTTTTCCGACCATCACATTCCACGTGTCGTCGCAACGCCGCGACGGAAACCGTATACCGTCCGTCACGCGCCGTCGGAGAAACGAAAACGTGACGGATTTGGTTACGCAGCGGCGGAGGAAACGGTTGAGGAGGAGGAGGTGGTGGTGGTTGTGTAGTGGACATGAGTTGAAACCGTCGTCGCTTGGTGAGTTTTTGGATATTGAACGACGGTTTGGTGAAGAGGCGGTGTTTGACGGTGAAACGATGACGGTGAGTGGTGGTGACGGTGGAGGAGGAATGTTGTTTGCTCATGGTAGAGTTTTGCCACCAGTGGTGGCGCGTGGTGGTGATGATGAGGAGGAGGATGAGGATAATGATGAAACGACGTCGGTTTGTTCGATTTGTAGGTTTTCAGTTTCGATTGCTGGAATATGCAGTGTAGGTGCTACTTAAGATTTTTCTTTTTTTGAATTTAGTCAGTTTAGTATATTTGTTTGATGAAACTGGAAACTGAAAATGTATGTATGTAGGAGTTAATGAGATTGTATTTTTCGAATTGGATGAAATAAAGAAAAATCACTGATATGATCATTAGTGAAAACCCAGATGATGGATTTGTGTATATATAATGGAAAGAAATTGTAGAAAAATAATTTCTGGAAATCTAAATTTGGTTAACAAGAAAAGAAAAGAAAAAAGAAAATTTTAGAGATGAAATGAAGAAAAAGAAAAAAATTATAAAAACGGTCCTTTGCGAATAAGACAAAAAGGGTAAATTGGTCATTATGATATAACTAACATAATTGATTTAACACTAACGGACCAAAGGACTATCCATGTGCAGGAATTCAAAACAAAGGACTATCCATGTATTTTTTTCAAAAGATAAGACGAAAAGTGACATTTGGGTAATAGGATAAGGACCATCCGTGTAATTAACTCGTTATAAAATAAGGTTAAGAGTTAATTATATAAATGGTCCTTGTGCTTGCATCAATTTAGCCGGTTCAGTCCTTGGGTCGCAAATCTTACAGGTTCAGTCCCTGCGTCATCAATTTGGCTACAAGGATAGTCCTCGTGTCACTTAAAATGACTAAAATACCCTTAATAAATAAATATTAATTTATCTATCAATTTGAAAAATAAATAAAGAATAAAGAACTAATTCTCCCAACCCAAATCGCAGCAACCCAAAAAACAAAAAAAACAGCCAAATTGAAATTGTAACCCTCTTTCAAATTGAAAATCCAAATCGATTAAGATAATAAAACTGCAAATCTAGACTAAATCACAAAAAAACCTCGAAATTCAAATCGAAAACCTAAATCGAACTTCCCTAATCGCCGCCCACCAATTATTCAAATCGAAAACCTAAATCGAATCACCCTAATCGCCTGTTTCACCCTAATCGCCGCCTGCCAGTTATTCAATCGCCAGCTTCTTCAAACTGTAAATTGAATCAATGTGTGAACTGATTGTCTAACTTCTTTCCTCAAACTGGTTTTAATAGACCTATAGTTTGATTTAAGGTTTAATTTGAGGGGAAACTGGTTCTAAATTTTGGATTTGAAGGGTTTAATTTGGTGGGGGAATCAAATTGATTCACATTAACATTTTCTTGAAGGGTTTAATTTTGAGAAGGTTTTTCGTTCTTAGTGGGAATGATCGTTGTGTTTCAATTAGGTTAAGATTTTGTTTGATTTTCTTTTGTTGCTTTTTTGTGTTTAAAAAATAGAAGATAATTACACAACAAGTACTTTTGTTTTTGATAGAAATTAAAATATAAGTCATTAGGGGTAATTTTGTCATTTCAAGTGATGGAAGGACTATCACTGTAGCCAAATTGATAACTCAGGGACTGAACCCGTAAGATTTACGACACAGGGACTGAACCCGTTAAATTAGCACAAACACATGACCATTTATATAATTAACTCTAAGGTTAAAGAAAATGTCTTGTGTTTGGAAAACTTAGTTAGAGTTATAAAGTAAAGTTTGTCAACAAAGAATTTCTTGTGTTTGGACCCAAGTTTTTAAATTAGGGATGGAAAGAACAAACATAACTTCGTTATGTATAAACAATTCAA
Organism: Senecio squalidus; assembly: GCA_910822075.1. Taxonomy (NCBI): domain Eukaryota; kingdom Viridiplantae; phylum Streptophyta; class Magnoliopsida; order Asterales; family Asteraceae; genus Senecio; species Senecio squalidus. The sequence goes on from CAJVGC010000508.1 coordinate 35,292,413, forward strand.
CGAAAGTTGTACTATGGTATTTCGGTTATCAAATAAGAAAAGAATATATAAATAATATAATAGAGGATAGAGAAAAAGATTTTATCTTATTGTTAATATATACGAAGATAAATATATAATATAATCTAGTTTTGAGTTAATTACATAATTGGTCCATGTGTTTGTTCCAAAACAACGGGTCCAGTCCCTGGGTCACAATTCGTTCGGGTCCAGTCCCTGGAGCCTATCTTTGGTTGCAAGTTTGGTCCCTCTTCCTAACGTTCGTTTATTTTGGTCGTTAAGTGAGTCACGTGCTTCTCACGTGAGGGGTATTATAGACATTCTCTCTTTTACAGGGATCAGTTATGTAACTTAAAAATATCATATTTTAATTTGTTATTTTTTTTTTTCTAAATTCATAAACATCAAACCAAAATTCCAGATTTCATCTCTCTCTCTCTCTTCTTCTTTCACTCCAAACCACTATTTGAAGAAATTACTATTCTAGACAATTACCAGCACCTACAAATATTGAATAACGGGCGAATCATTTCTTTGTTTCTGTCAATCTCAATCTCGTCGGACCACCACCGCACGCCACCGTCACCTCCGTTTACAACAACCAAATAAATCTCTATTTCAACGACTTTTTCTTGATTTTTTTTATTGTTTTCAATGATCGATTGATTTGTTTTTCATCATGTTAATGGCGAATCGTTGGAATTCTAGGGTTTCTGTTTTTCTCATCCTCTTTTGTTTTCCAGGTGATTTATTAATTATTTCTTATCGATTGATATTGATTATCGATTGATTATTGATTATCGAATTAGAACTATTTTATGCTTATTGATTTTTGAATTACGTGATTATTGATGTTTGATTCGTAGAATTGAGCTTCTGATTTTGAATTTGTAATATTCTTTTTGCCCTGTTATGAATCAGATAGGTTTTTCGTTTGTGGTGGCGGTGGTTAGGGAGGGAGGCGGTGGTTTGGAGTGAAAGAGGGAAAGAGAGAGAGATGAAATCTGGAGTGGTTTGGAGTGAAAGAAGAAGAGAGAGAGAGAGATGAAATCTGGAATTTTGGTTTGATGTTTATGAATTTAGAAAAAAAAAATAACAAATTAAAATATGATATTTCTAAGTTACATAACTGATCCCTGTAAAGGAGAGAATGCCTATAATACCCCTCACGTGAGAAGCACGTGACTCACTTAACGACCAAAATAAACGAACGTTAGGAAGAGGGACCAAACGTGCAACCAAAGATAGGCTCCAGGGACTGGACCCGAACGAATTGTGACCCAGGAACTGGACCCGTTGTTTTGGAACAAACACACGGACCAATTATGTAATTAACTCTCTAGTTTTTGACTATTCATTGAATAATCAAAAAAAACTTAGTAGTAAATATTATGATGAATAATATGGCTTATTGGTTTCACATGATTCTATGATCGAGAAATAATGAAATAATTGATAAAGTAACGATCGACCTATTTAAGAATTATAAGAATGAGAAAGATCATTAGAAGAAAGTTATCCCGAGGTATGGCAATTATAAAATTTATTGCTCCACAAAATCTAGAATTTCTCGTAAGAATGAAAGATCGTAATAAAATAGCAATGGGACATTTTTTGGTTTGACTGAAATATTACTAGAGTTTGATCGAGTTATAAAGGAACATGTGTGACGAATCACTAGTGATAAGATCCTTTCCATTATCATGTTCAAATAGTCGTAATATAAAGTATCACTTTTATTAATTACTACTACAATTAAATTTCAAATAATTGAAAAATTAAAATAATCAAAATATAAGATATATAGTTGATTCCACTGCCGATACTAGATACAAAGAACGCGTGTCTTTGATATATATTGAAGTATATATATATATATATATATATATATATATATATATATATATATATATATATATATATATATATATATATATATATATATATATATATATCTTTAATATATAATAAAAGAGAGGCCTTAAATGCCACATGGCGAAGTAAGGACCCTTAGATGGGTTAACTTATTTGATTTCAACCGTTAGATCAAATTGATGATGTCATCAAACACTATTTTCATTTTAGTTGTCCCACATCGCTTCAGGTATGAAACTTTTTCATACTTCTAGCCTATATATATCATATGCCTTTAGTTTTTCCTACTTTGTCCCACATCGCTTCATGTATGAAACTCTTTCAGACTTCTAGCTTATATATATCATATGCCTTTGGATTAAAATATAGTTCGACGGTAATTTTCAGGTCAATCGGGTCAAACCCGAAACCCGACAAACTGGAACTATTCTATCCGAAACCCGACCCTATTTATGAATCGGGTGTTGCCTTAAATGCCACATGGCGAAGTAACGACCCTTAGATGGGTTAATTTATTTGATTTCAACCGTTAGATCAAATTGATGATGTCATCAAACACTATTTTCATTTTACACTCTTTTACAAAACATAATTACATTATCTCTTTAATTCCAATCTCTACTTAAATAAAAACAAAATTCCAATTTACTTAAAAAAATTTCACACAATTTGAACTATGATTTACATAATTTTTATTTAAAATCTCCTAATAAAAAATATTAAAACATGTGTATAAACGTAAAAGTGTTTATGTTATTATAACTAACATGTGTATAAACGTAAAGGTATATATATGTTATTATATGTATAACATTGTCTTTTTATAATAACCTAAAATCTACATAAACATAAAGTTTACAATTCAATTTTTATTTTTTTCCGCGCTATCGCGGGACAATAATCTAGTATATATATATATATATAGATTGGGGTTCAATAGAGATCCTCTTTTTGCTAGAGATCCAAGGATCCCCTTCTCAGCCACAAGATCACCTAAATTGTGTGGCTGAGATTAAAAGTTGACTTTAATGAATTTATAAGGAAAAGACACGGAGGGGTAATATGGTCTTTTTACCTTTTTCCTTTTTTTTTTACTCCCACGCGCTTTTCCTCACTTTTGTCTTTTTGCTTTTGTGTCACCTTTTCATACTTTCTCTCTCTTTAAAAGTATGAAAAGGTGACATTTCTCTCTCTGTAAAAGTTGAAATGTCACCTTTTCATACTTTCTCTCTCTTTAAAAGTTGAAATATATTTTAAAAAGCAAATCATTTATTTTATTGGGTTGTAAATTAGAATATGTAGGGTTTATGATTTTAAAAAGCAAATCACAGGTGATTACTAGACATTTGGTTACATTTTACATCAAAGAACTAAGGCACTAAATTATAAACAGTTTCTTAATGTAAAAACTACATAATCACAGGTGATTAAATAAGCATTTGGTGACATTTTACATTAACATACTAAGACATTAAATAATAAACAGTTTCTCAATGTAAAAACTACATAATCACAGGTGATTAAATAAGCATTTGGTGACATTTTACATCAACATACTAAAGAAAATTATTAATAAAATCACAGGTGATTACTAAACATTTTGATGACATTTTTTACATCAACATATAAGGCACTAAATTAATACAATCACAGGTGATTACTAGACATTTGATGAAATTCTACATCAAGGTATTAAGGCACTAAATTAAGAACCTTAAATGTATTAAGGTATTAAGGCACTAAATCACAGGTGATTTTCCTTTACAATTTGTTGACTACAAAATTACATTTAAGATATTTAGTGACTTAATTTAATAAAATCACATGTGACATAGTTATTGTTCAAAGAAAATACACCAAACCGAAAGTATTCTCAAACAAAATATTTGTCTACTCATTTCAAATAAAATTCAACTAGTAAAGTAACATATTAAATTCAAAATATTTTGTGTCAAACCTTCAATTGATTGTTAATATTACAATCTAAGGCACATTATTAATAAAATCACAAGTGATTACTAAACATTTTGTGACATTTTACATCAACATACTAAGGAACATTATTAATAAAATCACAGGTGATTACTAAACATTTTTGTGACATTTTACATCAACATATTAAGGCACATTATTAATAAAATCACAGGTGATTACTAAACATTTTTGTGACATTTTACATCAACATATTAAGGCACATTATTAATAAAATCACAGGTGATTACTAAACATTTTTGTGACATTTTACATCAACATACTAAGGCACATTATTAATAAAATCACAGGTGATTACTAGGTGATTACTAAACATTTTGGTGACATTTTACATCAAGGTACTAAGCCACTAAATTATAAACAGTTCTTAATGTAAAAACTTTAGAATCACAAGTGATTACTAAACATTTTTTATGACATTTAAGGCACTAAATTAATACAATCACAGGTGATTAATATAGATTTTGTGACAATTTGCATCAAGGTACTAAGACACTAAATTATAAACAGTTCTTAGTGTAAAAACTATAGAATCACAGGTGATTACTAAATATTTTGGCGACATTTTACATCAAAATACTAAGGCACTAAATTAATAAAATCACATGTGATTACTAAAGATTTTGTGACAATTTACATCAAGGTATTAAGGCACATTATTAATACAATCACAGGTGATCAATTGAAGGTTTATAATCAACATTCTTTTAAAAATTTGCCTCAATTGTTAGATCATTTTAGCGAGCATAGTAATATTTCCATGTTAGTAGCAATCACGAAATAAGCAACTTCAGAGTATTTGGTATCATAAAACAAACTTCTCTATTACAAAATAATACCTCCATTTAAAAATTATAAAAGTCTCGTTAATAAGTATGATGATAAGAGGTAAGTTTTAAAAGAATAAAGAAACATATAGGTTTTCCCTTTTTTTCAACTCACCTTTAAAAGAGGTTTGAACAGGCGGCCCAAAATCTTTTTCATAACACCAACCGCTGCGCCCCTCTCGTCTTCTCTAAATTCATATGAAACTAACAATAACAAATTAAACACTGACCTATCCACTTTATCATTCTGGTCTGAATCAGTTTCTTCATTTTCATTTTCTTCATCAGAAACAGTTCCGCCATTATCGGTCTGTTCTTTTTCATTGGCATTTTCCGATTCATTATCAATTTGTTGTTCCTCGTTATTATGATTATAGTGAGATTGAAGATAGAGGTCGATTTGTTGACGAATATAGGGTTTCTTATCGGATAAATCGATACCTAGGTTTTGTTCCAGTGCGCGGCGGACGGTGGCTGGACATGTATTGTGGCCGGAATCTAGCCATTTTTGGATGCTGGTGCGGTCATAGGTGACGCCGGTGCAGAGACTGACCGGAGATTTCATTACATCCATGGTGATTATGATTGATAAAGGAGGGGGTTTTGGGAGTGGAGAAAGGTAAAGTGAAATTGATAAGATGGTTTTGGAAGTGGAGAAAGGTAAAGTGAGTTTGATAAGATGACGGCGCGTGTAACTTTAAAATAATTTCTGAATATGACTAAAATACCCCTCCGTGGGTTTGATGGATTAATGAATTTGTGTGGCTATAAATGTGATCCTTGGACCTCTAGCAAAAAGAGGATCTCTATTGAACCCTCCCCTATATATATATATATATATATATATATATATATATATATATATGTCATATATAAGTATTAGTGTCGATGAGTGCCTTTTAGGATTCATAAAAGAACCTCACCGTCACCAACCTGCAGAGTTTTTTGGCGCCTTAATGAAGATATCTTAGAGGTACTATAGATAAGACGTTGTTTGATTAAGAGAGTAAGATCGTAAAGCTTTTTTATTATTATTTATAGAATTATATTAGGCGATGATTCTATCTTCCATTAGAGTTATGCTCTATTTTAAACTAGTATATTATCCGCCCTTTGTAACAAAGATGAGAATCATATTTAATATAATTATGCTAAGGATATGTTACAATCATAATGTAAAAAGTAGTGATACAAAATTCATATAAAAGAATAAAATTTAAATTTTGATAAAATTGAACTTCATTATCATGTAAAATTTATCGATAGACAACGTTTGAGGTGTATACCATGGCTCGCTTAATTCCGCTAGATAGCAACAACATGCGGAATTGTCCGACTTTGCGTTATATAGATCAAAAGCTGTTAGCAAACTTTAAACGAGGATACCAATTTTAAACTTCAATTCAATGCTACATCATTTACAATTAACGGTGTTCATGGGGTGAGTTGTTTCGATAAACGGTGACATCCTTAAACATGTGGCATAAGATGGGGTGGAACATGGTTACATGACACTTATTGCTAGTTCACTACTGCCATAAATAAGTCCCATAATTATCAAGGAATTGTTTGAAATTATTGTTCGTCACTTATCTTATCTTTTTGAATGACACTATCCTTAGCAGTTCAACCGATGAATGGTGTTATATCATTTAGGGTTCTAGTCTTAAGAAAATTAATTGTTTATATCTATGAGAGTAAATTACATAGATCGTCCCTAAGGTTTATATGGAATTACGGTTATCGTCCCTAAGTTTAAAAAGTTGCATGGAAGGTCCCAAAGTTTAGACTAATTACGGATTTCGTCCCTAATTTGGATGTCCGTTAATTTCCACCGTTAGCCTTCCCTCACGTGTTAAACACGTGAGGGTATTTTCGTCATTTCGCACTATTCTTCCCCAAAATCAAAATCAGATTCCTTTTTGTAAATCAAAATCAGATTCCTTTTTGTAAATCAAAATCAGATTCATTTTGCACTTTCTCCCCCAAAATCAAAATCAGATTCATAATCAGATTCAAATAAACACACACACAATCAAAATCAAAATCAAAATCAAAATCAAAATCAAAATCAAAATCAAAATCAGATAAACCTCATAATAAAATCGGCGAGACACACAGGCTGCTTCGAAATCGGCAACCAAGTCTAAAAACCCTAAACGTCGATTTTCTTAATTAATCAACCCCTAAACGTCGGATTTTCTGTTAATGGTCGATGTTTCTCTTATTAGGTTAAAATGAAATTGATGATTTGCGTGAGTGTTTATATGGAATTACGAGTAAATTATATGGAATTCCGAGATGAATCTGAGATGAATCTGGGTTGGTGGCGATGATGGGGGCGATGAATTCCGAGATGAATCTGAGATGAATCTGAGATGAATCTGGTTTTTATATGGAATTCCGAGATGAATCTGGGTTGGTGGCGATGATGGGGGCGATGGTGATTGTAGTGGCGGTGATGGCAGCGCCAGTGAGTTGCAGGGGACGATGGTGATTGTAGGGTTGGTGGCGATGGTGATTGTAGGGTTGGTGGCGATGAGAGAGATGTTTGTTTGTAATATAGAAAATTGAGTAAATTACATATATCGTCCTTATTAGGATATAAAATGAAATCAATTAGAAAAAGGTAAATAAATTGAAGACCGAGAAATGACTAAAATACCCTCACGTGTTTTACACGTGAGGGAAGTCTAACGGCAATAATTAACGGACGTCCAAATTAGGGACAAAATCCGTAATTAGTCTAAACTTTGGGACCTTCCATGCAACTTTTTAAACTTAGGGACGATAACCGTAATTCCATATAAACCTTAGGGACGATCTATGTAATTTACTCTATCTATGAGTATTTACTTTTCTTTAAAGAATATTATCGAAAGTTCTAAATTTTGAACTTTAATTGTTTTGTAGAATGTTAAACACTCCTGCATAAAACATGAATTAATGTATTTCTTTCGTCCAATTATATTTGTCCATTTTGACTTTTTAAAGTTTTTTTTTTTCAACTTTAATCTTAAATAATTTTGTTTGTGTTATGTATTACTTGATGAAACATATATCAATAGAAAAAGGATTTAAAACTCAATCTATCTATATATTTTGCATCAATTAATATATAATACAAACAAAATTATATAAAATCAATGTTTAAAAGAAAAGACTTTAAAATTTTAAAGAGGACAAACATAATAAGAAGAGGAAGTATTTTTGAAATTATCTTTTTTATGATTTATAGTATGAGATTATGAAAAAGACACATTTTTCAAATTAGTGTTCATTAAAATCTCATTCTTATAAGAAAAAGTTTATGTTGATATTTTAAGAAAAGATTTGTAAAACGTCCACTAGCTAATTAATAAGGTTTTTCCGGATTAGGGACATCTTATTACTAGACTTAAAAGCAAGAAGTTGGCTTATGTTTTTAACTAGTTCTTTTAACTCGCGGATTGCGGCAAAATTTTGATTTTTATATGTTTAAATTTTAAAGGAAACAAAAAATAATTATTATTTATGATAATAAATTACCTTTTGCAACTAGAAGTTATAGTAGTTTATAAAAAACAAATTAACTAGATTAAGATTCCCTAAGATTTAAATAACAAAATAATGGGTTACCCACTTTTTATGTCCCAAACTGTAAAAACAACTTCTTCTTTTTCTTCTAAATATTGTTTTCAATTTACATTATATTATTCGTATCCAAATATAGATGTCTCAGTTTTTTGATTAAAATAAAAGAAAATTTTTAAATTTTTTACAATGAGCTTTCTTTTAATTTGATTTAGTATTAGGGTATACAAATATCATTTATATATATATATATATATATATATATATATATATATATATATATATATATATATATATATATAGGGTTGAGTTCAAGAAAAACTATTAAAAAATTTGAGACCAAATGGACCAATCACAACTTTTTATTTCAAAAACCATCGTAACTTTTTTTTTGTTTAAAAATTAATTATCTCATAAACGGTAAATGTATTAAACGAATAAATTGTACCATTAAAACGAGGATTTTCTCCTCTTTCTATAGAGAACCCACTCGATATACTTTTGACGAAATTTATTTTCGGGTTTTTTTACGAGTTTTGAAATTTTATATTACAAATCACTGTTTTATCATATGTGATATCAGTAGTTTGACATATTATTTTTTTGTTTTTCTTTTTGATTTAAGTTGAATGTATGTAATATAAAAAATCTATGTTTCGAAACTCGTATTTAGTGTTCAAATCATATGTGATATTGTCTTATGAATTTCAACATTTGGCCATAAACGAAAAAATAAAAGTCATCAAAATTCGAATTTTTTTCTGGGTCTATATAGGTTATACGTTGTATAACATTGTTGTGTATTAAAATTCATATTTAGAGTTAAAATCATGTGTAATATTTGTCTTTTAAGTTATATCACATATTATATTGTATTATCATATATGATTTTAGTATATATCACATATGATTTATATTCATATCATATATGATTTACACTAATATCACATATGATATAGTATTATCATATGTGATTTTAGTATAAATCACATATGATTTATATTCATATCATATATGATTTACAGTAATATCACATATGATATAATATTATCATATGCTATTTTAATATATATCACATATGATTTATATTCATATCCTATATGATTTACAGTAATATCACATTTTATGTCAAAAAACGAGAAAAAATAAAACTAGTTAAAATTCGATTTTTTTTCTAAGTTTAGGTAGTTTATACATTTTATAGTAATTCTCTTTTATACAATTTTACGTAATGATGTAAATATCATATATGATATTATCGTTATAATTTCAATAAAAAAAAAAAAAAAAAAAAAAAAAAAAAAAAAAAAAGGTCGTCCAAAGTATATAACACCACTGGCTCTAATTAAAGATAAAAACGAGACGATCGCAACGGTGTATTTTGTTTCGTCTAACGATCAACGATTTGTGAGATAAATTAATTTAAAAAAATAAAAGAAAAATGGGTTTTGGTTTTAATCTTAACCATTAGATTAAAATGGGATCAAGGGCCAAAATGATGTCTTTTTGTCTCAAGAAAATTATGGGTCTTAAATGATCTTTTCTCTATGAATATGATATAATAAAAAGAGATTAGAAATAAAAAGAATAGGAAGCAATATGGTGATGACACGTGTCAGGAAAAAAAAATATCCCATTATTAAATCATTAAGGGTATAATCGTCATTTTGACACCACACTTTTCAGATCTGCTTTTAAATCCCCAAATTTCTCTCATTTTCATCATCTTCATTATTTAATTACATCAATTAACCCGCCGGAATTGCAGATGGAAACTGAAGGTCGCCGGTGAATTGATTTAATAATGAAGGGGAAACCGAAGCTCGCCGTTGAATTGTTTAATAATCAATTCAGATGAGGAAACTGAAGCTTGCCGAAATTACATCAAAAAGCACCGCCGTTCCCCGCAGATCCGACGCCTCGTTCCACTGGTAATTGTTACACCTTCCTGTATTGATTTATTAGGGTATCGTTTATAAGCAGATCTGAAAATTTCTGAATTGATTTAATCGATGAACGGGAATTGCAGATGGAAGAAGAGAAGCTGCTCGGAAATTGCAGATGAACGGAAATTGCAGATGGAATAAGAGAAATTGCAGGTGGATTTTCCGGTGACGGTGGCGGTGGTGGTTCGTTTTGGTGGATTCAATTTGGTGAATGTATTTATGCACAATGTTTTGTAATTTTATGCAGAGATATATCTAATTTTTTTATGCACAATGTTTTGTAATTTTTTGTATAAAAACCTTACATAAAATTAATGCACAAGTTATTTATAAAAATCGATACACAATGTTCGTAATTTTTATATAGAAATTTTTTATGCACATAAAATCTATGCACACGTTATTGATAATATTTATGCACAAGGATTCAAAAAATGAGTAATCTAGGAAAATGAAATTATAAAAAAAAGATATTTTCTGCTTACTACAAAAAGGATATGAAAGTTTGAAAATATTACAAAAATGTCACCGCGTTGACTTTTTTGGACCTCCTTTTTGTTGACTAAATGTGTGGCTAGGAATCCTTCATATCCTTTTTATCTTAAAATTTTTTACAATATCCCTCCCCTATATATATATATATATATATATATATATATATATATATATATATATATATATATATATATATATATATATATATATATAGGGACTGATTCATGCGAGAACTCTTATTTCCGCGAGAACTGCGATAACTCTTAAAAAAAGTGTCAATTAACATGTAATTATGTTTATTGACATGTAAAAACTATTGAATGTTAAAAATCTAGTAAAAATATAAATGAAAAATTAAAAAAAAATTGTATGAAATCACGCGTATTAAGAATTGTTCTCATGTGAACGTTTTTTTTCAAAAAATGAGTTCATATATGAACGAAAATTTTTCACGTCATTTTATATGATTTTTTTTTAGTTTTTTACGTTTATATTTACTTGATTATTAATCTCCAAAAGAGTGTGCATGTGAATGAACAAAGTGAAACGTGATTTAACACTTTTTGTGAGAGTTCTCGCAGTTCTCGCAAAAAAAGGAGTTCTCGCATGAACCATTCACTATATATATATATATATATATATATATATATATATATATATATATATATATATATATATATATATATATATATATATATATATATAGATTGGGGTTCAATAGGGATCCATTTTTTGCTAGAGATCCAGGGATCCCCTTCTCAGCCACAAGATCACCTAAATTGTGTGGCTGAGATTAAAAGTTGACTTTAATGAATTTATAAGGAAAAGACACGGAGGGGTAATATGGTCTTTTTACCTTTTTCCTTTTTTTTTTACTCCCACGCGCTTTTCCTCACTTTTGTCTTTTTGTCTTTTTGCTTTTGTGTCACCTTTTCATACTTTCTCTCTCTTTAAAAGTATGAAAAGGTGACATTTCTCTCTCTGTAAAAGTTGAAATGTCACCTTTTCATACTTTCTCTCTCTTTAAAAGTTGAAATATATTTTAAAAAGCAAATCATTTATTTTATTGGGTTGTAAATTAGAATATGTAGGGTTTATGATTTTAAAAAGCAAATCACAGGTGATTACTAGACATTTGGTTACATTTTACATCAAAGAACTAAGGCACTAAATTATAAACAGTTTCTTAATGTAAAAACTACATAATCACAGGTGATTAAATAAGCATTTGGTGACATTTTACATCAACATACTAAGACATTAAATAATAAACAGTTTCTCAATGTAAAAACTACATAATCACAGGTGATTAAATAAGCATTTGGTGACATTTTACATCAACATACTAAAGAAAATTATTAATAAAATCACAGGTGATTACTAAACATTTTGATGACATTTTACATCAACATATAAGGCACTAAATTAATACAATCACAGGTGATTACTAGACATTTGATGAAATTCTACATCAAGGTACTAAGACACTAAATTAAGAACCTTAAATGTATTAAGGTATTAAGGCACTAAATCACAGGTGATTTTCCTTTACAATTTGTTGACTACAAAATTACATTTAAGATATTTAGTGACTTAATTTAATAAAATCACATGTGACATAGTTATTGTTCAAAGAAAATACACCAAACCGAAAGTATTCTCAAACAAAATATTTGTCTACTCATTTCAAATAAAATTCAACTAGTAAAGTAACATATTAAATTCAAAATATTTGTGTCAAACCTTCAATTGATTGTTAATATTACAATCTAAGGCACATTATTAATAAAATCACAGGTGATTACTAAACATTTTTGTGACATTTTACATCAAGGTACTAAGGCACATTATTAATAAAATCACAGGTGATTACTAAACATTTTTGTGACATTTTACATCAACATACTAAGGCACATTATTAATAAAATCACAGGTGATTACTAAACATTTTTGTGACATTTTACATCAACATACTAAGGCACATTATTAATAAAATCACAGGTGATTACTAGGTGATTACTAAACATTTTGGTGACATTTTACATCAACTTACTAAGGAACATTATTAATAAAATCACAGGTGATTACTAAACATTTTTGTGACATTTTACATCAACATACTTAGACACATTATTAATAAAATCACAGGTGATTACTAAACATTTTTGTGACATTTTACATCAACACACTAAGTCACATTATTAATAAAATCACAGGTGATTACTAAACATTTTGGTGACATTTTACATCAAGGTACTAAGCCACTAAATTATAAACAGTTCTTAATGTAAAAACTTTTAGAATCACAAGTGATTACTAAACATTTTTTATGACATTTAAGGCACTAAATTAATACAATCACAGGTGATTACTATAGATTTTGTGACAATTTACATCAAGGTAGGGTTTTTTCCACCATCTATATACAAAATACAAATTTAAGTAAAATCAATCAAATAAATCAAAAAAATTGAAGAATTAGTTGAGATGATTAAGTAATGACCTGTACAAGTACGAGTTCTTGATTTATTACAGCTAACAACTAAAAACAACTAAAACGTATGGATCTTGTCTAGAAATCCACTCAGTATCTTTCAATTTATTACACCTAACAACTAAAAACAAGTACAAAATTATTAGATCTAAGTTTTAATAAATGAATAAAATTTTAGAGAAAAGTTTACCAGTGACTTCAAGAAGATTGCCATGGATGCCGTGAGACGCCATTGATGCTGCTGCTTTATTAAGCAGTTCTTAACAGCTAAAATGGGACCACAAAATCACTGAAACAGATCAATCACAAATCAATAACCTAAAATACTTAACAAATTTAGAAATCATTCAAAACAAACAATTGAACACTCGTCTGATGTCTCCTGGCGAAGATCTCGTAGGCGGTTTCACGGAGGTCGGTGGGGGAGAGAGATGGGGTGAGGTCGCCGAATGGGGATGGGAGTGGATCTAGAGTGGTGGTGGTGACGGCGGAGGTGACGGTGGTGGTGGTGGAGGAGCCGGTGGAGTCTCGCCGGAAATGGCCGATGATTCTTTCTCTACTGAAAAGAGAAGCCATTTATGAAAGAGAGAGAGAGAATGGGGAAGAGAAAGAGTAAAGTGAAAAAAAGCTTACACATAGAGGCGCGTGTGACTTTAATATTTTTTCAATATGACTAAAATACCCCTCCGTGGGTTTGATCTATTAATAAAATTGTGTGGCTCTAAAGGTGATCTCTGGATCTCTAGCAAAAAGAGGATCTCTATTGAACCCTCCCCTATATATATATATATATATATATATATATATATATATATATATATATATATATATATATATATATATATATATATATATATATATATATGGAGAGGTTCTTATAAACCAAAACTTAAAGTAAAATAAGTAAAAAAATATGAAAAACTAATTTATTATATGTGTAATTTTATATTATGTTTATTTATTCAATTATAACAAACTTTAAAAAAGCAAATTTTGATATGCATTAAAATATATGTCTTTTAGGGACTGTGCATCAAATTCTTTGTTTTTGTACAGTAAATATTCAAATTTGATGCACAACGGTAAAACTACCCATTTTATGATGTACAAAAAAACTTCGTTTTTTAAAGTTTGAGATATGGTTAAAATGAACGATAATCCAAAATATCTAACGTTATAAAAAAAAATTTAATTTGTTTTTACTTATTTTACCTTAAGGTTTGTTTTACAAGAACCAACCTATATATATATGTATATATATATATATATATATATATATATATATATATATATATATATATATATATATATTAAAAGATGTGCATTTAAAACCATATGACAAAACATGAGTGATTAGATTGATTTGAAAATTAAATTTACACCTTAGATCAAAATGACGATATCATATAACGTCATAATTAACTATTTTCGTTTTTACCCTTCAGTTTTAAATTCAATTTTAACCTTTCAACTTTACTACATATTTAAAAACACATATTTTGACACTATTAATTTAAATGTTAAATATTTTTATCTATTTAAGAAAATAAAATAATATAATTGTAAGAAATTTTTCTTATTGTTGACATACAAAAAGAGACACCTCTATATTTTCGTTTTTGTTTAACAATAAACGAATACTAGACTAACAAAACACTTTAAATTGATCTCTAAGATTCTGTATAGTGTACGGGTATGAAATAACCATATTGTGAAATTATTTAATTTGAACTTTAAGACTGTGTCCTTATATAAAGAAAATGGAATAAAAAGTTATTGAATACTTACCTCTACCAACATGACATAACCTAAAAATATAATTTATAAGATTCTATAATCATTCTAAAACACTTAAATGACTCACATATATAAAATTATAAGTGTCGAATTAAATAGTTTGTATCTCTAAGATTCTATATAGATTCTAAAACACCATATTCTAAAACACCCAAAAAGTTTTCCTCGACACTAAAACTTGTAGATAGATCTTAGAGATCAATTTAAAGTATTAGTGTCGAGGAATGCTTTTTAAATTTATAAAAGTGGAAGATACAAAATTTCAAGGACTTTTTGATGTTGTACAAGATAATTTGAAGTTGATAGTCCTAATGTGTATGCTAGTGGATCTAATATAATAGAAAAACATCAAAAAAAAAATGTAACCGAAAATAATAAATATTAACCATGGAGCTTTTTATACCTTGTGTGGTATGGTTGTCTTACAATGTGCGAGTGTGGCCATATATATATATACGGTAGTGAATGTAAATACAAAATCCGTAAACAATTTTGTTTGCTGTTTAGTGATTTTAACATAAATATTTAAGGTCTAGTTATTGTATGACTATTGACACATTGTAACTCGTTTCATTCAAAGAGTCAGTTGGTTGTAACTGAACAAAAAACTGATTTCTTATTCTATCTACTTTGTTAATCTTTTTGTTTTTTATTTGTCTTGTATCTCAGTAAAATTTATATTAAATATAAGATACTAATTTAATCAAATATATTGAATGACTACGTTAGCAAACTAGATGATGTGATGTCATAATAAAGTCAAGAGACATGTAAAACTAGATAGCAGTATTAGGCCCAGCCGCCACACTTTGAAACCATCTACATATTATACCTACCACTTGTATTTCCACGTCAGATTCTTTACACTTATCACTAGGTCCTTTGTATCTAGTTTCCTTTGTTATTTCCTCCAATATTCATGGGCATTTTTGGAAATTCATCCATTTTCTTTAGAATCTCATGCTTTAAATTTATATAAATAAAGTTGCACTCTTCCCACTTTCTCTCGCACCATTTCCCTACTCTTTCCTCTCCATCTTTTGTTCACATTTCACATACATTTGTCAACTCAAGTTCGTATACATTTGTCACTTAAAAGGTACGAAATCCGTTAAGTGTTTGCGATTAGCCAAGTGCACGCAGGATTTGTTATTGAATTGGTACGAGTTTTTGATAATGTATAGTAATGGTACCTCATCCGATGCGATTGCAAAAGATATTAATTCTCTCTTGCATTCATCTACGTTTAACCATCATCCGTCTGATGGCGAATTCGCAAAAATCAAGGACTTGTCTTCGGGTTCTTATTCCAACAACAATTTTCATGAACATAATTACAATTACAATCATAATCAAGATCAAAATCAAAATCAAAATCAAAATCAGCAGCCCCATGTCCTAGGTGGACAAACTACAAGTTCCTTAATGCGCTACCGCTCTGCTCCAAGCTCATTCTATGCAAATCTACTAGACGAAGACGATTTTTTTGCTCCTTTACAGACCTCCTCAAACAACAAGCCAGATGAAACATTCTTCTTTGCGCAACAACAACAACAACAACAACAACAACAACAACAACAACAACAACAACAACAACAACAACAACAACAATTTCAGTCGGATTCTAATGAATTTATGCATTATGTTTCAACATCATCATCTATGAAGCCAGAACCAAAAGAGACCGATATTCCAAAACTAGATCTCTCCTCTCAATACTTACCAACGATCAACAGCAATGGTACCTACAATCCAAGTAATCGTAATAATGTACAAAGTTCGTCAACATTTAGATCGATGAACTCAACAAACTCGAATCTCATTAGACAAAGTAGTTCTCCAGCTGGATTTTTGTCCTCCTTGGATGCTGAAACCGGTAACTTTTTCTTAAAATCTTTGTTTACTTATTTCAACTTTAAAACGTCAAAAACACTTCCCATTTACTCATTTAGTATTGGTTGTCGTTATGTAAAAGTAACAAACTTGTTGTTATCATAAGTTTTTATTTATTTATTATGTTTGTTTATTTCAACTTGCAGGCCTTTAAATATAAAAGTTTATAAATCCTCCAATGAGATCGATGCATTTATAAATAATATATTTTTATTGTTTAGACTAAAGCTGATTGGTTGCAATATTTTAAGAAGTGATAAAAGTATTATTTTTCGTTAAAGATAATGATGGGTTGTAAGTGAGATAACATTGTTTTCAAAAATTATATTGAAAATTACCTAAGTGTTAAATGACACAAATTATATTCTTTTAATATTATTTATGTCATTTTAACTAAAGGTCAGCATCGAAGAAGTGACTAATTGCAAAATAAATATAAAGTGTTTAGATCTTGAAAAGAAAGAAAGTGAAAGAAATATTGGTTAAATGTAGTTGATATTTCTTACCCTTTGTATCCTCGAAAGATCACTATAAAGTCAACTAAGAATATAACTTTGTAATTTAAACGAGTGTTGTTAACCGTCAACATCTTAGGTTCATTCTTTAATTAATAGTAGTATTTTATAGTATTAATCAATTGAATCGAAAATTTACTTTCATTTTTATCCTTATGCAGTATATTTTGTTTTGTCTTTTTGTTCACGCCAATTATACAAATTTGGTCTCGGTATTTTTATTTTTATTTTGACAACGTTTTCCAAAGAAAATCTCTGTTTAAACTTATGTCGCTATATGACTTACATGTATTCATTTTTAGGTTAATTCTATATTACAACTCATTTTTTTTAGAAGTCTTGCTAATTATATTTAAAGTACGTTTGTCAACCAAATGTTATGGGAAAACTGTTTTATGATTTTTAACTTTTCGTATTTCAGTAATAACATAATTTTTTTCATGCTTTTTCAGATCTTATTTTGATTTAAAGTTAATAAAACTCTAAAAGTAGATTTAAGAGATTCCAATAGTCCAAATGTTTTGAAGCCTTAAGTGCATATGTAAATATGCATGCAACATGCTTGTGGCATAAAATTAGGCCTTAATGTTTTTGGGTAATGATTCTTTGAGTCAGTAAATGTCTTTAACATGATTCGAATTTGGTACCTTCCACGTATAGTGTGAGTTTTATCCAATTTCAAATTATCACCGCGGCAACTCCTCGAGGACATATTAACAAGAAATCTATCATTTCTCATATGATCTTATATTATTTCAAATTCTTACAAATTCTGAGTTTGAAAATACTACTCCAATAATATTAGAAACTAAAGAAGAAATCCCTTTTCAAGATGAGCAATGAGCATGCATAAAAATAGAGCTTGTCTATACTGTAATTTTTGTAATGATTATTCATAATGTGTTTTGCCAAGTACGTAAACTAATTAACATTTCGTGTTAAGGCTAAACTTACATTTCTTAATTAGTAATCCGACTGAGAATAAAACAAGATATGATTTTGAAACTTGGTGACAGAAAATCCATTATCCATAAGTTTAATGATGGGTATGATACTCAAACTATAGCAAATACTATATTAGACGACGATGATATACTCCATATATAGCTAATTAACCCTTGTGTGTTTCCTAACATAGAATACACCGAAGTAGTGTTAATTTTCTTATCAGGTTTTGCAGGTAAGAGACATGTGGAGAAAACAAGTTCCTCAAGTAGGTTGAATAATCACATCAGTTTCTCGTCTGGGCCATCGTCATCCCAGGATCCCGCAGTTAGAAACTTAAAAAGGTCCCATGATGGTGATTCAATAACATTGGACAGACAGGTTTTAGCTATTCTTAAATTGTCTATGCCATTACATACTTCTCCGTATTTCATATTGAGTTATAACTTTTGTTACTTTCAGAATGGAATATCTGGACATTATACTCCTACTTTGGTTCACCATATGAGCTTGCCAAAAACTTTTTCCGAAATGGCAACGGCTGAAAAGTTCTTGCGATTTGAACAAGACTCGGTTCCTTGCAAGTTACGTGCCAAAAGAGGATGTGCCACACATCCAAGAAGTATTGCAGAGAGGGTAAGGAAATCTAAAGTTTCGTTTGTTTTATATCTGATGAGGTTAGTAGGGATTACCCTATGCATATATATAGGTAATCCCTAAAACCTAAATACGAACATGGGCTTTTATTGCTGAAGCCCTGATGTTACAGGCAAGCCCATTGAGCAAGGCACGCATGTTACAGCCTGTATACCATCGACAGGCGCCCGCCTCAACATGAGATCAACCTGCAAGGCAGTTTCAGCCTTGCGTCATCCTGCAAGGCAGTTTCAGCCTTGCGTCATCCTGCAAGGCAGTTTGAGCCTTGCGTCATCCTGCAAGGCAGTTTGAGCCTTGCGTCATCCTGCAAGGCAGTTTGAGCCTTGCGTCATCCTGCAAGGCAGTTTGAGCCTTGCGTCATCCTGCAAGGCAGTTTCAGCCTTGCGTCATCCCGCAGGGCAGTTTCAGCCTTGCGTCATCCTGCAAGGCAGTTTCAGCCTGACGCCAGTCTGCAAATAATAAAGTGGAGACGATTAGTATACCACTCATTGATTACTATAACAGTTTAAACATTCATGATCGTCATTGATTAATGGACGTTCCCCATGCTTGAAACGGGTAGTATAAATACGTAATCTAATCAAGATAGACGGACTCCACTTCAATCTCACTCAACACCTACAAGCTTTAACAGAGTTCATATACTCTCGCTTTCATCTTCAACTTTGATCACCCTAGGTTCGTCAAGAACTTACTGGGTTTGCACTGTGATCATCACAGGAGATCCAAGGTTGACACCACCCAATCCTCGTGTTTGACAATCGTTGCTCGAACATTGGCGCCATCCGTGAGACACGTTTTTAACGGCGTTTCATTTTTCCGAAATTTTTTCTTTTTCCCATCCCCATAATCAGCTGTTTCCATGGAGGGAACAAATGCATCCCAAGTCATTTCTTCAGTCCCAGAAATAACCACTGTGATTACCACCACACCGGAAACGGTGACGACCTTACCTCCTGCTATCCCTCCATCCCCTGGTCGCCTCCCACTGTCAGAGCCATACGTTGACTCTGAGTGGACGGTGTCGGATGTACGGTCGCGTGGGTATCCCTCCTTAACCAGTCCCCTCTTTTCCACAAGGTTTGCCGGAACAAGTACGTTTACCCCACCACCGCTAGGGACATCTCTCCCTCAGGCTCTTTTTTCCAATGGGACAAGCTCTCAGGAAGATGGCACTGATCAGGTAAGACAGCATGTGTCGAATGCTCCTCCGACTGCTAGTCAAGGGGTTCGGGAGGATCCAATTGTGGAGCTGCTTCGCAGGTTGGCTCAGAGTACCCAGCCACCACCACCGCCTCCTCCTCCACCTGCTTCATCAGACTTGCTGTCTCAGTTGGTGGCAGCGCTGCGCCAAGCCCCACAGCCGGCACCTGTCCAACCAGTAGATCCATTGTCACAACTATTGGAGCAGCTAAGACAACCCCCCATTCACACCCCACCACCTCCTCCACCACTGGATACATCTAATGACATGTTGCGAGTGTTGCAAACACTAGTAGCAGCAGCTGCACCACCACGAGCAGCCACTATGCCCTTGTCAGTGGTCAGTTCGAAGTTCTGTGATTGGGTGGCCAGATTCCCACTTCCAGATAAGCAAAAAGTCCCTTCCATCGTTGGTACTTATGATGGCACAAGAGATCCCGATGACCACTTGGCTCTTTTTGAGCAGGCCATTATGACAGAAAAATGGCTAGACCCAGTCGCTTGTCACATGTTCCCTGGCACCTTGCAGGGCTTTGCTCGCGATTGGTTTGCTGACCTACCAGACAGGAGTATTCAAGATTTTGCGGACCTTAAAGCGAAATTCGTGACTCATTTTGTACAGCAAAAGAAGCAGCAGCGAACTCACATAGAAGCACATCTGATACGACAAAAGGAAGGGGAGGGGTTGCGTGACTTCATTCAACGTTACACGCAGGAGTGCCAGAAAATTGTAGCGCTACCTGAAAGTCAGCAAATCTCGGGTTTTACCCTCTCTTTGCTCCCAGGGCAATTGCAAGAGAAACTGATCAAGCGCACTCCAGTGACTTTCAAGGAAGCCACTGACCGAGCATACGATTTTCTTAGATCCAGGGAGACTGTTACTCTCACAAGGGGAGTTCTCAACAGGAAAGACAAATGGGGGAGCTCATCAAACGCTAGACCTGATCACCGCCAAGACAACAGGCAGGATAGCAGGCGTGACCATCGCAGGGATTTCAGGCGAGATGACAGAGACAGAGACAGAGGTACCAGGAGGCCTACTCCATATGATCGTGGTACAGGCCCCAATCTCAGTAAAAGTCCAAGCGAGATATTGAAGACAGAACAGGTGGGAGCAACTTTCAAGGCACCTCCTCAGATGTTACACAAGTCCGGAAAGAAAAACATGACCAAACGTTGTGATTTCCATGAAGACTATGGTCATGATACCAACGCCTGTAGAGAACTAAAGGCTGAAATCAGGCGCGCGTTAGAGGAGGGGAAGTTAGAACACCTCGTCCCGGGGGCAAGACAACAAGCAACAAAAAATCCAGCCAAAAAAGCTTATAGTTGGCAGAAGAAGGGAGACAATGGCGATCATCCCGGCCCGCCTGATGGCCAAGTATTCATGGTTAGGGGGGAGACATCGGAAAAGCAGCTGTCCTCCAAGACTGGATGATGGTTCCTATCTCATTTCCTCCTGTAGCGGCCACTTCCAA
This sequence comes from Senecio squalidus, assembly GCA_910822075.1. Classification (NCBI taxonomy): domain Eukaryota; kingdom Viridiplantae; phylum Streptophyta; class Magnoliopsida; order Asterales; family Asteraceae; genus Senecio; species Senecio squalidus. The sequence continues at coordinate 35,314,103 of CAJVGC010000508.1, forward strand.
TAATCCTGTAGTGATTAAGATCCGATTATCCAACTATGAGATTAACAAATCTTATATTGATATAGGTTGTTCTACTGATATCGTATTTGAGCATTGTTTCAGGAAGCTACCCCAAACAGTCAAAGATACAAAACGACCAGCGCTTGCCCCATTGGTCGGCTTCTCTGGAGAAACACACTGGCCCGTGGGAGCAATAACTTTACCAATGATGATGGGCGAATATCCACAGTATAGGATTGAAATGGTTGATTTTGCCATTGTCAATGCCCCATCAGAATACAACGTTCTTCTTGGCAGACCATCCCTAGAGAAGTTCAAAGCCATACCTTCCACTATACATGGCATGGTGAAGTTTCCTACACCATCAGGAGTTGCTACTATCAGGGGGCAGATGTCATGGCCACAAGAATGCAAGCAAGTAGAGAACCCAAGACAAGACGCTGTTCGGGCTAATGGGCCAGCTGAGGTAACAGAAGGTTCAGAGACCAAGGTAATAATCAATGACAGTTTTCCTGATCAACCTGTCATCATTGGCTCACAATTACCTTCACAGATAAAAAGCAAGCTCATTAGTTTGTTAAAATCAAGCCTCGATGTTTTCGCATGGAAGACTTCTGATATGACAGGTGTTCCTAGAGCCTTTGCCGAGCACGCCCTGAATGCCAATCCCAACATTGTTCCAATCAAGCAGAAAAAGCGCGGGCTTGCCATGGATCGTAGCAAAGCAGCATGTGAACAAGTCAACAAGATGGTGGAAAGCGGTATAGTCAGGGAGGTAAAGTACCAGACTTGGATTGCTAACCCGGTCATGGTCAAGAAAGGTGATGGTTCATGGCGGTTATGTGTCGATTTCAAGGATATCAATAAAGCATGTCCAAAGGATAACTACCCGCTGCCAGAGATCGACTGGAAGGTAGAGTCCTTGGATGGTTTCCGGCTGAAGTGTTTTTTAGACGCTTACAAGGGTTATCACCAGATCCACATGAAGCGCAGTGACGAGGACAAGACAGCTTTCCATACAGACCAGGGTATCTACTGTTTCCAAAAAATGCCATTTGGTCTAAAAAATGCAGGGGCAACATACCAGCGCTTGATTGATCAGACATTCAAGGATCAGATTGGACGAAATGTGGAGGCTTATGTCGATGACATTGTCATCAAAAGCAAAGCGGAGGATATCATGCTGGCAGACATACAGGAAACTTTCGAGACACTACGGAAGATCAATATGAAGCTTAACCCTTCCAAATGCAGCTTTGGCATGGAAGAGGGCAAGTTCTTGGGACACATTATCACGCCAAGGGGTATTAAGGCTAATCCAAAGAAGATACAGGCTGTTTTGGACATGGTCTCCCCCTCCACCAAAAAGCAAGTGCAAAGTTTGAATGGTAAGTTGGCAGCGCTCAGCCGATTCCTTTCAAAGACCGCTGACCGGTCCCTCCCCTTTTTTAACACTTTGAAAGGATGTACAAGAAAACAAGATTTTGCATGGACACCTGAAGCAGAGTCCGCATTTCAAGAGCTAAAGAAGTTCATGACCACCCTGCCTACGCTCACAGCTCCTGTACCAGGGGAAACATTAGTGGTCTACCTAGCCGCTTCTATGGAATGTATTAGTGCAGTTATGACGGCACAACGCGGGTCGACTCAGATGCCAATTTACTTTGTCAGTCGGGCATTGAAAGGGCCAGAAATAAATTACCCATGCATGGAGAAATTAGCCCTTGCTTTGGTACATGCGGCTAGGCGTTTGCGACGGTATTTTCAAGCTCATCCCATTCATGTCTTAACAGACAAACCAATTAAGCAGATACTGGGCAAACCCGAGGTGTCGGGACGCTTAGCTAAGTGGGCCGTCGAGTTGGGAGAACATGAAATCTCATTCCACCCCAGAACTGCAATGAAAGGTCAGATCTTGGCTGATTTCCTTGCAGAGGTAGATGGTGAAGACAAGGAAAAACAAGCAGAGGAGGATATACCATGGACGCTTTTCACTGACGGTGCCTCTAACTTGGAGGGATCTGGAGCTGGTTTAATCCTTACAGACCCCAATAAAAATGAATATACTTATGCTCTCAAGTTTGAGTTTCCCACAACTAACAATGAAGCCGAGTATGAAGCTTTGTTAGCAGGCTTGAAAATCGCTAGAAAGATGGGGGTGAAGAGCATATCTGCATTCGTAGATTCCCAACTGGTTGCTAATCAAGTCAATGGAGCATTCGTTGCCAACCAAGCATCCATGCAACTTTATTTGGAAGAGACTAAAAAGATAATCTCCGAATTTACAAAGTTTACCATTGAGCAGGTGCCCAGAAATCGTAACAAGTTGGCTGATGCACTGAGCAAGTTGGCTTCATCCGCCTTCGCCCATCTCAAAAAAGACCTGCTGGTGGAGATCTTGAACGAAAAATCCATTGCCCGTCCAAAGGAAGTTACTGCTGTCACAGAGGAGGAATGTTGGATGACTCCGATCTTTAATTTTCTCAAACATGATGTACTACCAGCGGATCCACAGCTAGCAAGGAAAATACGTATGAAGTCACCAATGTACACGTTGGTGGACAACCGCCTGTTTCGGAAATCTTACTTGGGACCACATCTACGCTGTGTTGGCCCAATACAGGCTAAAAACATTATTCAAGCTGTACATAGCGGGAGTTGCTCCCTGCATGCTGGTCCACGCTCTGTCACTAGTAAAATCATGCGATTGGGGTACTTTTGGCCAACAATGCATCAAGATGCAAGGGATGAAATCGAAAAGTGTACAGCCTGTCAGCAGCATGCTTCTGTCGCCAAATTGCCGAAGCAAGACCTTATCCCCGTTACCACTGCATGGCCATTTTATAAATGGGGGATTGACATTGTCGGGCCATTTCCACCTGGTGTTGGCAACGTCAAGTTTCTCATTGTGGCTGTTGACTACTTTACGAAGTGGATTGAGGCAAAACCCTTGGCAACTATCACAGGGAAGCGAGTTATTAATTTTGTATGGGAACATATAATTTGCAGGTTTGGGGTACCACATGTCATGGTCAGTGACAATGGCAGGCAGTTTGCAGAAAATCCCTTCAAAACTTGGTGCTCTGACATGAACATACAACAAAAATTCACCTCGGTCGCACATCCCCAGGCCAATGGCCAAGTAGAAGTCATGAACAAAGCTATCGTCAAGGCAATCAAAGCAAAGTTAGGCAAGCGCAAAGCAGCATGGCCAGATCTATTACCAGGTATCCTCTGGGCTCATAGAACTACACCAAGTACAACTACATCTGAAACACCTTTCAGTTTGGTTTATGGTACTGAGGCAGTTATTCCTCCAGAAATTACTCATCCGACAAGAAGGGTCATGGACTTTAATCCGGAGGCTAATGAAGAGGCCCTGCGAGAAAACTTGAACATCGTTGAAGAGCGCAGGGAGATTGCTCTCATCAAGCAAGCCGCCAGTCATAGGCAGATGGCAAAGTATTACAATCAGCGAGTTCACCATCTCTCATTCCAGCCAGGCGATTTGGTGTGGAGGAAAAATGAGGCCAGCAGGGTGGAAAGCCAAGGCAAACTAGGCCCCACATGGGAAGGACCTTATCAAGTGCTCACAACACATGGCAATGGATCTTACACCCTGTCAGATCTTGACGGGCAAGTTATTCCCAGGACATGGAATGCCATGAACCTGAAGAAGTGTTATGTTTAATAAATTGGTTTGATCATGTATCCAAACTTTTATTCAATAAATCAATAAAATAACACTTTTCATTATGTACAATGTTACAACACATGCATGCACAAATGACATAGTCAAGAACATAGTTCAATGTATCACGCCAAGTCCGACAAATTTTGCTTGGTTCATACACATGCATTTACTTTCATCTTTTAATCTATTTGATAAAAGATAAGCACTTCCTACTTGGAAGCGACATCCTCGCGAGTAAAATATTTTTTCAACGGTTAACCAACAAATACAGACATAATTTCTATAGCAAAGTACACGCATAGAAAGAAAACAAGTAATTTCAACCATAGAAATTCACACAATCATTCAAAGCCTACAAGGCCATAATCCAATCAAAAATAAACCAAGTCACAAAGTCATAACATATCAAGTGCACGAATAAAGAAACGAAGGTTGCAACTCTGACTGTGGTGACAGTAAGTTAATAATAGCTGCAAGTGATAGCTCCAAATCTTGTCCTAGGGTACTCATAATGGGAAAAGCCCTCTCTGCAAATACCTCGCTTGCACGAACCATGTGGGCATGTGTTTCAGGATTCAAATGAGGCAAGACCTCCAAGGGAGTATGGGGGAGTGCATCCTTCACCTTCTTGCTGGCAACATGTCTTCCAAACATATGAGTAGCACGGTTGAAGTCATTCAAAACACTAGCAACATCCGGATGCTTAAGCATCAAATCAAATAGCTGAGGCAGCGCGGCAACCAAATCTTTTCTTCCCTGCATGGCAACATCGCGCTCTGCACGCATCTTGACAACCGCTTGCCTCTCAATCTCTAACTCAGCATCTTTCTCAATTAGTCGTTTCTCTTTCAGAGCCAACTGCTCTTCCCGGGCACTCAAGGCTGCTGACAATTCATGTTTCTCCATCTCAACCTTAGATAAATTTATCCCTTGTTGGGATACTTTCTCAGTCAGCACACGCACCTCCCCTTGATAACGACAAGCTTCAGCCTGTTCAAGCGCTAGATCCTTCTTTAGAGAGATAATATCCTCCTTGCTATTGTCTAGCTCTATCTGCAGCTCGGCGCAAGACTTCTTTAATTCCCCCTGCTCATTGTTTACAACCTGTCTGACATACTCCATAAAGCTATTGAACATATTCACATCCGCTGCATTAACTAAACCCCCTGTACTGTTGCTTATAGATCCGGTAGCAAAAGGCAGGGTAGCATATTGCAGGTTGGAACACTGCGCCACGCCAAAGCTTTGGTTAGATGGTAGCATTGTAGATTCCGAAGAAGCACTGATCGTTCCAAACATGGTAGAAGTCTTTCCAAATGTCGTGTTAGCTACGCATGATTTGGTAACCAGAGTGGCATCAGAGGGCAAACTAGAAGGAAAAGACAACTTTGGCACCTTCGGCAAAGGGATCTCATAATCACTTAGATCTAAACTCGTCCCTCGTTTGCCCAGTCCCATCATATCTCGACCATCCAACCTGGGATCTGGAAGGGACGTTGCTCCCAAATCATCAAGCTCCTCTGCATGTTTATAATAAGAACATTAAGCAACCGGTAATAAGTTGGGAATGACTACAATTACGATGTTACCTATTTCGTCATCGTTGTCAGTGTCAGCATGTGATGTCGACTTCCCATTTCTAGCAACACCTGTGAAACAAAAGCAAAAACATGATTATATATTTATCATGATAAATACATATGTATAAAGTTGGCATACTTACTTAGAGTGGTGTTTGATACAACATCAGTGGTTGACGTCACGCGCACACCTGCCGAGTTAGAATGAGAGGTACTTCCAAGTTCTGGAGCACCAGGGAAAACATCAGCAGGATGAGTTTTCAATCTCATACTCCATACAATCAGGATCTCCCGTCATAAAATCCATCAAACTCATAGCTGCAAGGAAACATACAATACATCAGTATATGCAACAAGCTAATATAAAAGTATGTCGAAGTAATAGTAGGAACCCACGTTTCCCAGTCTCCGAGTCCCTTATCACAGGCTTCATTCCTTCATCCCAGTTATCCGAAATCCCAGCTAACACCAAAGCACCTTCCTCATACACCCTAAACTTAATTGTCTTTTGTAAAATCTGCCTACACAACCTTGCGCTAGGAGGCTTCAGATTTGGAAGCTCGTTTATGCGCTTATCAAACCCATTTTTCCAATTAACTAGGTTACTAGCCCAAATATTTCGAAAGGCCGGGTCGACAAACACATACCTATATCTCCAATTCCTATGACTAGTCGCACAATCATAAATCCTATCTCTCACCTCTACTGAATACCAATCATGGGATTTAGTCAATTTATAGCATCTCCTAAATAAAGACACTGTTGGTTTTATCCCCATTGCCACCAGCAGCATCTCAAAAGTCACGACTTTTGAACAAGCTACCGGATGTAACTGTGCAAAGCCCAGCTTGTAATAGTTCAACACATTCAGGTAAAAAGGAGTGGCAGGCAATCTAAAATTGCAATGGGAAAGGGAATGGATATAAACAGCTACTTTCCCCGTCGGTGGAGTATTGGCTCGTTGGTGTGCACTAGGTACGATAGCATTATATTTTCTAAGGCATGGGTACGTCTCCTTAAGTTTTTCTAGCATTTTGTTATCAATTCTGCTAGGGCTACGATCAACGGAGGGCACTTCTTTTCTGACACTGGCTTCCCCATGTCAAACAAAGGTAACTATGGTATGCCTAATAAATACCAAAGTATATCAGTTATTACTAGCCGCCTCAAAGAAATGAATGCAAAGGACCGTACCTATAGGATAGTCTCCTAACCCAACCAATCAATTACTCCTGCAAAAAGACAAACAAGTACAAATTAGAAAGTTTCAGCAAAACAGATTGTAACCCGGCTACCACTGCCGGTACCGAGCAATACCGGAGCAAAACAGCCGGTACCCAGACAAAACTCCCGGTACCGGGCCAAAATGCCGGTATCCCGGGTTAAACTCTTCGTACATTCGACCCCAACCACTGCCGGTACCCGGGTTACTCTCCCGGTATCCGGATACACTCCCGGTACTTGGCCAAGCTCCTCGATAAACAGCCGGCATCCCCTGGATACAACCGGTACTCGGGCAACAACTCCCGGTACCCAGGTTTAGTCCCCCGGTAGTTGGCCTCGATCCCCGGTACAATTGTCCTGCTCGATCAAAACGCCCGGTACCCGGGCCAAAAGTGCCGGTACCGGGGCTCATGTTCCTGTCCGTGCTCGATCAAACGCCCGGTACCCGGGCCAAAAAGTGCCGGCCTGTTCCTGTCCATGCTCGATCAAACGCCCGGTACCCGGGCCAAAAGTGCCGGTACCGGGGCTCATTCCCTGTCCCTGCCTGTCCGATCAACACACCCGGTACCCTGGCCAAATACGCCGGTACCGGGACTCACTGCCTGTCCGAACAAAATACCAGGTACTCGGGCCAAATGTGCCGGTATCGGGGCTGCCTCACTCGATCACAATTCCCGAAAAAAAAAAAAAAAAAAAAAAAAAAAAAAAAAATGGGAACGTAGACTTACGAGTATATGAGTAGTTACGACTTGAAAACTTGGTGTTTTGACAAATCCTAACTCGGGGGCATGATGAGGTTAGTAGGGATTACCCTATGCATATATATAGGTAATCCCTAAAACCTAAATACGAACATGGGCTTTATTGCTGAAGCCCTGATGTTACAGGCAAGCCCATTGAGCAAGGCACGCATGTTACAGCCTGTATACCATCGACAGGCGCCCGCCTCAACATGAGATCAACCGTTTCAGCCTTGCGTCATCCTGCAAGGCAGTTTCAGCCTTGCGTCATCCTGCAAGGCAGTTTGAGCCTTGCGTCATCCTGCAAGGCAGTTTGAGCCTTGCGTCATCCTGCAAGGGCAGTTTGAGCCTTGCGTCATCCTGCAAGGCAGTTTGAGCCTTGCGTCATCCTGCAAGGCAGTTTCAGCCTTGCGTCATCCCGCAGGCAGTTTCAGCCTTGCGTCATCCTGCAAGGCAGTTTCAGCCTGACGCCAGTCTGCAATAATAAAGTGGAGACGATTAGTATACCACTCATTGATTACTATAACAGTTTAAACATTCATGATCGTCATTGATTAATGGACGTTCCCCATGCTTGAAACGGGTAGTATAAATACGTAATCTAATCAGATAGACGGACTCCACTTCAATCTCACTCAACACCTACAGCTTAACAGAGTTCATATACTCTCGCTTTCATCTTCAACTTTGATCACCCTAGGTTCGTCAAGACTTACTGGGGTTTCACAGGAGATCCAAGGTTGACACACCCAATCCTCCGTGTTTGACAATCGTGTTCTCGAACAATATCATTTTTCATCCTTAGTTTCTACTAATATCAAGAAGTAGAGTCCCATAATGCACCCTATGTAGTGGACATCAAAAAATGAAATATTTATAACCCCAAATCATATAAATTTGCAGGTGAGAAGAACCCGAATAAGTGATAGAATGAAGAAGCTGCAAGAACTTTTCCCTACCATAGACAAGGTAAATTCTTGGACCTCAACTAATCATTTCTAAACATTTGGGTATATGTATAACTGCATAAATACCGCCTTAGACATAATGTTGACAACTTACTTTTTTTGTTAACTAACTGCCGCAAAACAAGCACTGCAGCATGTTAGATTTGTCAGTTCAGTACTATTAAAAATCCTCCAGAAAGATTTGCAGGTATACCAATAATATCATCTTTAGGCATTGCTTACCTTTATTGAATGATACACATATAATAATCAGTCTATGAAAATGTAGACTCTCAACGATGCTCGCGCAAAGTGCAACATGTTCAAGTAAACATTACAGACAGGTTCGACCATATAGTGTGTCGTGTGACGCAAACTGTTTGTATAGGAAAATCTCTACTTGACACATACTTGTTTTTGTGATTTGATTTTCATAAATTTTATATTGTGAGAACAAGTGAAAATGTAAGTTTGTGGCTCTTAGTAGTAGGAAGAAGTAAGGTGGGAAATCAATTACAATAAAGAGGTTAATGGAGTAGATAATGAGCCATAACTTTGTTTGTAGGGGATTGTTGTTTAGATTATTCATATACAAAATTTGTGATTTTTTTGAGTTTGTGGAGACCAATGTTATTATTTTTGGAAACTCCGGGAAGGCATAACTTTTGGTTATCGCAGAATAACTTTTTGGTGTGTATTTGCTCATGACTTGGTTAATCTTAGAAACATTCTAGGGGTGAGCATGGGTCCGGTTTGGGGTCGGTTCCGACCTCAACCCCCGAACCCAAACCGAAATTTCGGTTCCTGAAAGTTCCAAACCGTTTGGTTCGATTTCTACATTGGTTCGGTTCCTCTCGGTTTCGGGTTTTTTCGGTTCGGTTTGGTTTTTTATTTCGGTTTTTTTGGACTGGGAAATTCATGGATCTGTCAAGAAAAATTGTGAAATAAATCTCAAATGGAAGCTTATTTACGCAATAATGGCGGAACAGTTCACAACTTATAAATGAAGTTGTGCATATTACTAGAACATAATGATATGAGTCGGAAAACTTTAAACAACAAAATTAAGAAGAAAAAAAATACTATATGTGGCTTAGTAAACTATAGCCTACGGCAACAAAAAAATAATCAAAATTGAAGAATAAACCTATATGTTGCTGAATAATGTGGCCTATATGACACCAAAAGATTACATATTGATAATTATGAGATTGGCAATTTAGAAAAGAAAACTTGAGTCTTCACTATTAGCATCGAGAGTTTGTGTGTTTAGGGAGTAATTAATTAGTATGATTAGAATTTTAGACAAAGGAAAAAAAATAAAGAATAAACTTAAAATCTACTAAAAGTGAACATATTAAAATTGACATACATATAACGGTTCGGTTCGGTTTTTTTCGGTTGGTTTTACCCTCGATCCAAACCGAACCGTCTTTTTCGGTTTCTCAAAAATCGAAACCCAACCATCGGTTTTGTATTCGGACCGGTTTTTACGGTTCGGTTTTTTATCGGTTTTTTCGGATTTTGGGTTTTCGGTTCGGTTTTTCTCACCCCTAAAAAATTCCTTTCGATTAACTCTCATTTGAATGAAGAAACATGATAATATATGTAAAGCCCAAGTGAATGTTCGGGGCGGCTCAACGGTTTTTGGGTTAAAAGCAAAATTCACAAATGAGCTTTTTGGATTATTAAAGTATATTATATGTATTAGTGAAAATTAAAGTTTAAAACTTTATATACGACTTTTCCAACGTGCTTGTGATAATGATTTAGAATAGGTTGTTTTAAATGATGTCTAAAATTTATTCTACCATTTAGTGATGAATAAAATAAATAT
>CAJVGC010000508.1:35324224-35542794 GCA_910822075.1 Senecio squalidus
TTCAAAACCATAGAAATCACACAAATCAATTCAAAGCCTACAAGGCCATAATCCAATCAAAAATAAACCAAGTCACAAAGTCATAACATATCAAGTGCACGATAAAGAAACGAAGGTTGCAACTCTGACGTGGGTGACAGTAAGTTCATAATAGCTGCAAGTGATAGCTCCAAATCTGTCCTAGGGTACTCATAATGGGAAAAGCCCTCTCTGCAAATACCTCGCTTGCACGAACCATGTGGGCATGTGTTTCAGGATTCAAATGAGGCAAGACCTCCAAGTGAGTATGGGGGAGTGCATCCTTCACCTTCTTGCTGGCAACATGTCTTCCCAAAACATATGGTAGCACGAACATCCGGATGCTTAAAGCATTCAAATCAAATTAGATGAGAGGCAGCGGCGGCAACACAATCTTTCTTTCTGCATGGCACTCTGCGCTCGTCTGCACGCATCTTGACACCGCCTTGCCTCTCAATCTCTAACTCAGCATTCTTCTCAATTAGTGTTTCTCTTTCAGAGCCAACTGCTCTGTCCCGGCGCACTCAAGGTGCTGACAATCACTGTTTCTCCATCTCAACCTTAGATAAATTTATCCCTTGTTGGGATACTTTCTCAGTCAGCACACGCACCTCCCCTTGATAACGACAAGCTTCAGCCTGTTCAAGCGCTAGATCCTTCTTTAGAGAGATAATATCCTCCTTGCTATTGTCTAGCTCTATTGCAGCTCGGCGCAAGACTTCTTTAATTCCCCCTGCTCATTGTTTTACAACCTGTCTGACATACTCCATAAAGCTGATTGAACCTATTCACATCCGCTGCATTAACTAACCCCCTGTACTGTTGCTTTAGAGCAAAAGGCAGGGTAGCATATTGCAGGTTGGAACACTGCGCCACGCCAAAGCTTTGGTTAGATGGTAGCATTGTAGATTCCGAAGAAGCACTGATCGTTCCAAACATGGTAGAAGTCTTTCCAAATGTCGTGTTAGCTACGCATGATTTGGTAACCAGAGTGGCATCAGAGGGCAAACTAGAAGGAAAAGACAACTTTGGCACCTTCGGCAAAGGGATCTCATAATCACTTAGATCTAAACTCGTCCCTCGTTTGCCCAGTCCCATCATATCTCGACCATCCAACCTGGGATCTGGAAGGGACGTTGCTCCCAAATCATCAAGCTCCTCTGCATGTTTATAATAAGAACATTAAGCAACCGGTAATAAGTTGGGAATGACTACAATTACGATGTTACCTATTTCGTCATCGTTGTCAGTGTCAGCATGTGATGTCGACTTCCCATTTCTAGCAACACCTGTGAAACAAAAGCAAAAACATGATTATATATTTATCATGATAAATACATATGTATAAAGTTGGCATACTTACTTAGAGTGGTGTTTGATACAACATCAGTGGTTGACGTCACGCGCACACCTGCCGAGTTAGAATGAGAGGTACTTCCAAGTTCTGGAGCACCAGGGAAAACATCAGCAGGATGAGTTTCAATCTCATACTCCATACAATCAGGATCTCCCGTCATAAAATCCATCAAACTCATAGCTGCAAGGAAACATACAATACATCAGTATATGCAACAAGCTAATATAAAAGTATGTCGAAGTAATAGTAGGAACCCACGTTTCCCAGTCTCCGAGTCCCTTATCACAGGCTTCATTCCTTCATCCCAGTTATCCGAAATCCCAGCTAACACCAAAGCACCTTCCTCATACACCCTAAACTTAATTGTCTTTTGTAAAATCTGCCTACACAACCTTGCGCTAGGAGGCTTCAGATTTGGAAGCTCGTTTATGCGCTTATCAAACCCATTTTTCCAATTAACTAGGTTACTAGCCCAAATATTTCGAAAGGCCGGGTCGACAAACACATACCTATATCTCCAATTCCTATGACTAGTCGCACAATCATAAATGAATTTTTTCCTATCTCTCACCTCTACTGAATACCAATCATGGGATTTAGTCAATTTATAGCATCTCCTAAATAAAGACACTGTTGGTTTTATCCCCATTGCCACCAGCAGCATCTCAAAAGTCACGACTTTTGAACAAGCTACCGGATGTAACTGTGCAAAGCCCAGCTTGTAATAGTTCAACACATTCAGGTAAAAAGGAGTGGCAGGCAATCTAAAATTGCAATGGGAAAGGGAATGGATATAAACAGCTACTTTCCCCGTCGGTGGAGTATTGGCTCGTTGGTGTGCACTAGGTACGATAGCATTATATTTTCTAAGGCATGGGTACGTCTCCTTAAGTTTTTCTAGCATTTTGTTATCAATTCTGCTAGGGCTACGATCAACGGAGGGCACTTCTTTTTCTGACACTGGCTTCCCCATGTCAAACAAAGGTAACTATGGTATGCCTAATAAATACCAAAGTATATCAGTTATTACTAGCCGCCTCAAAGAAATGAATGCAAAGGACAAGTAAGTCACGTACCTATAGGATAGTCTCCTAACCCAACCAATCAATTACTCCTGCAAAAAGACAAACAAGTACAAATTAGAAAGTTCAGCAAAACAGATTGTACCCGGCTACCACTGCCGGTACCGAGCAATACCGGAGCAAAACAGCCGGTACCCAGACAAAACTCCCGGTACCCGGGCCAAAATGCCGGTACCCGGGTTAAACTCTCGGTACATCGACCCAACACTGCCGGTACCCGGGTTACTCTCCCGGTATCCGGATACACTCCCGGTACTTGGCCAAGCTCCTCGATAACAGCCGGCATCCCCTGGATACAACCGGTACTCGGGCAACAACTCCCGGTACCCAGGTTTAGTCCCCCGGTAGTTGGCCTCGATCCCCGGTACAATTGTCCCTGCTCGATCAAACGCCCGGTACCCGGGCCAAAAGTGCCGGTACCGGGGCTCATGTTCCTGTCCGTGCTCGATCAAACGCCCGGTACCCGGGCCAAAAGTGCCGGTACCGGGGCTCATTCCCTGTTCCTGTCCATGCTCGATCAAACGCCCGGTACCCGGGCCAAAAGTGCCGGTACCGGGGCTCATTCCCTGTCCCTGCCTGTCCGATCAACACACCCGGTACCCGGGCCAAATACGCCGGTACCGGGACTCACTGCCTGTCCGAACAAAATACCCGGTACTCGGGCCAAATGTGCCGGTATCGGGGCTGCCTCACTCGATCACAATTCCCGAAAAAAAAAAAAAAAAAAAAAAAAAAAAAAAAAATGGGAACGTAGACTTACGAGTATATGAGTAGTTACGACTTGAAAACTTGGTGTTTTGACAAATCCTAACTCGGGGGCATGATGAGGTTAGTAGGGATTACCCTATGCATATATATAGGTAATCCCTAAAACCTAAATACGAACATGGGCTTTTATTGCTGAAGCCCTGATGTTACAGGCAAGCCCATTGAGCAAGGCACGCATGTTACAGCCTGTATACCATCGACAGGCGCCCGCCTCAACATGAGATCAACCTGCAAGGCAGTTTCAGCCTTGCGTCATCCTGCAAGGCAGTTTCAGCCTTGCGTCATCCTGCAAGGCAGTTTGAGCCTTGCGTCATCCTGCAAGGCAGTTTGAGCCTTGCGTCATCCTGCAAGGCAGTTTGAGCCTTGCGTCATCCTGCAAGGCAGTTTGAGCCTTGCGTCATCCTGCAAGGCAGTTTCAGCCTTGCGTCATCCCGCAGGGCAGTTTCAGCCTTGCGTCATCCTGCAAGGCAGTTTCAGCCTGACGCCAGTCTGCAAATAATAAAGTGGAGACGATTAGTATACCACTCATTGATTACTATAACAGTTTAAACATTCATGATCGTCATTGATTAATGGACGTTCCCCATGCTTGAAACGGGTAGTATAAATACGTAATCTAATCAAGATAGACGGACTCCACTTCAATCTCACTCAACACCTACAAGCTTTAACAGAGTTCATATACTCTCGCTTTCATCTTCAACTTTGATCACCCTAGGTTCGTCAAGAACTTACTGGGTTTGCACTGTGATCATCACAGGAGATCCAAGGTTGACACCACCCAATCCTCGTGTTTGACAATCGTTGCTCGAACAATATCATTTTTCATCCTTAGTTTCTACTAATATCAAGAAGTAGAGTCCCATAATGCACCCTATGTAAGTGGACATCAAAAAATGAAAATATTTTATAACCCCAAATCATATAAATTTGCAGGTGAGAAGAACCCGAATAAGTGATAGAATGAAGAAGCTGCAAGAACTTTTCCCTACCATAGACAAGGTAAATTCTTGGACCTCAACTAATCATTTCTAAACATTTGGGTATATGTATAACTGCATAAATACCGCCTTAGACATAATGTTGACAACTTACTTTTTTTGTTAACTAACTGCAGCAAACAAGCACTGCAGACATGTTAGATTTGTCAGTTCAGTATATTAAAAATCTCCAGAAAGATTTGCAGGTATACCAATAATATCATCTTTAGGCATTGCTTACCTTTTATTGAATGATACACATATAATAATCAGTCTAGCTATTCTCATGAAATCTCTTTTGTTTTGATGAAAATGTAGACTCTCAACGATGCTCGAGCAAAGTGCACATGTTCAAGTAAACAATTACAGACAGGTTCGACCATATAGTGTGTCGTGTGACGCAAACTGTTTGTATAGGAAATCTCTACTTGACACATACTTGTTTTTGTGATTTGATTTTCATAAATTTTATATTGTGAGAACAAGTGAAAATGTAATTTTGTGGCTCTTAAGTAGTAGGAAAAGTAAGTGGGAATCATTACAATAGAGGTTAATGGAGTAAATGAGCCATAACTTTTTTGTAGTGGATGTTGTTTAGATTATTCATATCAAAATTTTTATTTTTTTGAGTTTTTGGACCAATGTTATTATTTTTGGAAACTCGTGAAGGCATAACTTTTGTTATCGAGAATATTTTTTTGGTGTGTATTTGCTCATGACTTGGTTAATCTTAGAAAAATTCTAGGGGTGAGCATGGGTCGGTTTGGGTCGGTTCCGACCTCAACCCGAACCCAAACCGAAATTTCGGTTCCTGAAAGTTCCAAACCGTTTGGTTCGATTTCTACATTGGTTCGGTTCCTCTCGGTTTCGGGTTTTTTCGGTTCGGTTTGGTTTTTTATTTCGGTTTTTGGACATGGGAAAATTCATGGATCTGTCAAGAAAAAATTGTGAAATAAATCTCAAATGGAAGCTTATGTTACGCAATAATTGGCGGAACAGTTCACAACTTATAAAATGAAGTTGTGCATATTACTAGAACATAATGATATGAGTCGGAAAACTTTAAACACAAAATTAAGAAGAAAAAAAATACTATATGTGGCTTAGTAAACTATAGCCTACATGGCAACAAAAAAATAATCAAAATTGAAGAAATAAACCTATATGTTGCTGAATAATGTGGCCTATATGACACCAAAAGATTACATATTGATAAGTATGAGATTGGCAATTTAGAAAAGAAAACTTTGAGTCTTCACTATTAGCATCGAGAGTTTGTGTGTTTAGGGAGTAATTAATTAGTATGATTTAGAATTTTAGACAAAGGAAAAAAATAAAAAGAATAAAACTTAAAATATCTACTAAAAGTGAACATATTAAAATTGACATACATATAACGGTTCGGTTCGGTTTTTTTCGGTTTGGTTTTACCCTCCGATCCAAACCGAACCGTCTTTTTCGGTTTCTCAAAAATCGAAACCCAAACCATCGGTTTTTGTATTCGGACCGGTTTTACGGTTCGGTTTTTTATCGGTTTTTTCGGATTTTGGGTTTTCGGTTCGGTTTTTGCTCACCCCTAAAAAATTCCTTTCGATTAACTCTCATTTGAAGTGAAGAAACATGATAATATATGTAAAGCCCAAGTGACATGTTCGGGGCGGCTCAACGGTTTTTGGGTTAAAAGCAAAATTCACAAATGAGGCTTTTTGGATTATTAAAGTATATTTATATGTATTAGTGAAAATTAAAGGTTTAAAACTTTATATACGACTTTTCCAACGTGCTTGTGATAATGATTTTAGAATTAGGTTGTTTTAAATGATTTCTAAAATTTATTCTACCATTTAGTGATGAATAAAATAAATAATATATATATATATATATATATATATATATATATATATATATATATATATATATATATATATATATATATATATATATATAGAGGTGGGTTCATTTAAGAACCATCAATTATTTAGGAATCATTAGGAACCATTTAATCACCATTAGATCATTTAGATCAAAAATTAAACTCAAGGTGGCAATTTTGTAATTAAACTCAAAAATAGGCCCAATAAATCAACCAGCTACTTATGTCAACTAGGGGTGACCAAAAAAATCGAGAACCGATTAGAACCGCAAAAACGGCCCGACTTTGGACCGGAACCGAACCGGACCGGCTATGGTGGTCCGGTTCTCGGTTCTAAAAAATACTTAAAAAATAAATCTGGTGCGGTCCGTGTCTAAACCGACGGTTCACCGGTTCGAACCGAAAAGTTAACTTTTTCTTTAATATATTTAATCTTATATTCATTAATATTCATTAAATAATTAAACTCGATTATGTTTTTAGAGTCAACTATCACTATATTTGACTGACTTTCAGTATAAGCCTCTGATTGAGACCATGCACCAATTCCCATGCATTGAATTGAAAATTTTGAAATTCAAATACAACCGAACTCGACATTTATTAAATTTATAATACCATTTAATATTTATTAAATAATTAAGCCAATTAAGAATCCAAATTGGTATTATATTGTTTACAGAAACAGTTTTGATGTACATCTAGTCCTCTATATAATTTGCAGATTTACTAATTAATTTTATATTCACACAATCCTAATAAAAGTCAATAAAAATATATGTATCCTAGAGAAAGGATCAATTAAGACCTATAATTTCATTGAGACCAAAAGACCTCATCTTGGCCCTTGATCCCATTTTAATCTAATGGTTAAGATTAAAACCAAAACCCATTTTTATTTTATTTTTTTAAATTGATTTATCTCACAAACCGTTGATCGTTAGACGAAACAAAATACACCGTTGCGATCGTCTCGTTTTTATCTTTAATTAGAGCAGTGGTGTTATATACTTTCGACGACTTTTTTTTTTTTTTTTTTTTTTTTTATGGGTATTGAAATTATAACGATAATATCATATATGATATTTACATCATTACGTAAAATTGTATAAAAAAGAATTACTATAAAATGTATAAACTACCTAAATTTAGAAAAAAAATCGAATTTTAACTAGTTTTATTTTTTCTCGTTTTTTGACATAAAATGTGATATACTAAAATCACATATGATACTACTATATCATATGTGATATTATTGTAAATCATATATGATATGAATATAAATCATATGTGATATATATTAAAATCGCATATGATAATATTATATCATATGTGATATTACTGTAAATCATATATGATATGAATATAAATCATATGTGATATATACTATAATCACATATGATAATAATATATCATATGTGATATTAGTGTAAATCATATATGATATGAATATAAATCATATGTGATATATACTAAAATCATATATGATAATACAATATCATATATGATATTACTGTAAATCATATATGATATAAGTATAAATCATATATGATATTATGTATGTAAAAATTTTAAAACTTAAAGGACAATAACACACATGATTTTAACTCTAACTATGAATTTTAATACACAACAATGTTATACAATGTATAACCTATATAGACCCAGAAAAAAGTTCGAATTTTGACGACTTTTATTTTTTCGTTTATGGCCAAATGTTGAAATTCGTAAGACAATATCACATATGATTTGAGCACTAAATACGAGTTTCGAAACATAGATTTGTTATATTACATACATTCAACTTAAATCAAAAAGAAAAACAAAAAAATAATATGTCAAACTACTTATATCATATATGATAAAACAGTGATTTGTAATATAAAATTTCAAAACTCGTAAAAAAACCCGAAAATAAATTTCGTCAAAAGTATATCGAGTGGGTGCTCTATAGAAAGAGGAGAAAATGCTCGTTTTAATGGTACAATTTATTCGTTTAATACATTTACCGTTTATGAGATAATTAATTTTTAAACAAAAAAAAAATAATTTTATCTTTTAATTTTAGCCTTTAGATCATAATTTTTGGATGGTTGAGATCTAGTCTTTAGGTCTCAAATTTTTATAAGGTCTTTCATGAACTCAACCCATGTATCCTAATATTAACTTGATTATATAATTTAATACATATCTAAAATTAGGATTCTTAATACTAATCTCCAAGATATTCTAATAATTTTTATATATATCAAATCTAATATAATACCAATTTTAATACATATCCTAATAAAAATACATATTCTATTTTCAAACAAATATATCAAGTTTATTATATGATACGAGTACTTTTTGTGTTGCTTATCGTTTAACCTACTTTATTCTTAATCTTTGCATTACTTTTTTTTTTTTAAATTGAATAACCTTTTTTATTACTAGGTTGTGTATTGTGTGAGGTATTAAAACCGAAAAGAACCGAAAAACCGGCTAGAACCGACTAGGAACCGGACCGGAAATGACACGGAAAAAGCGGTCCGGTCCTTGGTCCACCGTTTCTTGATTTTTTTTGTCTCGGTGCGGTCCGGTTTTTACCGGTTCGGTCCGGTCCGTGTCTTTTGAACACCCCTATTTTTATTTTTTATTTTTTATTTTTTATTTTTTATTTATATATGGAATGTCCCCCAAACTATAATATGGAATATAAATTTACAGAGTAATAAAGTTTACAACCAAAACAAAAGTGTACCATAACGCGTACTTTATGCTTTATGGATTGTAAATTAGTCTGAACATGTTAGTTATGAGTCTGGATAAAGGATAACCGATAATCATATATATATTAAAGTAGGCCCACTTATCTTTTTTCTTTCTTGTTTTCATATTGGTAATGGCAGGCTGTGTAGATTATTATATAATAGCTGTAATTTTTTGGACACATTAACATTGAGCTGTTTGCTAAATGGGTATTATTTTTTATTTTTTATTTTTTATTTTTTTCAAACTTTTTTCAGGATTTTTTATTTAAATTTTTATTTATTCTAAAATAAATAATCAATATATTCATGACTTTTTATGATTTGTAAATTTGAATATCAAATTTATTAGTTTTATTAACTTTGTTATTCCTTTTCAACAAACTCTTAATTCCATTTTATTTGTTGACCCTAAAGAAATCACTAAAGACCGATTTTAATATTGCGTATTCACTGGTGTATATTGTATATTCACTGGTGTATATTATATATTCACTTGTGTATATATATTGTATATTCACTTGTGTATATTGCGTATTCACTGGTGTATATTGTATATTCACTTGTGTACATATATTGTATATTCACTTGGGTATATTGCGTATTCACTGGTGTGTATTGCGTATTCACTGGTGTATATTGTATATTCACTGGTGTATATTATATATTCACTTGTGTATATATATTGTATATTCACTTGTGTATATTGCGTATTCACTGGTGTATATTGTATATTCACTTGTGTATATATATTGTATATTCACTTGTGTATATTGCGTATTCACTGGTGTATATTGCGTATTCACTGGTGTATATTGTATATTCACTGGTGTATATTATATATTCACTTGTGTATATATATTGTATATTCACTTGTGTATATTGCGTATTTACTGGTGTATATTGTATATTCACTTGTGTATATATATTGTATATTCACTTGTGTATATTGCGTATTCACTGGTGTATATTATATATTCACTAGTAGACACACTAATCTATTCAAATGTTTTCACCAGAGAATACATTGTATACAATAGTATTTTATACACTAATGTATCGAAGTGTTTATACAATGTATATTGCGTATTCACTGGTGTATATTGTATATTCACTGGTGTATATTGTATATTCACTTGTGTATTGTATATTCACTTGTGTATATTGCGTATTCACTGGTGTATATTGTATATTCACTTGTGTATATACATTGTATATTCACTTGTGTATATTGCGTATTCACTGGTGTATATTATATATTCACTAGTAGACACACTAATCTATTCAAATGTTTTCACCAGAGAATACATTGTATACACTAGTATTTTATACACTAATGTATCGAAGTGTATATACAATCTATATTGCGTATTCACTGGTGTATATTGTATATTCACTGGTGTATATTGTATATTCACTTGTGTATATATACTGTGTATTCACTTGTGTATATTGCGTATTCACTGGTGTATATTGTATATTCACTTGTGTATATATATTGTATATTCACTTGTGTATATTGCGTATTCACTGGTGTATATTGCGTATTCACTGGTGTATATTATATATTCACTAGTACCATGGAGATACTCTAAGAATAAGCTACTCATATTCCACCATTGATGAATCAACACCAAGCTCTTTTTAAAATATTATACATACACATATCTATATCTATATATCTATATATCTATATCTATACATGTATACATATCATGTGTGATTGCTTTTTATTTTCCACCAGAAAACCCAATCAAAAACCCTTACTCACCAATTATGCCACAACCACCGCCGGCGACGGCGACTACAACAAACAAATCACTCCGACGAAATCAATGACTCTAATCATCAAATCATGGCTCAACGGTAACCGATTACGCTACGTAATCCTTCTATTATGTTCTCCGCTACTAATCCCGATCATATTAACCATTTCGCCGTTCCTGTTCGCCGCCGAGGTTTATTTCCGTTTCTGCCGGTTGAAAACGGTTCCTCCTCAGCCGCCGGCGACGAAGATATAACCGAATCCGTCGCCGGTGATCCGGCGGAAGGATGATCAGCTGAATTTGTTGGATAGGTATTTAGATGATCTTGAACGATTCTAAGCAAGATACCTTTGATTGAAGAAGAGCTTGAACGATTTAATTTGATTTGACCTAAAACTAACCATTGGATAAGAAGAAAAATATTAATATTTGATTGATTTAATCAGAATATGTAATTGTATCTTGAATAACTATGAATCCATAGCTGGATCTGAAGAATCATACAAAGAAAAACGAATTTACATAGAAGGAATCGAAATAAAAAAGTCACAGAGAAACGAAATCAAGAAATAAAGAACATGAATTTATGAATCTGGACATATATTTAATTTAAGCAAAATGTCTATTATGCCCTTTTAGTTATCAATTTCCCTAAATCTTAAGCCATATAATTTAAATGTGATCTAAGGGCTTAAAGGTGGTTCCTTTGGTTCCTAAATAATTATATGGTTCTCATTTGAAACCATCTCTCTCTCTCTCTCTCTCTCTCTCTCTCTCTCTCTCTCTCTCTCTCTATATATATATATATATATATATATATATATATATATATATATATATATATATATATATATATATATAGAGGTGGGTTCATTTAGGAACCATCAATTATTTAGGAACCATTAGGAACCATTTTTAGGAAAGGTGGCAATTTTGTAATTAAGTCAAATCCCCAAATTGGAAATCAATTAAAACCCACTTTAAAATACTAATTAACTTTAAATTAACATATCTAGAGTATAACTAGGTTTTAGGAAAAACTAAATACACCATTAAAACAAGCATTTAATTATCTTTCCAACGAGCACCCACTTGATATACTTTTGACGACTTTTTTTTTTTTTTTTTTTTTAGTGAGTTGCGGTATATACACTAGTGTATATACTAAATATTCACCAGTGTATATACTAATTCACCAAAAACACATCTAAACCATATACACTATACACTAGTGTATACACTATATTCACTAATGTATATATATATATTGGTTTCAAGTGAGAACCACTTAAAGATTTAGGAATCATACGAACCAGTTTTTAACCGCTTTTATTTAACAAAACTCACTTCATTTTCAAAAATAGATATCTTTTAAATTATAAAGTTTTACGAAAAAAAAAATATACCGTTTCGTTAAAACGAGTATTTAATTCTCTTTAAGAAAAATATATATTTTGTAATTTTTGACAACTTTTCTTTTATATATATACACTAGTGTATATAATACAAATTATGAATTTTTCAAAAACTGCGTGTATACACTAATAAATATCACCGTATACAAATGTGTATACGTATGTATTCAAGGGTGAATATATATAGTTATAATGTACGTCACGAACTAGTTCATACACCGGTGAATAATAATGTATTCACTTGTGTATACATATGTATTCATCTATAAATATATGGTTCGAATGTGTTTTTGGCGAATTGGTATATACACTGGTGTATATATATTGAAACCCATCAAAAAAAAAAAAGTTGTTGAAAGTATATGAAGTGAGTACTCGTTGGAAAGAGATTAAATACTTTTTCTAATGGTATAATTAGTTTTTCTTAAAACCTAACTATACTCTAGATATGTTAATTTAAAGTGGATATTTAAATGATTGGTTGAGAAATGGTTGTTATGGTTCCTAAATATTTAATGGTTCCTATTTGAATCCACACATATATATATATATATATATATATATATATATATATATATATATATATATATATATATATATATATATATATGGAAAAATGAATATAGGGTTGTTACACACGTAAGCTTATATGCGAAACTCATCAAAAACTATGTCGTTTTGTTAAAAATTCTTCAAATCTATATAATTTTATGGGAAAAGTGCCAAAAAGGTAACATAATATATGTTAGAGCAAGAATCGACAGGCTCAGTAACTTGGATTAGATTGATCACTCTCTTGGCCTCCTGCTCAAGCAGTGCAAACCTAACAGACTCTTGGCGAGTCTAAGGTGGACAAGAGATTGATCGAAAAGGCTTGACGGAATATGGTTAAGTATTCCGGTCAGTGAGTATGTGAGGAAAATGATGAAGCTGCCTCTAAAACCTGAAGCGTTGGGTATTTATACCCAACATTGCCAGGTACCAACAACAGTCATGATGATCATTTATTGTTCATCAATAGGATTCCAACGGGTATAAGTGAAAAGGTAACGCTCCTGCAATGATATAATCTCATCAATGCCTTTGACGGTTACATCCAAACATTAGGCTTGGATGTCTGACTGGCAGAATGTCAGGAGCATGATACCTTGAGATGAACTCCAAAGCATCAGTGTTGGTCTAGAGTAATGCAGACATATGTACACAAGTCCTTAGACATGCCAGAGCATGAGTGTCGGACTGAGCGTCGGATGCCGGGGCAGATCTCCGGGCATGGGGCCAGCTAGGTGCCGGGACACAATTCCCGGACACCAGGTGCCGGGGCCATGATTCCCGGACACGGGGCGCCTAGGTGCCGGGACACAACTCCCGGATCCCGGACACGGGGCGCTAGGTGCCGGGACACAACTCCCGGATCCCGGACACGGGGCGCTAGGTGCCGGGACACAACTCCCGGATCCCGGACACGGGGCCACGATTCCCGGACACGGGGCGCTAGGTGCCGGGACACAACTCCCGGACACAAGGTGCCGGGGCACAACTCCCAAACGGGGCCACGATTCCCGGACACGGGGCGCTAGGTGCCGGGACACAACTCCCGGATCCCGGACACGGGGCGCTAGGTGTCGGGACACAACTCCCGGATCCCGGACACGGGGCCACGATTCCCGGACACGGGGCGCTAGGTGCCGGGACACAACTCCCGGACACCAGGTGCCGGGGCACAACTCCCGGACATGGGGCCACGATTCCCGGACACGGGGCGCTAGGTGCCGGGACACAACTCCCGGATCCCGGACCCAAGGCCACGATTCCCGGACACGGGGCCTTACTCCCGGTGTCGGGGCTCACGTTCCGGGTTCTGGTCCTTTTGTCAGATTGAGATTCAGTGGGTCGGGCCCAAGTGTTAGGTTTGATAGGCTATAAGTATAAGCCATCACCTACTAACACCATCATGCCCCCCAGTTAGGTTTTAAAAATTAGGTTTTGAAGCCTAACTCTTCTGCTTTAGCCGTTCGGTAGGTTTTTTTTTTATTTTTTTTTTTTGCGACGTCCGGTTCCTGTCCGGTGGCTAGGCAAGTAGCCGGCATACAGCCGGCCTTTTTTGCCGGCGACGTGATGTTGTTAGCCGGCATATAGCCGGCCTTTTGTGCCGGCATATAGCCGGCCTTTTGTGCCGGCGACTTGATGCTGTTAGCAGGCATATAGCCGGCCTTTTGTGCCGACGATTTTTTTTTTTTTTTCGTAACTGAGGCCCTTCTTCTTTTTGTTTCTGGGAACAGGTGAGTTTACTCGTTCCAATCAGAAGCTTCGTCCTTTGCGGGTAAGTTATTGTTGTTTTCTCCATCCTTGCAGCTTGAGTCTTATTTTTATCTTATCAGTATTCTTGAATTGTAGCCGTTTGTTATAATGGGTTCAAAAGCTGAAATGGTTTCCCGAAAAGAGAAAGAGGTTAGGAGATGCAGTAGTGGCATCAATGATGTTAAGCTAGCGGATTTAATAACTAGGTTTCCATGCCTTAGTTCCTTCAATCCTGTAGCACCTACCATAGACCAACGTGCCACTGAGCCTCCTTCAGGAAAAATTACTTTATACACCAGCCTTCTTACCCATTCAAACCTTAGACTTCCATGTAGCTCCTTTTATATGAAAGTGCTAACTCATTACAAAATTGGATTTGCCCAAATGCATCCTGTAGGTGCTGCTAAGGTTATAATGTTTGAGATGTTGTTGGTTGGGATGAAAATTGCTTGTTCTGTAGATTTGTTTAGGCATTTTTATAAACTGTGTAAATCTAGAGACTGGTTTAGCCTAGAACAGAGAGAGAGAAGCAAAGAATGGAAACTAGTTGAGGATCCTCCTGATAGCCTTAAGAACTGGCGGTTTGACTTTATTTTTGTGGATAGATCGTTTATTAAGCTTTGGTCAAGTGCCCTTTTTAGCTGGCCATCTAAGATACCCAACGGAGTAAATGAACTCCCCGAGCTTTCCGTTCCTAAGGCAGAGGCATATGCACGCCTCCGCCGTATGTCTGTGAGGTATAGGATATGCCCCGAAGGGGTGTTGGCGATGGCTGGAATTATTAAGGATGTTGAAGAGGAGACGGTTCCCGTCATTGTGTCGAAGACATCAAAGAAACGTGGGTCTCTTTAAAATCCTTTTTTGACTTTATTATTTCGTGAAGTTGATTGTCATTTATATCTTTTCTTTGTTGTAGTTATGGGGTTGCTAGATTTCTTAGTGGGAGATGAAGCATGTGAAGTAGAGGATCATCCGCCTGCCGTAGCTTGCCAGATGTACAAAGCATCTGGTGTTGATGTCCCTGGTGTTTCTCCTACAGGAAGAGAGGGGCAGGGCCTGGAGGTTAGGCTTCCGCTTCCTGAGAATACTGAGGATGAAGATCTCGTAGTATTCGCTGCTGGTATTATTTCAAACCTTTTGGTCTATTTAAATAATAACTATATATAACTGATGTTTTTCGTTTGTGTAGGTGATGATCTTGATCCCAATGGTTACATGCTTGAAGAGCAGGATTCTTCTCGTCAGAGACAAGGTACCTATGAGTTATGATTATTTTTCGTTGTTTGTAGTAACTAACTTGTCTTTCTTTTATGCAGTTGAGTTGGAGGATATTGGATCTGACGATGGTCATGAGCCATGCTTTGATGGTGCATCTGTGTTAGGAAAGAGGCCATCAATAAATGTTGAGGATTATGACCTTCTACACCCAAATCGAAAAAAGTGTTGTTCCCTGCTTCTCCACTTCTTGGAACAAATCTTGTAAGGCGTTATGGGGGCCTTCAGATGGCGCCCCATGGATCTACTAGTATGGCTCTTCCTGCTTGTGGCAGTACTGTTCAACCTTCTGCATTTGTTGGCACGCCATCTGGTCAACGTTTTGTGCCTGCCTGGTCATTTTGTGTGGGTGACAATGGGCAAACTGTTGGATCTGTTAGGGATTTCATGGACAATGTTGTCCCACCTCAACTTGTTATGCAGTCAAAGTTGCAAGGAACTTCTGAATTGTTGGATGATGCTTATATGAGCCTTTTTCATGGCTTTATGGGACATATACTTGCTAGGCAGCGTACATGTGAAGATCATGAAAAATTGAAAGTTGATTACTCGGATCTGAAGAAAGAGGTGGAAAGTTTGGCTGTGGTTAGGAAAGATCTTGAGGCCGAACGCGAGATTGTTTCCGGCCGGGACAAGGAGATTAGTGATCTTTCTGCCAAGATTTCCAACTTAGAGAAAGAGAGGGATGGATTGGTAAGGAGGGCGCAGGAGTATGAAAATATCCTGGCTGCAAAGGATAAGGAGTTGGCGACAGTGACCAAATCTTTAGAGGTTGAGAGACAGGTAGTTGAGTCTCAGCGCCAGCAACGTGATGTTGCCTTTCAGGGTAGAAAAGACCTTCTTGCTGCTTTTCCTGAGTTGTTCAAGCTATTACTTGATCATCCTGATGTGATGAATTTGATGTTGGAAGTTAATCGGGCTACTCATGCATTTGGCAAACACATTGTAGGGACCAAGTTTCGATCCGTTGCCGGTGATGCAGTGCTACCCTTTCTTGATCCTTTGGCGCAAAGTCAGATGCGAGCTGCTAATGCTTTGTTTGAAAAGAAAAATTTTCTTATGCTGGAGCGCATTGTCGAAGACTTTGACATTTCTATTGATGATCTTCTTGCTATTGTTACACCACCAGTGTCTATGCCACCAGTGTAGTGTTTGCTCTTTTTTATATGTTTGAACATTTTCCCTTTCTGTTATGAATATCAGCTTTATAAGCTTTATGGTTTGGATATTTTGCTTGGCTCTATGAGTGGTTTCTTTTTAATAATAAATGTTTATCCGTTGGATATTTATCTTATGATTTGTTTGCTATTTAAGCATATTACATCAGTGATGCATTATTTGGTTAACCGTTTATTTGTATTACTCGCGAGGTATGTCGCTTCCCTGTGAGAAGTGCTTATCTTTTCTCAAGTAGATGAAAAGACGTGTTCGCATGTTTTGGCTTAGACATGAGTGTCTTTTTTGGCCTTATGCTTGTGATGTTGAACAATGTTCATAAAATAAAAAGATAATGCAGTGCATAATTGGGATAATATCAGACCAAACATTTTATTATAAGGCATGGTATCCATGTCCTTGACAGAAAACAAGGTTAAACCTTGACAAAATATGAAAACATAGAATAAAAATTTATCAGACCTTGATCTAGGGTTAGTCTATGTATGTCTGACCTTCAATCATAAAGATGTGACCTTCTGGCGGTCCCGGTCGTTCAGTATTCTCCCCCCTCTTTTGCCAGGCATACGTTTTCTGGGTTGGGGTCCTGTTGGTTTGTTGTCTTGCAGCTGGCACTAGGTGTTCTAACTTCCCTTAGTCCAGCGCCCTTCTGATCTCTCCTTTCAATTCCCGACAGGCATTGGTGTCATGTCCATGGTCCTCGTGAAATTCACAATACTTGTTCATGTTTTTCTTACCAGACCTGTGTGCCATTTGTGGTGGAGGTTTAAAAGTAGAGCCTACATGCTCTGTCTGCAGGATCTCTTTCGGGGTCTTGTTGAGAAATGGCTCGGATGCAGTCTTGTCATAAGGGCTAAACCTTCTGTTGCCTCTGTCATCCCGTCTGTCATTTCTCCTATCTTCCCGCTGTTGGTCCTGTCTACCTGACGTTGTCCCACCGTTCCAAAGCTTGTCCTTCTTTCCAGCCACTCCTCTTGCCAAAGAGACAGTTTCCCTTGATCTTAAGAAGTCATAGGCTCTATCTGTGGCTTCCTTGAAGGTGGCAGGAGTCCTTTTTGCAAGTTTTTCCTGCAACTGACCAGGCAAGAGGGAAAAGGTGAAACCTGAAATTTGTTGGCTTTCTGGCAAACCTGGGATCTTTTGGCATTCCTGCGTGTACCGCAGGATGAAGTCTCGCAAAGCTTCCCCTTCCTTCTGCCGGATTAGGTGGGCCTCCAGATGTGTCCTGCGTTGTTTCTTTTGCTGAAAGAATTGATACATAAACTTTGCCTTTAGATCAGCAAAGTCCCTAATGCTCCTCTCTGGAAGGCCAGCAAACCAATCTCTTGCAAACCCTTGCAATGTTCCTGGAAACATTTTACAGGCTACCGGGTCTACCCATTTTTCTGTCATGATGGCCTGCTCAAACAAGGCCATATGGTCGTCTGGGTCTCTTGTGCCGTCATAAGTGCCTACAATGGAGGGGACCTTCTGCTTGTCTGGCATCGGATATCTTGACACCCAGTCACAAAATTTCGAACTTACTATTGATACAGGCATAATAGCTTCTCTTGGCATTTCTCCTTCTGCTAGTTGCTGCAACAGTCGTAATAACTCTTGATTGGGATTTTGAGGTGGCGCCGGTGTCGGCGCGTTCTGCCTCAGGCGATCCGCCAACTGTGTTAACAGGACATCTGTTTCGGATTGTTGGGGGATTACCTGTGGTGGTGCTGGCTGCAGGGATTCCAATAGTTGAGCCAGGAGGTGATTAGATGAGGTTGGTGCCGGGACTGATGCTGCTCCTTGGTTATTCTGAAATGTCCTTCTCTGCGTTCCCATGCTTGGGTCCTCTCCCGTTCCTTGAGTGCCGGGTTGGGATCCCGCCGAGGCAGGCTGCCTAGGGACTTCAAAGCCATGAAGTTCTGGGACAGCCTGCCTAGAGGCTTCAGCGGCTTCTTCGTGCAGTGTTGAGGTACGGGACATGGGGATCTGAAAACTTGACACGTTTGGCGTTGGTATGGCAGATGCACTAGCTCCGGGCATCCGTGTAGAATACAAAGGTCCAGTGGTTGTTGATCGATACAGACGGGCAGGACCTGAATCTCCTAGTGTCCAATCCTCCAAGGCGGAAAATCCGTGCCTGCCTGTCCTCTCCATAGGACCTCTTTCAAACACCATGTCTGTCTCCATGTATGGTATGAATTGACTGGATGAAATAGGCAATGAAACAAATGCCCGAGGTGACGAAACAATCGTCGGTATCAGGGTGGTATTCCCTTCAGCTTGGGATGTGGTCACATCAGTCACTGGGGAAGGGGTTACAGTAGTCATTGGGGGTGGGGCTATAGCAGTCACTGGGACTGAGGAAATTATTGTTGAAGAGTTCATGTCTTCTATGATGAAAAAAGAAACGAATTAAAGAAAAAACTTGTGAAAATCTGGAAATGAAGATGAAACACCGTTGCTAAAAAACGCGTCCCACGGATGGCGCCAATGTTAGAGCAAGAATCGACAGGCTCAGTAACTTGGGTTAGATTGATCACTCTCTTGGCCTCCTGCTCAAGCAGTGCAAACCTAACAGACTCTTGGCGAGTCTAAGGTGGACAAGAGATTGATCGGAACGGAATATGGTTAAGTATTCCGGTCAGTGAGTATGTGAGGAAGATGATGAAGCTGCCTCTAAAACCTGAAGCGTTGGGTATTTATACCCAACATTGCCAGGTACCAACAACAGTCATGATGATCATTTATTGTTCATCAATAGGATTCCAACGGGTATAAGTGAAAAGGTAACGCTCCTGCAATAATATAATCTCATCAATGCCTTTGACGGTTACATCCAAACATTAGGCTTGGATGTCTGACTGGCAGAATGTCAGGAGCATGTTACCTTGAGATGAACCCCAAAGCATCAGTGTTGGTCTAGAGTAATGCAAACATATGTACACAAGTCCTTAGACATGCCAGAGCATGAGTGTCGGACTGAGCGTCCGATGCCGGGGCAGATATCCGGGCACGGGGCCAGCTAGGTGCCGGGACACAATTCCCGGACACCAGGTGCCGGGGCCATGATTCCCGGACACGGGGCGCCTAGTTGCCGGGACACAACTCCCGGATCCCGGACACGGGGCGCTAGGTGCCGGGACACAACTCCCGGATCCCGGACACGGGGCCACGATTCCCGGACACGGGGCGCTAGGTGCCGGGACACAACTCCCGGACACCAGGTGCCGGGGCACAACTCCCGGACACGGGGCCACGATTCCCGGACACGGGGCGCTAGTGTCACACCCCGCTAAAGCGGAAACACGGGAATGTGAAGAGCTGGAAAATCATGTCACAGGTCATATAAAACATAACGGCAAAAGAGTCATTCATTAAAAATCAAAAGTGTTTAAAGATCCATTCAACAACCAAGAGACAATAGTTTAGTACATAGACACACAATTTAAAATGTTTCATCAAATATTTCCCAAAACAACTGGCCAAGTCTTTTCCCAACAAAGTCCTCACACGACCGCCTCGACCCGTCCACGCCATGCATCATGAGCTTACACTAATTTCCTGAAACATAAGATAAAGTGTCAACTACGAAAACGCAGTGAGTGAGTTACAGTTTAAATTATAAAGTAAGAGTTTTCCCATAAGGAAGATTAGCGGAGAAAAGTCGCTTAAAAAGTTTATATACTTGTAAAATTTAAGTAACGGGCGAATTGTGCCCTAACTTGTAAAGACTAAATAGAATCAAATTAGTCATATAGTAGAAGCGGATAAGAATCGCTAAAAGTTTATAAGTTTATAGAGACTAAATAGAATTTAATTTAGTCAAGTAGGAGAAGCGGGTAACAATCGCTCAAAATTTATAAATTATGCGTAAGTAACTAAATAGATTTCTTGTATCAACCACTTGGCATCTATAACTTAAGTGTTCACACTAATCCGATTATCAACCGAGCGGCCCCAACTCCCCGCCTCTCAAACGGGAAGTTAAAAGAGAGAGAAATTCAGTAAATATGTACTTAGACTGCCATCTAAGCAAGGAACGGTTCTTTCCTTAGTATCGATACCCATAATTACTATACGGCTTAAGTAGTTAATAGTGTGTAAGAGAGAAATTAAAACAAATTTTATTATAAAAGAGAGAGAATCACATCACCTAGAAACGTGTCATAGTTCCATCAAGGGTCGGTTACGCATACAAGTATCAATAAATAGTTGAGTTAAAGAGATGAAACAATAGTATAAATAGAGAAAGAAATGTTTTACGCATAAGAGATTAAGTAGACGTTTCAATGTCAAAGTTTTGATAAAGTCAAAGTCAAAGTTTAATAAGTCAAAATTTGATAAATCAAAGTTTAAGTATTGCAAGTTGTTTTATAAAGCATAAAATGCAATTAATCTTATGTTTCCCCCAAATTCATGTAAAACATATAAAACAAGGGGTTGTAACTCACGGATTGCGAAGAGATCGGAAACTTGGAAGTTCGGTCGAAATGTGTAAGCCGGGAATCACGGATTGCCTATTAATACCAAGGTAGTTTAATGAGTTGTTATATTATTAGGTTCTTATATAATAATATAGGTAAAATGTCATTAAAGTGTGAGTGTCAAAATCAAGTATCGTCAAAACGGTCCAAAAAAGTAATTGTCACGATTGTGTCCGAAAGTTTGATTTAACGTTTTGGGTTGTTATGTATTAAGTGCTTTTACTTGCTGAGGTGATTTACAATTTCCGAGGAAATTTGGGCAGCGCTTCCGCGCCCAAATCTCATATCCAAAAATTGTAAATCAACTCCGCTCACAAATCACCTAATATACAATAATACACGTTTTATAGCTTATTAAGGTCCAAATAGTCCAACACAAGTCACTTTTATTATAGATTTTGTTTATCTCAGTCCCCTCATGATTTTGGTAAAAGTCCAGAACGTATACACAACTTTTAATCGGTTAAAACGACGATTTTCGGGAGGACAGCAGCCCGGTGCTGCGCACCTGGCAACAGGTGCGGCGCACCTAGCTGCTGTCTCAATCCCGTTTTGTGTTTTTCTTGCTAAAAACGTTTTGTGACTTATGGATTTCGACATGCAACCAGTAGATTCCATATAAAATAAAGTTTTATCAGTTTCTAACCAACTTGACCACAAAAATGTAGATCTAATTACTTTTTAGTTAAAAATCGTTTTTGTGAGAAAAGTGACATAAAACTTCATAAAACTTTTCTTTGTTGTTTAGATCGAACATGCAATTAGTAAATATCATTTAAAACAACATTTTAACAGTTTCATAAGTGTTTTTATCCACAGGTTCGTGGATCTAAAAAGTATTTCGATTAAAAACGTTTTTGACCGTAAAAAGTCATAGATTTATGAAAAATCGTATTTTTAACCGTTAGATCTTACATGCAATTGAATATTAGTGTAAGAATAGTAAAAGTATAGAGATCTACCGAAGGAAAAGCTTAGATGAAGAGTTTTGGTCGGATTCTTGCTCCAAAAATCTTTACACCCGTGGTCCTTTTTGATAAAAACGATACCCACTTGCTTCTATTGATGAAAGGGACGATTTGTATGGGTTGAAATTGGTTTATAATGGCTGGAAAGCTCCTGGTGATGGTGTGTTCTTGAGAGAAATAGAGAGAAAAATGTATGTGTGTGTTTTTGTTGTTTGATTAAAATGAAAAGTAAATTGAAAAGAAAAGGTAATTGGGTATAGGGAGTGTCAAACCTGGTCTTGGGACAGCAAATGGACAGTAAAGGCTCGATTTCTATTGGCCAAAATGGGTGGTGGTGGTGTAAAACGAGAAAGGGACCAAATGTGTAATGTTTTTGAAAACCTGGCGAGAGGTGTGGCGCACCACCTCACTGGGTGCGGCGCACCGGGCCATTTTTGGTCACTTTGAAATCTTGGTTTTTGCGTTATTGCATCGTTGGACCTTTTTGTTAATTATAAGTTGTTGGTTATGATAAGTTATGAACTTAGGAAAGTTCAATAGGTGTTTCCTTGGTATTAGGACTTATAATTTTGATTCCGGAAGTTATTCCGACACTAGTTCCGATAAAGTATAGATTCAAAAGTTACGAACCAAAGTAGAGCGAACGAGACAAAGAAGTAACTAACGTTTCGAATTGATATCACAACAGAATAAGTACCTGGATTTTGACGGTTGTCACAGCTAGGTGCCGGGACACAACTCCCGGTTCCAGGACACGGGGCCACGATTCCCGGACACGGGGCGCTAGGTGCCGGGACACAACTCCCGGATCCCGGACACGGGGTCACGATTCCCGGACACGGGGTGCTAGGTGCCGGGGCACAACTCCCGGATCCCGGACACGGGGCCACGATTCCCGGACACGGGGCGCTAGGTGCCGGGACACAACTCCCGGATCCCGGACACGGGGCCACGATTCCCGGACACGGGGCCTTACTCCCGGTGTCGAGCCTCACGTTCCGGGTTCTGGTCCTTTTGTCAGATTGAGATTCAGTGGGCCGGGCCCAAGTGTTAGGTTTGATAGGCTATAATTATAAGTCATCACCTACTAACACCATCAATATACAAATTTCGACAATTGGGAGTACGTAAAAACATTTAGAACCAAAAAAAATTATAAAATCTAATTTGTTTTAGAAAAGGATTATAAAATCTAATATGTTTTAAAAAGGGATTATAAAATCTTATTTGTTTTAAAAGAGGATTTTCTAAAATTATAAATTATTAAAATAAAGTTTTAAGCCTAAATTTTATGATATAATTAAAACTCTTTTTCAAGATGTGATTTTCTCGAATTCCACGTGACTTTTAGAAAGAAAAAAACGAGATACTTATATAATGTTTTACATGTTGAAAACAAGTTATAAACTTAACTTTCGCAAATAATCTTTTATTATGCCAAATTCGATTTTCTAATCCTTTATGGTTCCAAATTTTTTTACATACACTCAAATGTCAAAATGTGTATTTTATATTACCTTTTTTGACATTTTACTCTAATTTTAATCATATTTATTGAACCAACTTTACTAATTTCTATCTATTACATCTTTTTCTTCATTAATCGTGTCTTTCAACATAATAAGTTTTTTTCTTATCACTAGACATCTATCGAAGTAACTTTTAATAATAACTTCTTCGTAATAAACAATGGCCCTCTGTATCCCTTGATAAATATAAGACAAATCAAGCGTTGAATAACATTTAAACTATAAAATGACATAGTTTTACATGAGTTTTGCATGTAAGCTTACATGTGTAACAACCCCATATTCACTTCCCCTATATATATATATATATATATATATATATATATATATATAAAAATATATATATATATATATATATATATATATATATATATATATATATATATATATATATATATATATATATGTTATATCATTTAAAAAAAAGCTAAGTGTATAAGAATGCAACAAACTTTGCACGATTTGTTATTGTGTGTATCAAACTTTCAAAACCTCTATTGTGTGTATTCAACTCTTATTTTCTCACAAATGATGTAACGAATCAGATTTTTGCTAACGTGTAATCGGTTTAAACATTGAATATTTTTAAAAAAATCTGGTTCTTACATCATGTGTAGGAAAATAAAAGTTAAATACGCACAATATAGTTTTTGAGAATTGGATACACACAATAGCAAAACGGTCAAAGTTTGTTACATTTTCATCCACTTAACTCTTTAAAAAAATTGGAACTTTAGTACAAAAATTAGTCGGATCACAAATGATCAAACTTAAACTATTATAATAGCAGAACGTATTTTATAATTTGAATAGGACTTACTGATGATATATTCAAGCGTAAATTGCAATTTTTGTTCCTCAAACACTTCAAATTCGCCGATTCTATCTCTCAGTTTTTTTTTCCCACATCTTTTGTCCTTAACTTGTTATTTTTCCTTTTTTTTGTCCCTTCGTCAAGTTGCAGTTAGTTTTTACCGTTAAATGTTAACTGAACTAACTGAAAGGACCAATAATGCAATTTTTATTTCTTTTATTTATTTCATAAAAATTAATTAATTTCTTTTTGAGTAAATTTCAATTTTTGTCCCTCAAGACTTTCCAATTCGCCGATTTCATCCTTAATTTTTTTTTTTTTTGCAGTTTTTTGTTCATAACTTATTATTTTATTTTATTTTTTGTCTCTCCGTCAAATTATATTTAGTTTTTACCGTTAACTATTAACTGAACTATTTGAAAGGACCGAAAATGTAATTTAATTTTCTTTTATTTATTTTAATTAATTAATAATTTTTAATTAATTATTATTATTATTTTTTTTTGTTGTAAAAATCATATGTGCTTTTTCGCATACAAAAATTATATGTAAAATCACATTTATTTTTTCACAAATTTTTCGACGACCATCTGTCACCGTCGATCATCGTCGCCGCCACTAGCACCACCTCCGTTAAAGATCATATGTAATTTAAAAACATAAACTTTGTAGGTTTTTCTACAAAATTTATATTTTTTTAAAATCACATATGATTCCATGGAGCCGATACAAAATTTAAGTTATTAAATCACATATGATTTGCAATAGAGGTGGTGGTGGTGGTGGTGGCGACGATGATCGACGGTAACGAATGGTAATCGCAAAACATATATGAAAGATTACATGTGATTTTAAATATAATTTTGTATACGGAAAAGCACATATGCTTTTTACAAAAAAATAAAAAACAAAAAAATTAATTAATTAATTTATTAATTAAAATAAATAATTAAATGAAAATTACGTTTTTGGTCCTTTCAGTTAGTTAAGATAACATTTAACGGTAAAAACTAACTGTAACTTGACGGAGGGACAAAAAAACGGAAAAATAACAAGTTACAGACAAAAATTGTAATTTACTCTTTCTTTTTCTTTCTTTATTTATTTAATTTTTGGTAAAAATCATATGAGATTTTTCGCATACAAATATTATATTTAAAATCACATGTAATTTTTCACATATGTTTGTTGGCAACCATCTTTCACCATTGATCATCGTCGCCGCCACCATTACCTCTGTTGAAAATCATATCTGATTTAAAAACATAAATTTTTGTAGGTTTTTCACCCTATAAAATATAAAAGAATTTTATTTTTTTATAACTCAAATGTGATTTTTCACATACAAAATTCATGTTTGAAATCTGTTGGGTTATAGTGTATTACTACTGGTGAAGATGGTTACAACTGGTCACTCGTTAAGTTGCTATTGGTAACTATTACTACTGGTGAAGATGGTTAGTACTGGTCACTAGTCAAGTTACTACTGGTCATCACTATTAAAACTGTTGCTACATGGATTGCATGAGAGTTTCTACTGGAGGATACTATTGCTGAGCTGATAATGTTTACGTTTTATTAGCTGATTTATATGTAACAGATTTAGATAATTACAAAGTAGATTCGATTAGATATTATAACCCGATTATGTTTAGGGTTAGTTAGCCTCAAGGTCTATAAATATAGATCCTTATATCGTTGTAAATATACGTCTATTACGAAACCCTAATTCTAATAGGTTGAGTCTGGTAGTGGAAATCTTGTGTTGATAATCGTTTATTCATTCTTATTCATAAAAGTATTATTCACAAATCCTTGTAATATCAAACTGTTGATCTGCCGCAACTTCTTTGATAGATTTTGATCTATTTGTTTGTTTCATACAAACCTAGTTCGACAAATCCTAACAAGTGGTATTAGAGAACAAGGTTGCTCTAGATCTAAGATCCACAATGCGTTTAACAAGTTTTCACAAACAAATCTAAGATGTCTGATCTCAATGAAGGCGTTCAAGCAAATAGGGTTCCAGTACTCACTTCATCAAACTATGATATGTGGAAAATTCGAATGTATCAATACATGTTTCAAAGCAATTATTCTATGTGGAAAGTGGTTAAGAATGGTGCTAAATCTGTTGCACTGCCTGGACCAGATGTCAAATCTAAAGCTGTAGGTTCATCTGAACCACCATCCACTAAGCAAGAAAGAAGGGATATTCATAATGAATGTCAACATTTAAGCACCTTGCTTATAGCTATACATAATGAATATCAACATCATTTAAGCACCTTGCTAAGCTGTTATGGGAAGCTTTGGAGAAACGATTTGGGGGAACAACGAGCACAAGGAGAAATCAGAAAGACTTGCTAAAGCTACAGATTGAAAACTTCATGTATGTAAAAGGAGACACACTGTCTCAAATGTTTGACATATTCAACAAGCTAATTGGAAAGCTCTCAAATATGGGAGTGAATACTGTGTTGGGAAAATCAACAATTTAACCCAACATTATAAATCTGTTTGTTAAAGTCTTAGTTTGAGTCTGAGTGACATTTTGGGTCTGAGTAACCAAAATATTCTAAGGCATTTTGGAGCTGACTACTCAGATCCATAATGAAACGTGAACCGAGAGTTTAGGTAGTTTGTTAGATAAAATCTTCTATCATTTTAGAAGATTTGCTAAAATTCGTACTTATCAAGCTCACTATTATTGTATATAAATTGTGAGCTTGACTATTGTAATCGGTGAACCTTTTCAATAGAATTAACTAAGTGTTATTCTTATCGATCTTGTTATTATAATTTCGCAATAATCAAACAAGAAACTGTGTGTTAATCGATTCGTGTTAATTAACGTTTGAATACTAATTTGTTATTGATTAGCTAGTATTTGGGATCTTATTGAGACCTAACAACTTTGTATCAGAGAAAATAAGATTTAAATTTTAATAAATTTACAAATCTTAAAACGATCAATAGATAAAACTCAAATACATAATGTCATCATCATCATCTAATACACCTGCTATGGCTGGAAAAAGGTATTCCTATTTTCAATGGACATAACTTTGCCCATTGGAAACTCAAGGCTGAAGGACATTTATCTGGGATTCATGAGGAAATGTTGAGAACTATTACAAAAGGCCCAATTATCCCAGGAAAGTAGATTGAAGAGGTTAAGGAAGGAGACAAAGTTGTTCAACGTGCAAGATGGGTTCAAACTCCAAAATCTCAATGGACTAATCTAGATAGCCAACTGTTTAATCTGGATCCAAGAGCTAGAAGCATACTAGGTAGTGCTGTATCTGAGCAAATATTCTCCAAAATTGCTGGATGCAGATCTGCCAAAGGGATCTGGGATACCCTCATTGTGTCATATGAAGGTGTACCAGTGGTAAGAGAGCAAAGGTTGAACAGTCTGATTAGAAATTATGAAAATATATATGTGAAGGAAAAGGAAACTTTAACTGATTTGCATACAAGGTTTCAAATCTTGTTGAATGATCTCTCTGCTCTAGGTGTAGTGAAGGAGGATGATGAAGTGTGCAAGAAATTTGTTGACATCTTGCCCAACAGATTTGAATCAGTTATCACATCTCTTGTGGTGAGTGAGAAATTGTCCACCTACAAGCTTCTTGGTCTCTTTGGATTACTACTCAACTTTGAAGAATCCCAAGAGAGGAAGAAGATAAACAACAGAAGAACTGCAAGAGATCCTGAAGCTGCATTAGTTGCAACAAGCAAAAGGAATAAAGAAATTTATTCCAAGGCTGACTCAAATGAGTCTGAGTCAAACTTTGACTCAGACTCTGATGATGAATCTGAAGTCAAGAAGTTAAAGAATCAGTTGGCTCTACTGACCATGAAGTTGGAACAGAAGACGGGGTATAAAGGAAAGAAACCGTTTGATTTGAAAAAGGTTAAATGCTTTAAATGTGGTGATTATGGACACATGGCTGCTGAATGTAAGGTGAAGAATGCTCAGACTGATCACATGGATGAGGTTGCTGAGAGGGCTCAAAGATACAAAAAGAAGTATCTTAAATATAAAAATGGCAATAATTCCAAGACTCAGAAGCCTCAAACTTAGCAGAAAGCCTTCTTTGCAGAAGAGTGGTTGGATGAGGAGCTGTCTTCTAATGAAGATGAAGAAGTGGTGGAGAAATGTCTGATGGCAGTGGCGGAGGAAGTCACAGAAGCTGAAGAATCTGCATCTCAGTTTGAGAAGGATCTGAAGGAAGCTGAGAGACTGAGCTACAACTTAGACTAGAACAAGTCAAAGTTATATAAGATACATAACTTTAATACTTATACAAATGAACAAAAACTTCAAATGTTTGAGTATATCTTTATTGATTTGACCACCACTTTTTATTGATTTGACCACCACTTTGGAAGAAAAATATGAAATTAAACAAAAGGTTAAAGATCTTGAAAACGTTTTGAAAAATAAAGATGATAAAATAACTGAACTAGAAAGTTATAAAGTTCTTCTAAATGCTCATACTGAAGCTTATAGTGATCTTGCAAAAGAAAATTATAAATTCAGAGAAGAAACTGAGCATTATAAAAGAATTTGTAAATCATGGTGCATATCATCCTTAAAATGAAGATTGTTTAAGCAGACAGGTACCCAAACAAGTTCAAGCTGTGTTGGGTGAGGACTTCAGTCTGAAGAAGCATATGACTAAAGAGGAAGAAGAGGCTGAACGAGAAAAAATTGTTTTTAAACCAGAAATTCTTCCAAACACTTTCACTTACATGAAAGGAGAACAAACTAGGATGTCAAATGCTTTTGTTAAACCTGTAATGTCTCAAGTTTCTAATAAAAGTGAATCTTTAAATTCAAATCAGCCTGAATGTACTCAAACATCTGAAACTGATAAGAATGTGCATATTATGAACAAATCTTTGCATACAAACAATGTTTTACCCAAGGATTTGAGTAAACTTAAGATCCAGAGTCAAGTCAGTTCCAAAATCATTGAGAAAAATTATGAAAACCAAATCATTGATAAACTGGGAAATCAATTGTTGGAACTGACTAACATTGTAAAAACTCTAGTCAGAAACAAATCACCAAGTCATGTCAGACCAAAGACTCCTCCTAAGAGGACATGCTATAATTGTGGTGAAAAGGACATGAAGATGTGTTCTGTAAGAAACTGACTTAGTCCAGACCAAGGTACAATGGTCCACAGAAGTCAGTCTCACCAAAACATAAGTCGGTTTCATCAAAACAGAAGTCAGTCTCACCACAAAAGCAAATACCAATTCCACACACTCAATCAAAACCAGTCACAGATAACAAAACCAAGTCAGTTTCACCACAATTCAGTCTTAAAGATACTCCCTGCAAATACTGTTGAGTCATAGGTCATTATTCTGTAAATTGCATGAAAGAACTTAATAAATGGAATTATGATAGTTCCAAGACTGACTGCAAAATTGAACCTAAAATTAAATTAGCTCCAATTCATGGATCCACTCTAAAGTGGGTACCCAAAAAGAACTTATTTATTTTGCTTCATGTGCAGGATTCCACAAAATGGTATCTAGATAGTGGGGCATCAAGGCAAATGACAGGAATGAAATCTTTCTTGCAAGATTATAAGGAGGAAGCTGGTTCTCAAGTGAGGTATGGTGACAATGGTGTGTCAATGACAAGAGGATATGGAAAGATTCATGCTGGTGCAGTCACATTCAAAAGAGTGGCTTATTTGGAAGGTCTTCAACATAATTTACTGAGTGTAAGTCAAATCACAGATGAAGATCATGAAGTCAGATTCAGAAAGCAAGCAGGGATCATTTACAATGCCAAGGGTAAACCACTACTGCTTTCCAAGAGAGAAAGAGATGTGTTCTGCTTGGATCTGAGTACAACCAACGATGAAGCTGAGACTTGTTTGTTTACAGAAACGAAAGAGGAACTTAATTGGCTATGGCCCAGAAGACTTTCCCATCTAAATTTCAAGAACATAAATGCTCTGTCAAAGAGTAAATTGGTTAGGGGCCTTCCTGAGCTGACCTACTCAAAAGACAAAGTCTGCTCAGCCTGTGTTCTTAGAAATCAAACCAAGACTCAATTCCCATCCAAGATGTTACATTCAATTGATGAACCCCTGTTCATGTTACATATGGACTTGTTTGGACCAATTGGAATTGAAAGCCAAGGTGGAAAGAAATATACCCTTGTGATTCTAGATGAGTTCACTTGATTTACTTGGGTAATATTTCTAAGAGCTAAAAGTGATGCAGCTGAGGAAATTATCAGTCTGATCAAGAGAGAACAGAGGCAGAAGAATACTCTGGTCAGACAGATGAGAAGTGACCATGGGACTGAGTTCAAGAACTCAGTCTTGATTAATTTCTGTGATCAACTGGGTATAGTCCAAAATTTTGCATCATTTCGAACTCCTCAACAAAATGGAGTTGCAGAGAGAAGAAACAAAACTTTAATTGAAGCTGCAAGGACTATGTTATGTTATGGAAACATGAAGATAAAATTCTGGGCTGAGGCTGTGAACACTGCTTGCTTCACTCAGAATAGATCCATAATTGTGAAGAGACATGGGAAAACTGCATATGAAATGTATCACAACAAATTTCCCTCAGTCCATTACTTTCACATCGTTGGAAGTAGATGTTATATACTCAACCAAAGGGGTTGTGTAAAATGGCTCCTAAGGCTGATGAAGGACTATTTGTTGGCTATTCTAGCATCTCTAAGGCCTTCAGAGTATACAATGAAAGAAGGAAGGTTGTTGAAGAGAGTATCAATGTTACTTTTGATGATACTACTCAGTCTGACAGAGATGAGTTGACCACACAGTCTGACATAGAGTCCATCAACCATTTGTGTGATGAAATTCTAGTTACTTCATTTGAAGATGATCCATCACCTGTTGCAGATCAAGATGAAGAAGTAATACATCAAGATCAAGGATCTGAAAGTGATACTGATGAACCACCTTTGAAGACTGCCTCAATAATTGGAATAAATGTCTCAAGTGAAACTGATGAAACTCAGACTGATCTCACTCAGTCTGATGTAACTCAGACTGATGACATTAAGCCTCAAGCTGATGAAGGTCAACAGTCAGATTCAGGAAACATCACGACACACAAGGATCATCCACCGACATCTATCATTGGTTCTTTAAATGAAGGGGTTAAAACTAGAAACAAGAAGGCCACTGCTAACTTCTGTTTCTACACAAATTTCTTGAGTCTGGTGGAACCAAAGAAAGTTGAAGAAGCTCTCTTAGATGAAGATTGGGTTGATGGAATGCAAGAAGAGCTAGGAGAGTTCATTAGGAACAATGTGTGGACAAAGGTTCCTCGTCCACTATACAAAACAATCATTGGGCTTAAATGGATATTTAGAAATAAATATGACAAAGATGGGGTGGTGATCAGGAATAAGGCAAGATTGGTGGCTCAGGGTTTCCAAGCAGGAAGAAGGCATTGATTATGATGAGACTTTTTCTCCAGTGGTCAGAATTGAAGCAATTCGTTTGTTCTTAGCATATTCAGCCTTCAAAGATTTCATGGTATATCAAATGGATGTGAAAAGTGCTTTCTTGAATGGTGATCTCCAGGAAGAAGTCTATGTCAAGCAGCCTCTAGGTTTTGTTGATCCTAACTTTCCTGATCATGTTTACAAATTAAATAAAGCCTTATATGGTCTCAAACAAGCTCCTAGAGCTTGGTGACACTTTATCTGACTTTCTTCTCAAAAATCAGTTTCAAAGAGGATCAATAGAAAAAACACCTTTTATCAAAAAGGAAAAGGGGCATGTTATTTTGGTTCAAATATATGTTGATGACATTATATTTGGATCCACAAATGACAAGTTGTGTACTTGGTTTTCAAATCTTATGTGTAGTGAATACAGAATGAGCATGATGGGGGAACTTACATTTTTTCTAGGTTTACAAGTAGAACAAAAGAAAGGTGGGATTTTTATAAATCAAAGTAAATATGTACATGACTTACTTAAGAAATTTGGTTTTGAATCATGTTCTGAAATGAAAACTCCGATGAGTACATCTGACAAGTTGCATAAAGATAAAACTGGCAAGTCAGTCTGTCAAATAACTTATAGAGGTATGATTGGATCTCTCCTATACTTAACTGCTAGTAGACCAGACATCATGTTCTCCAC
The DNA here is from genome assembly GCA_910822075.1 of Senecio squalidus. NCBI lineage: Eukaryota > Viridiplantae > Streptophyta > Magnoliopsida > Asterales > Asteraceae > Senecio > Senecio squalidus. Next base: position 35,356,931 of record CAJVGC010000508.1, read on the forward strand.
ATGCTTGTGTGCAAGATATCAAGCTGACCCAAAAGAATCTCATCTAAAAGCAGTAAAAAGGATTTTCAGATATCTTAAGGGTACTCCAAATCTTGGACTATGGTACCCTAAAGATTATGGATTTGAATTAATTGGATATACAGATGCAGATTATGCAGGTTGCAGGATGGACAGAAAAAGCACTTCAGGCGGATGTCACTTCTGGGAAGAAAGCTAGTCAGCTGGTCAAGCAAAAAGCTAAACTCAGTTGCAACCTCCACTGCTGAAGCTGAGTATGTTGCTGCAGGGAGCTGCTGTGCACAGTTGTTATGGATGCAACATCAATTGGCTGATCTTGACATCAAGATTCAGAACACACCAATCTTGTGTGACAACAAAATTGCCATACAAATCACTGAGAATCCTGTTTTCCATTCTAGAACAAAACACATTGAAATACGACACCATTTTATTAGGGACTGTGTTGAGAAAGGAAAGGTCAGACTGGAGTTTGTGGCAATACATGATCAACTTGCAGACATCTTCACTAAGCCTCTGAGTGAGGACAGGTTTTTCTATTTGTTAGGAGAACTAGGAATGTTAAATACTTGAACTTTAACAAAGTTTCAAAACTCAGTCTGACCATTTGCTCAGACTGAGCAGTCTCAGTCTGACCACATGTTCAGACTGAATGTACTCTCTTTATATATTAGTACATAATTTTATTTTTTTGCGTGCTAGGTAATTTTTTTTTATTTTGTAAATATTTTTCAAACTGAGGGATTTTTTTTAGTAAATTTTTTAGTCCAAGGGTCAGTTGTACATCTGTTTCAAACTTACGGGTCATAAGTGTAAATAAGTCAAACTGGAGGGTCAATTTGAAATTTGTCTAACTAGACTCTAATTTTTTGCTCCTTCAGTTCAAATTCAATTTATCCTCAATTATTAACCTAATTGTCTTTCTAACTAATTTTTCTCTCCCACATTCATCAATGGCGAACATCAACATGGTTTTACACATCACACCACGAATGGTTGTCGGAGCAGAGTTTGATAGTAGGATTCAAATCAATGACAACAACAGGGTGGCCAATGTAATTATCCCTCCAAATCGCCAGAATTGAGGATTCGAACAAATTTGCCAGTTCATGGTTTCTCATCCGCTTCATGGAGCCTATTTTCAAGAAACCGTGATGTATCCCCCAGTATTATGTGAGTGGTGGTACACGTGCAAGGAAAACGATGATCAGACTGAAATCACGGGCACATACAACGATGGGAAGAATACCATCAGGATCAATGAAGAAACAATCAAAGCAACTCTCTTACTACCTACTGAGCAAGAAGCTGGTGAAGGTGGTTTTCAGTCCAGACTGACCAAGCAGCAAGCCAAGAATGAGGCATTCCCTCTTGTAGGTCAGCCTGTGGTAAAAGGGGTTATTGAGTATAAATTTTTTACTGGAAAGTGGAAATTTCTTTTCTCCAGTATCACAAGAAGCTTGGGGGTAAATCGGGAACCTTGAATCAAATGAATGAATTTCAGACTCATCTTTTTCACTCTATGGTCACTGGAAGAAGAATCTCATATTATCAGCTATATTTTGATGAGATTCTCTCTCTTGGTAAAACCAAAGAGAACAAATGATGTTCCTTTTATTAGAGTGCTTTCACTCTGTTTTGAACAAGCTCTGGGAAAGGCAGCCTATGCTCAACTTGAACAAACCTTTTATGTATGCCCTCTTCCCAGACTGACCTCCAAAATCTTTACCTACGTTACAATCATTGAGGTTGAGGAGGGACTAACCCCTGTGATGCTTCAGTGGATTGACAATCCTTTTATTGATCCTAAAGCCACAGAGTCTGATCACTCAGACTCAGTTGGTTAAGGTGGTGGAATTGACGGAGATGAGGGTGAAAATGTTGGTGATATCCACATGCAGGCTGTTGAGGTTAGGGATGGTGGGGCTGGGCAAAATGAAGCTGACTCAGGTATGGATATCCCTTCTTCTCTCCATCAGTCTGAGAGTATCCCCTCTCATTCTGATGTGATGTCCATTTCTCAGCTTGCTATTCTTGCTAATCAAGCGGCCAACCTATTGAACTCACCAAGTTCTTTAGAGAAAGTTCTCACATCTAGCCCCACTCAAAATAAAGCACTAATGGACTCACTTTTCCATGAGGCTGAGAGTTCTAAACTCCCCTCCAGTGTTGTAGTTCACCCCACACTCCCTCTACTGGAGCAGGAGGTGGTGATGACTACTGAGACTACCCAAAGCCCACCTAGTGTAGTCTGCTTGGAGAAACACATTACTGCTGCCACACTGACACATGTGGTAAGAATTGAAGATGATATTCCACTCCTGAATATCCCTGTACTTAGTATGGGAACACCCCCTTCAGTTTTAAAGCCTATTCAAAGGGCAATTTTCTCTAGTTCAACACTAGTTCACTCAACTGAACCACCAAACTTCTCACACTCTATTGCACAAGTAGATAATACCTTACTCCACAAACTGAGTAAGGCACAGACTGCTTTCTCTGTGGCCAAATATCTCTTTCCTAGTCAACATGAGATATGTGAGGCTACAACAACCATACCCATCTCTATTATTCCTAATGCATCTCAGTCTGAGGTTGCCATGGTTGTTCCTTTATTGTTAAAAGAAATTCAGGACATGTCAACTCAGTTTGATGTCAAGCTGAATGCAATACAGGTTGAGACGAGTGCTATAAAGAATCAGAATGCTGTAGAGTTGGCAGGTTTGAAGGAGTTGGTGATCAATCTGACTTCAGAGATCAGTTCTTTGAGGAAAGGAAAGCAAGTGTCTGGAGAATTTTCAAGGGGTGCTCAGACTCAGGGGGATAAAGTTGAACATGTCAAAGCATTAAGTGAGTCTGAACCTCCAATGAAAGATCTGAAGAGAAAGAGGGATGTGTCATCAGTTGAGGGGGAGAAAGAAAAGAAAGGGAAAAGATATAAAAAGAAGATGATTTTGAACCTCAAAACACAACAGACTGAGGAGCACTATGAGAATGATTATAGTGACTTCTCAAGCTCATCCGAGGAAGAAAGACAGGGTAGTGAGAAGGAGGAAGAGGAAGAGGTTGAAGAAGAAACTGAAATGGACATTCTTGGTGATCAAGTTGATCAAGCTGAGGGATCAAGAAAAGAGTGCTGGAATGACAGTGGAAAAATATAAAGAGTACATCAAGGATCTATACTTTGAAATATTTGAAGACAAATCCACTGTGGCAAAAGATTCAAGTAACAAAGCAGCTGAAAATCTTGAAGCTGAACTAAAAGATGAAGATCAGTTGGCATTTGATGAAGAGCAAAAGAGAATTGAGGTTGACTTTAAAATGGCAAAAAGAGTTGAGAAAGAAGAGGCCAGAGTAGATTTCATTGAAAAACACTTCACCAAAAGCAAGTATGGAAAGATAAATGATCTGGATTGTAATGATATTGGTGGAGCTGAGTTGATGCTGATTTGCTATCTCAAAGGGAATTCATTTAAAGTTGGTGTGAATAGGATGCATACTCTAGGATTGGAAGAATGGAAAAGAATTTCTAAGCTGAGCTCAAGAATAACTAATATGGCACATCATATTGAGGTGAAAAGAGAGGCAATATCAAATGTGAATGCTGCTCACATGGTGGAGCTGATCTCTGATGATGACTATAGAGAATTCTGCACAGTTAACAGAGTAAGAGTTTGAGCTAAATCACTTGGACTGGAATCAAACAATCAACATCCAATTCCTTCAGGTTTGATATTTCAAGAAAGAACCCATATTCAAACTGACAAACATGATTGATTGTTCTATGTTGACTGTGGGGGAGAAGAGTGTTTTCAAGCCAAGGATGATCTGAACAAGACATCAATTTTCCACTTCATTGCCTTGCTAAATGAATGCAAAAATGATCAGTGCCAACCATTTCGAATGAAGCTGATAAGCTGGTTGTTCAACAACTTAAGAAGAATTGAAGAAATGGGCACACTGGTGGATAAAGTGGAGCTGATTAAGAAAGAATATCAGGTGTTGTTCAATAAGTCTGATGCTGAGATGGAGAAACTGATGGCATGGAAAACAGAGAGGGTAAAATGGGCTAGATATGCTTTGAAGCCATCTACATGGGATTTTGCTTTGAAGTCAAAGAAAGTTTCCAGGAAGAGAAAGTAATTTTTGTTCACTAACTGTTTTAGTTAAATATGTTTTAAGTTTGTGTTTATTTTTTTGTTTTGTGTCATTGTAAAAAGACTTTAACCTAAACAGACAGGGGAAATTGTTGGGAAAACCAACAATTTAACCCAAGATTATAAATCTGTTTGTTAAAGTCTTAGTTTGAGTCTGAGTGACATTTTGGGTCTGAATGACCAAAATATTCTAAGGCATTTTGGAGCTGACTACTCAGATCCATAATGAAACGTGAACCGATAGTTTAGGTAGTTTGTTAGATAAAATCTTCTGTCATTTTAGAAGATTTGCTAAGATTCGTACTTATCATGATCACTATTATTGTGTATAAATAGTGAGCTTGACTATTGTAATCAGTGAACCTTTTCAATAGAATTAACTAAGTGTTATTCTTATCGATCTTGTTATTATAATTCCGCAATAATCAAACAAGAAATTGTGTGTTAATCGATTCGTGTTAATTAACGTTTGAATACTAATTTGTTATTGATTAGCTAGTATTTGGGATCTTATTGAGACCTAACATACTGCTCAAAATGACATCAATAGGAAGTTTCTCAGATCCCTAGGAGAAGAATGGACGATGTATATTGTCAGCTATAGACAAGGTAATACACTTGATACCATGGAGATTGATGAAATCTACAATGAGTTACGTGTCTTTGAACCTGAAGTAAAGGCTAAAAGACTATCAAGCTACTCAACCCAGAATGTTGAATTTGTTACTACTATGGGAGCTGGATCATCATCAGAAACTGGGTTCGTCTCTAAAGAAACAAAAGGAAAGCAGTCTGGAAACTCAGATGAAAGTGTGAGGGAAGCGTTCTTCGCTAGTCATGAAAATTATGGGCTAATAATTGAAGACTTGGATCAAGTTAATGTTGATGATCTGGAGGAGATGGACTTGACGTGGCAGTTTGCTATGTTAAGTGTGAGAACCAGAAGGTTTATTCAAAGGAGTGATAATACTGGGTTTGATAAAAGCCAAGTTAGGTGCTTTGAATGCAAGAAACTTGGACATTTTGCTAGGGAATGTCCAAACAGTAACAAAGATGACAATCAAAAGCAATCAACTTAGCACAATTCAACAGGATCAAGCAACAAGTATCAAGGAAGGTTATCCAACTCTACTGCTTTGGTTACTCAGGATGGACTAGGGTTTGACTGGAGCTTTCAAGCTAATGAAGAAATAACCAATCAAGCTCTAATGGCTGATGTTCCAGAAGATAACATTCCAACTGAGGTATTATTTGAACTTTGCTCTCCTGCATGCATTAAACAAGTTAGGGATTATAGAGAACATAATAAACTTGTATGTGAATCTTTACATAAGTTAGAGGAAAGAAGAAAGGAGTTGTCTAAAATAATTGCTAATTTTGAAGAACAAGTTAAAGCTTATGTTAAGAATGAAACTAAATATCAAGAGGAACTAGCAATTGTGAAATGGGAGAGGGATAATGCATTAGCTAAGGTGATTAAATCAGACGAACAATTACAGGAAAAAAAAATTGAAAATGATCAAATTAAGCTAACCATCATTAAGTATGAGAATGCTTCAAAAACTGTTGATCAAATTTTAAAATCACAAGTGCATGGTAATAGCAAGAATGAGATTGGGTACAATAATATGGCACCACCTTTTAACAACAATTATATTCCTCTCAGTCTAGATTCTAGTGAAGAATTAAGTGAGGAAGAAATTGAAGTTAATACCAATGCTAATGCAGATCCCATGACCAGAAAGATTCCTCTAACAAAACCTAGAGTCACTAAGAAAAGTAAAGAACAGACTGTCCCACAAGACAAAAATTGTGATGTTAACACTAATCAAGGTCATACTTGTCACCAAAATCTTAAAAACAGACCACATGTGTATAAAGAAAGAAACTGGCACCATATTGGACAAAAACAACAGGTCAAGACATGCAATTGCATGAGGAAATGACATGCAATTGCATGAGGAAACAGGAACATGCATTACGTATTAGAGATAATGTAAGGAACTGGATTCAACATGTCATTCAACAAAAGGGTCAAAATTTCTTTAAAAGATGTCTTGTGTGTGGAAAAACAAATCATTTAACTGAAGGCTGTTTCTATAACAAAAGAAATAACCGAAATGGAATTGGATTTAATAGGAATGGCTCAAACTCACCACCTAGGTTTGGTAGAACTGCTCAGAAGTTTGTGAGCAAAAGGAACTTTAACAAAAAATATCACAACCCAAAATTCAAAGAGAATAATACTGCCAATAGAAACTATGGAAGCTTCACTAGTAGTAACTCTGACGGTAGTAATTTTATGTACGAAAAGACTAGGAAACATGCATATCATTTTAAAATATTTTAGTATGTAAATGAAAAAGGTAAACCCAAGACTACTTTGGCTTGGGTTCCTAAAAGAAACTAACCTCTTTTTCATGTGCAGAGCAAGCCAAGTATGAAGAAAGAAGATACATGGCATGTAGATAGTGGTTGCTCTAGGCACATGACAGGAAACAAGTTGAAGCTTTAAAACTTTGTTGAATATGATGGAGGCTATGTTGCATTTGGAGGAAATTCAAGAGGTGGTAAGATTACATGTAGAGGAACAATCAACAATGGTAAGGTTACTTTTTAAAATGTATTCTTTGTTAAAGAATTAAATTATAACCTAGTAAGTGTCTCTCAAGTGTGATAAAAGGAATAAAGTTCCTTTTACTAACACTGAATGTATCATTCTTGATCCTAAGATTAGGTAGTTGATGAAAGCATGATTCTACTAAGAACACCTAGGAAAGATAATGTATATTGTTTAGACATGGGAAATAATGATTCAGAAACTAAAGAAAATTGTTAAGCATCACTTGATGAATCATCACTGTAGCAAAGGAGAATGTGTCATATGAATTCTAAAAACATGAACATCTTGGTGAAAAATGGTCTCGTAGGAGGTTTACCTCAAAAGGAATTCACATGCAATGATCACTATGTTGCATGTCTGAAGGGTAAACAACATAAGTCTTCTCATGAAATCAAAGATACAAATTCAAATTTGTCAAATTTGTACTTATTGCACATGGAACTTTTTGGTCCAACACATGTCATGAGTCTAGTAAAGAAGTCTTATTTTTTGGTTATTAATGATGACTTCACAAGATATACATGAGTTTTCTTTCTTGGTTCAAAAGATGAAGCAGGTGACATTCTCAGATCATTCATAACAAGAATTGAAAACAAGACAGAGAAGAGAGTGAAGATCATTAGGTGTGACAATGGAATTGAGTTCAAGAATCAGGAAATGGATGAGTTCTGCAATGAAAAGGGAATTGAGAGACAGTAAGATCAATGCTAGCTGATTCAAAACTTCCCATCACATTCTAGGCATAAGCTGTGAGTACTGCATGTTATGTTCAAAACATGGTATTAATCGTCAAAGCACATACAAAGACCCCTTATGATCTCTTTCCCAAGAGAAAGCCACTCATAAGCTTTTTAAAACCATTTGGGTGTCCTTGTACAATTCTGAACACCAAAGAACACTTAGGGAAGTTTGACAACAAGATCAATGAAGGTTTCTTTGTAGGATACTCCACTCAAAGCAAAGCATTCAGAGTCTATAACATCAAAAACAGAATCGTGGAAGAAAGCACAAATGTGACCTTCAATGAAAAGACCATGAATGCTACTGGAGAGGGACCAGATTGGTTATTTAATATTGATGAACTAACCAAATCATTGAATTCTTACTTTACAGGTCAAAGTGAAAAAGAAACTGGAACTGGTTTTAATACTGATGAATCAGTTGAAACTGGTAAATCAGTTAATACTGGTGAATCTTTTTCTACTGGTGACTCTGTTAAGTCTAGTCAGTCAGTTACTACTGCTCCATCTGACAGGCATGAACAATTTGTCTATATTCCATATATCACCATTGATCCACCTGGAGTGTTTCAGACCAAATCCCCAGATGATGATAGCTTCAAGGACTTGGATCAAGATACTTAAAGATGAGGAGATACATAATTCAGATGAAAAGGAAGTCGTTACCAGTAGTGACCAAGAAGACAGTACAAACTCTCCTCAATCCCAAAATGATGAATTGCCAGAGCAAAATGATACCAATTTGACTCAAGAAATAACAGAAGATCAATATCAAACACATATGATCAATAAGAATCATCCATTGCAACAAATCATTGGTTACGTGAACTCTACAGTCCAAACAAGGAGAAAATTACACCACAGTTTCAATGAGTGTCTATTTGTGTGTTTTCTCTCGCAATTAACACCAAAGAAGGCAGAATAAGATATTAAAGACCCAAGCTGGATTGAAGCAATGTAGGAAGAATTACTACAGTTCAAGCTTTAAGCAGTTTGGACATTGGTTGTTCTTCCCAATGGCAAGAGAGTAATTGGGACCAAATGGATTTTCAAGAATAAAACTGATGAAAGAGGGATTGTCATCAAGAACAAAGCAAGATTGGTAGCACAAGGATACACTCAGGAAGAAGGAGTTTATTATGATGAGGTCTTTACACCAGTAGCAAGAATTGAAGCCATAAGGATTTTTCTGGCGTTTGCCTCATTTAAAGGATTTACTGTATACCAAATGGATGTCAAAAGTACCTTCTTATATGGGAAGATTGAAGAGGAGGTGTATGTTTGTCAACCTCCAGGATTTGAAGATCCTGAACATCCATATATGGTGTACAGAGTGGATAAGGCACTGTATGGTCTACATCAAGCTCCCAGAGCTTGGTATGATACATTATCCGTATACCTTCTCAATCATCAATTCAAGAGAGGTGAAATTGACAAAACCCTTTTATCAAGACAATTAGAAATGACATTATGTTGGGGTAGATTTATGTGGATGACATTATTTTTGGATATACCAATGACAAGTTGTGCAAAGAAATTGAGCAAATAATGCATAAGAAATTCAAGATGAGCTCCATGGGAGAACTAACTTTCTTCCTAGGACTACAAGTGTAGCAGAAACCAACTGGTATCTTTATCCATCAAGCAAGTACACCAGTAGAAACCCACAAGCATTTAGAGGCTGATCCTGAGGGGGAGGATGTGGATGAACATTTGTAAAGGTCAATGATAGGATCGTTGATGTACTTAAGGGCTTCAAGACCAGACATAATGTTCAGTGTATGTGTGTATACAAGATATCAGACTCGTCCTAAAGTTTCACATCTGACAGCAGTAAAAATAATTTCTAGATACCTGAAGGGTAAGCCAAATCTGGGATTGTGGTACCCAAGAGACTCTCCATTTGCGCTTATTTCATATACATACAGTGACTGTGGAGGAGAAAATATGGAAAGGAAGTCAACATCAGGAGGATGTCAATTCTTTGGATCTAGATTGATTTCTTGGCAATGAAAAAAACAGATGAATATGTTGCTGCTTGAAGCTGCTGTGCGCAGGTGCTATGGATTCAGAACCAATTGATGGATTATGGTATTTGTTTCTTACATACTCCTATCTTTATTGACAATAAGGGTACCATAAGCATTGTTAATAATCCATTAAAACATTCCAAAACCAAACATATAGAAATTCGTTTCCATTTTATCAGGGATTGTAATGAAAAGAAACTTATTCACGTAGTCAAGGTTCATACTGATAATCAATTTGCAGATCTGTTCACAAAAGCATTTGATGTGGGCATATTTACTTTCTTGATCAATAGTATTGACATGATTAATCCTGTTTAAATTTGTTTGTTAAGATGATGACTTTGTGCTTCAATCATGGTGTATATGTTGTTTGAAAGGTTAATATTGGTAGTTAATACTATTAAGAGTTAATACTGGTACTTAATACTGTTAAGAGTTAATACTGGTAGTTAATACTATTTAGCGTTAATACTGGTATATGTTTGACACAGGTACTACTGATGTTTCCTTCTGGTGGAAGTTACTACTGCCAGTAGTTAATACTGGTGGAAGTTACTACTGCCTTTAGGAATGTGTTATGTTTGTTGTTTCTACTGGCAGGGACTAATCGGTATAAATAGAGAAGTATTCCAAGATTATTGAATATCGGTCAAATCAATTTTTCTCTCTCTCTAAAAATAAACCTCTTCGCTCTCAATAAACCCTAATCTTAATAAACCCTAATCTTTGTTCGACGAAAGTTTTTCATCTGTTTAATCTTTTAAACCCTAAAATCAAAAATCTTTCGATGGCGACTCCACAATAAGCCTTTGGGGTATCATACAACATTGTTGCCGACTTAGAACTTCATCAAGAAGCCGTTGATTTTCATCCTATCTCCACTTTCCTTCGCCAATCTCATATACGTTATGCTTTAACGGTTACCCTTGAGGTTTATAAAAAACACATAAGGGCGTTTTGGAATACGGTTATTTTTGAGGAAGTGGATGGTACTCCACGGATTAGGGCACATATTGATAAGAGGGAGGTTATTGTTACAGAGTCCATCATTCGCTCTCATCTCGAACTTCAAGACAACTCTGGTATGACATCTCTTCCTAATAACGAATTGTTTGAAATTTTTGAAAGAATGGGTAATGAAGGAAGCTTAACCAAATTTACTTTTCAAAAAGCGCTTCTTTCACCCGAATGGAGATATTTTGTTCATGTTTTACAACAATGTATATCCAAAAAACGTTACACCTGGAATGAGTTTAACACAACTATATCTACTGCTATGGCTTGTTTAGCTACATGACAGGTGTTTAATTTTTCAAACATGATTTTTAATGATATGAAGTGGAACCTTTCTCATCTAGACAATAAATTTTTAATGTATCCACAGTTTTTGCAAATCATTCTTGATAAAGAGCTTGTGATAACTCCACTAAAGGTAAAGTCTTCTTCATGGATTCTCATACAAAGAAAACTTTTTTCTAACATGAGGAGGCAAGTAAACACTTTTTCTGGCAAGGTGACTCAATTGTTCTCTACAATGGTGGGTGTCACAGTTCCTACAGGTGAAGGATCAAGTAACCCACTTGAGTCCCAACAGACACCTTCTGTTTCATCTTCAATTCCTATTACTGAACAACCACCCGGTGCTTCTACTGCACCTTCAGCTTCACCCAAACATGCTCCACTGAAGGAGTATGCTAGAAAGTCTAAGAGGGTTCCTTCACCTCTTGGACCAAAAGAACAACCCAGAACAAGAAAACCAGAACCTACTCCTAAATCTGTCAAATCAGTTCCTACTGATACCATTCCAATGGGTACAACTGAAAGGTGGTCCATAAGGAGGGGGGAGACCATGTTGGAAGGGCTTACACTACTGATGTACCACCTAGTGGTGCACATGTCAGTGTGACTGGCAATAAGACCCAACCAACGACAACTCTAAATGATGATGACTCTTTGGAATCATTGTCAAAAGGACCCATGTGCCAATAAACCAAGGGGGAGGGTGATGCTTCTGCTAGGAAGGTGGCACCTTCTAAACCATCCAAGGAACCGCCTAATGTTGGTACTCAACAGAAAAGTGGGGAGGATATCTTTACTTACTCTAATCTTGAATTGACGGAAATGTGCCTAAAATACATTGAGAAAGTGCTCACACAAGAAGCAGGGATCAAGCAACTGAAGCAGATGGTATTTAAGCTGTTGAAAGAAGTGAAGCATTACAGATTCTCAATGAAGAAACTAGTGAAAGTGGCAAAGAGGGGAGGTTACAGGTCTAAAGCTTACAACTTACCAACTTCATCTAGTTCAAGCTCTAGTTCCTCTGGCATGTCTGATCAGAATGCTACCAAAAAGGGGGAGAAAGTGGAGCAGGATGCTGAGAAAGAGGTAGAGCAGGAGGGTAAGCAGGATATTGAACAGGAGGAAGAGCAGAAGGGTGAAAACAATATTGAACAGAATGTGGAAGAGAATGATGGTGATAAAGATGAGGATAAGCAGTCCAAGGTTTCTACCGGTGAAGAAGCATTGAAAGATAAACAGAAGGATGTAGATGTTACTACTGATCATCTTGTCAATGAAGAACCTTATTTTGGAGAACCATACCCTGAATGGACTGATGATGATAAAGCAATCAGGGTTGTAACAATAAAAATGAATGAAGGAGAAGGAGAGAAGTAGAAGGAGAAAGAAACAGAGCATAATGTTTCTACTGATGATAAAGAAACAGAACATAATGTTTCTACTGGTGATAAAGAAACATAGCAGAACGTTTCTACTAGTGATAAAGAAAGTGAAATTCCTACTGCTGATCCACCAGTAGCTCCTTTAATTGAAGAAGACATCACTATAGTTACTGATATGGAGAGGTTAAAACAAGAAATATTGAAGCAAGAAGCAATTAGGAAGGAACAAATAGTTGTTGTTGTAGAAAGACAAAGAAAGGCCGCTGCAAGTAGGCCTAAGGAGAAGCCAGTTACACTTAATACTGGTGGATCTTCTGGTCCTACAACTGAGTCAACAGAGCCTATCATTCCTCATAGAGTTGAAAGAATACCAATGGGGTTTTATGAAACAAAGAAGGGAATTAAAAAGGTGTATCAAGAAGAAGACCCCATTTGGAAGAGCAAGGGAAAAGGGAAAATGAAAAGTAAGAAGGAATTGGAGGAAGAGGAAATTGAACTAAGAAGACAGAAGGCTGAAGGCTGAAGAGAGGGATGAGACCATAAGGATAGAGGGTGCAGAAAGGGCAGAACAAGAAAGACCAAGAAAACAAGAAGAGGATGATGTTATTCCATCTAAGAAAATGGCACAAGAACAAATTGAAGATGAGCTGAAAAGGAAGGCTCAAGAAAAAGCAGATTATGAGCTAGCCCAGAGGATGTTGGAGAAAGATGAGATTCTGTTGCAAAAGAAAAAGAAGGAAGAGGCCAGGAGCAAAAGCACTATCAAGAGAAATGTTACAAGAGCAGAAGATAAGAAAAAGTACACTGGCTTTCTAAAGTCTACTGGAAAGTACAGTGGAAAACAACTAGGGCCCATGAAGCTTGATACAGTTTTATATCTATATGTGAAGGAGAAGAAATTGCAGAAGGAAGAAGCAGAGAAAGCTCAGTTTGAGAAGGAGAGAGCTTTGAAAGTTGCTTTGGATAGATGGTATAAAGTGGTTCATTTTGGGGATGAACAGACTAAAAAGGAGCAAAGAAAGAAGAAATTTGATGATAAATATGTGCCTGAAAAAATGAAAAGAAAAGCAAGGCAGACTAGTAATGTTCCTGCTGCTAAAAGAAAAAAACCAACAGTAGAAACAGTTACTACTAGTAAGAGGAAGGCAAGCACTAGTGAGCAGGTTAATACTAGTTCTAAGAAGATAAAGTCAAGAACTGAAAGAAAGGAATCCACTAAAGAAAAGACTCAGGAAAAAGAACAAGAAGAACATAAACCACAAATCTTGAAGGTGAAGAAAGAAGACTTTACTGGTGAATATGAGTTTGGATGTGTTTCTGAAATCTCATATGAACAAGTAAATGAAGTTGCTGACAGAGTCTTTAATCATATGAAAGACTTGATAATTCATTCTGAAGACATCAAGTGTGCTACAACTTTCACTGAAATGTATATCATTGATTGGTATGCAGTTGTGATTAATGGTCAGAATGGATATAAGATTGTAAGAGCTTCCAAGAGATTCAAGGTTTATAATAGTTATCTAGAGATCTTCAGGGATATAAGCAGAAGAGACTTGGTGAATATATACTTAATTGGAAAACAAAAATATTCTCAAGGGCAAGGTAATGTTTCAGACTTTAATGACTTATTTGTCGAGTTATTGGAGATCATGTTTGAGTCAGAGAATGTACCTGAGAAGTTGGCAAGATTTACTCCTGTGTTGGAATGGATCCATTATGAAATATGTGGAGTGTACTCCTTAAGTAGAACTGATGGTACTACAGAGTATTTCTTGGTTGAGAAGAAGTATAAGCATGGCATTAATGTGATGATCAATATGCTCAATGTCAAGTTGAAGGCTCATCGGGATTCTGAAGAAGCAATTCAGTTGTTGTGGAAGATCAGATGCCAACTTACAGATCATAGAAACTTCATGTGAAGAGGTATAAGGTTTTTGGCAGCATTCTCTTGTGTTGATTGAAGAAACTTGTGTTTATGGTAGAAAACAGAAGTTTAGGGTGAGATTGTTGGGTTATAGTGTAATCATCAACGAATGAAAGAATACTTGGGCGTATTGTGTAACTAATGCATGAAAGAATACTTGGGCGTCTAAACCCGAAAAGTAAAACAAATTAATAAATAATAACGTCCACAAATGCAAAAGATATCATGAGGTCATCTAGAGTCCGACTCCTACATCCAAGTCCTATGCCTGCTCATTACCTGAAAGTAAAGCTGAAAATGTCAACATAAAGTTGAGCGAGTTCATCGAGTAGTAGTAAAAGTAAGTAATCTCATAGTTCAAAACAGTAATGAAGTATTGTGTAACTAATGCATTTTAAGTAGTAGAAAACATCATCACTTCGTATAATATAAGTATACATCACAAACATTCAGAATAGTTGGAACATAGCAAGTGCACCTCATAAAGAATGTGTGGTATCGGTATGAAACACATACCGATAATCCATCATAGTTGAAACATCGCAAGTGCACCTCATAAAGAGCGTGCGGTATCGGTATGAAACACATACCGATAATCCATCATAGTTGGAACATCGCAAGTGCACCTCATAAAGAGCGTGCGGTATCGGTATGAAACACATACCAATAATCTATCATAGTTGGTACATCGAAAGTAAGTATTGAACAACCGCTCGTGATTTTTTAGAAAACCGCATTAGTTTTTATTACACAGTTTAAAGTTTTGAAATATCATAAGTTTCCATAAATAGAAGTGTCTATTTATGGTAAGTTTCTAAAGTTAGAAATGTTTCCGAAAATAGTAATTAGAACATCATTCTCATAAATCATTTGTTTCAAAGTTGTTTTGGTTGCTTTACTTTCCCACAATATAAAATATAAAATCAGTAGTAAAGTAGGGGTGATGACTCACCTTATCGAGTGAGCGAATGTAAACGGTACTGTGTGTATATCAAGTATTAAGTTGGTCACAACTAGAGTCCTCACTAGTCCTAGAGATCGGGGGAGAAAGGTATTAATGTATAAGTATAAGATTCGACTATTAAAGACTTTGGATTAAACGACAAAACTTTTCAACGAACACATACGTTCGTTCAAACTGAGATAAATAGAGTTCTAGAATGAATTAGACGTCAAAGGAAATATATTTGAAAACTAGACACCGAGAGATACGTTTTAGACTAAGATATCACTATGAAAGAGTTCGTTAAGAATGAGATATGATTAAAACGAAACTGATTAACTAATCTGTCCAAAAACGATATTTCTATATAAGTTGGGTTTATTACTATATAAAGTCGTATAATTTAGATGTAGACAAGATAAACATTTTTCATACCTATTAGACCTGTTATCAACTCATAGTAAACCAATTTAATCATTATTAAGGTTATCTAAATGGTTACACAAAATATATTATCGAACCTAATAACTTTACTCAAAATATTCAGATTAGACCCCTTGTTGGTATTTTACGTTTCTAGGAAGTTCTACAAAGAGTTAGAAAATAAATCTTACGGTTTATAAAACTAGACTCCAAACCTACAACATTTATTCGCCACATAGTCTAATTTCTAAGCCAATATTGAGGAAAATACAAATGAACACAGATTACAACAGAAAAACCAAAACTGTCCAAAGTTACAAGATTGTCCAACGAATTACGAATTTCAACCGCTTAACGATATAAACGAAAAAGCACGAATTAGATAACAACTACACGATTAAGTACGAATAATCAAATTTCCAATTCAGTTTATAAGAATATGATTGCAATATTTCACAACGAGAATAAGTATGAGTAGTAAGAGTAGAGATAATTACCGCTAGTCGACGGTTAAGTTACCAAAAGACGATTACCGTTACAACTCAAAAATAACGACACGAGGTCTATTCCTAGGTCAACCATGAACCATCAAACAAAGCCACAAATTAGATTATACAAAGACAAGATTTGTAAACGAAGACTAGTAAAGAAATGAAATAAGTTCGATTAGGAGGGTTTACTTACGTATACGATCCTTGTGACTAACACGAATCGAACACCAACTCAAATGACATTCAAAATTCATAATCGTAATAATACTCTATGTGTTAACCCAGTTTCGACAATTTGATTAGAAATAACAAACGATAAGAATAACTCGAAATTAGAAGCAACTAGTATGTGAATTTGTGAACGATTAAGGATACAAATGACCAACCTTATAATGACGATAAAGAGACGTAATTGACTCGCAAAAACAGCCCGCAAATCTTCAATTATAAAAAACGATAATTAGGGTTTTACGATAAGAATTTCAATACACCATTATATGTAATTAAACGATTTGAATGTAGAGAATACAATAACGGAAAAAGAGAAATTGGACCTGAATATGAAGAGAACTAAATCGAATGATAACGGAAGGAAAGAATCCACTTCTTGATGCTAAAAATCGGCTGCAAAGAACAACACAAACTCGGACAAAACCCTAATTAGGATCGTCCAAGTATGTCACCACAAGAAAATGTATCAAACTATGAACATACCTTGTTGGAATCGCGATTTTTAAGGATAAATAGATGATGTTTTGATGGTGGGAGCTGCTGGAAATCGTGCACAAAGAATGAGATTAACAAAACCGATTTCCAATTCCCATAATAGGGTTTCTGTTAAGAACAAACGAATGCAAGGACTAGAAACTTGATTACCTTTAGCACTTGAAGATGATGATTCACGAAAGAGATGAAAGGAGGCTGCAATCGATTGTGGAGGTTGGGATTTCACGATGGCAGTAGCAAAAGGGAAAGGGAGGGCGACGGATGCTTTAGGATTTAGGATTAGGGTTAGTTTAGTTTTGGTTTTGATTAGTTAGATTAATTAGGCTTGATTGGTTTGGGTTTAGAAAAGGCTAGGGCCTTCAAGACCAAGCCAAGTCCGGTCAGTAACCAGTTCCCACGAGTCCAAGCCTTTGCATCCTGGTTCGAACCAACTTCAAAACAAACGATTTCTAGCTATTGCCCCCGCTGCATCGCACCTAGCCTTGGGTGCGGCGCAGTGTTGTTATAAACTTCCAGAATTTTCTTTCGTTTAACGTACAAGTAACGGACGACACTCAAAAGTGTATTACACGGTAATACAATATACGGAACCTTTGAATAGATACTTTATGATTAATTATCGAACCCGAAATGAGAAATTAATTTGTAACAATCATTAAACACAGTAAAACGGTAAAGTATGTAAAGTACAGAATTAACCGATAAGTTATCTAGGAGCTCGTCTACTGGAACTAACTATTGCACCAAACTAATACAATAACATCATATAACGAGGTATACACACATATCATAGTATTCATCAAAGATAAAAGGAAATGTAAAGATCTTTTTATAATAAGTTTTTGTAAACACGGTAAGAGCTAACGGCATACTAGACTAACTTGAGTCGAAAAAGTGACGATTTTCACACTGATTCCCCGAGAGGATAAGTAACTCAGCTCGAATCAGAGCATTCTTCGTAATCAATTTGCACTTAATCGGAGGCGAACATTTTGAAATGTTCTGTTGAGTCGCATATCCCAAAGTCTTCCCAATACGGGTGATGAAATTACCGCAACACATCCGACTAGACGCAGTTCAGCGCCGACCCTGCTTTGCCATATGAGTCGCTAACATCCACGGGACATTGATGTTCTGGAATGGGTCACGTAGACTAAAATCTTGTGCAAAACCCGCATAATTGGGTCACGAACGTCTTTGACCTTGCATATGGTCGAACGCACCCTTTGTCCCGTGAACTCGTGCCAAACTGTATCTGCAACAATATTTTTCGGATCATGATCAGCATCCCCGATGTACCCTGTCATCATGTGCTCATTCCGAGCCTCAACATTGGTAAATAAACCCGTCAATTTCCTAAACTCGACTACATTCTCATTGTGGTATTCTCCTCCAAGTCTAAATGAAATAATCGCATTCGTAGCATGAAACTCTTTTGCAACCTTTAGTGAACAGTAGAACTCAAGTACCCATTCCCGTAAAACCGGATCATCCACCTTCAATGCCTCGTCCCATATCGGGATATCACAATGTCCACGAACACTTCTTGTAACCATAAACCCGCTCAAGTCCACATTTAACCGGGTCAAAACTCCCCAATCTATTACCCGAGGAGCACAAATCACACGCTCCCTCAATTCAGCTAACGTATTATTATGCTCAACCTTGTCACTATTGGAACAATGCGGTCATTTTAGCCACGGGTGACTTTCCGGCGCCATCCCTTGCACGTTCAACGTTTTGCTAGGTTCAACCAGTGCTCGCCTTGTCGACCGGGATGATCATTCTCCTTGTCCTGCTGGTCTCTTGTTCTACAAGAAAAATTACACAAACAAAACAACAAACCGACAAGTTGAACAACAAAACGGAAAAAAATATCAAGTTCTCTGCCAGTTACCGCGTCGCAACAGTAGATTACTGTGGCACAGTAACACTGTTTCGAAACAAAAAAAAAATCTTTCAATTCCTTACCAATTCCACCATTCAATCGTATAATCTAGTTCTATATAATGAATTTAAGCTTAATAAACATTTAATTTGAAGGTTCTAAGTTTAATTTGACAAAACCTAAAATTTATCCCCAAATCAATCAAGAACACAATTAAACAAATCGAAAGAAATTAAATATTAGGAAAAGAAATCATACCCTTGACATGTTAATAGAATGAATTCACGGAGGAATTGCTCAATAAAATCAAAATCTAGTATGTGTGTTTGTTTATGGTGTCGGCAGTGTTTGTTTGTATGTGTGTGAATTGTGTTTGGATTAAAGAGATAAAAGGAATAATAGAACCTCGACATCAGATACTGCGACACAGCATGTGTGGGCTGCGTCGCAATGGGTTTAATTCGTGACCTATTTTAAATTTTCCTCCAGCAGTTGCGGCGCAGCTCCTACTGACTACGTCGCAACACCTGTCATATTTGTTTTTAATCTTCTTTTTCTCGTTTTATACTTCTTCTTTTTTCGTCGGTTTTCTTCGTACCTAATAACTAAAACTAAACACGAAAACATTAAACATATCTAAAACAAAAATTAACTAAAAAGTAAAAAGTAAAAACTATGAAAAATAAAATCAAACCCGGGTTGCCCCCGAGAAGCGCTTGTTTTTCGAACGAGTCGTTAGCTTGAGTCGATATGCTTCAACTCATGAAATCATGTAAAGGTCGAGATTTCTCTCGCCTTCTTTCCCCACGTGTTTTTCAAAGTGTACCAATTTCTTCCTCGACCCATGTCCGGTGAAGTTGCAAAAATGTAAAGCCTCATTTCCAACACCGAGAACTTTGCGATGTTTACACGACACGTCATGCCACTCTCGCTCCTCAGAAAATAGTAAAACGTCATCTTCTCGGTCCATGAACTTGCATCCGTCATCACATCCATTTTTAACAAAATAATCCTCCTGAAGCTCGTTCCAATATTCATCACTTCCAACATCCTCAAATTCCTGCAAAATCTTATCCTTTTCTATATACGTTAGAATAAAATCAAAAGAATTATCGCATGTACCTTGCAAACTTGAATTTTCCAACTCATTTTCAAATTGAGTATTATCCTTCAACAATGTCGCACCCGTATGAGTTATCGATCTCCTCAAAATCTAAAACCGGATCGGATTTCTCAACCGCCTTATTAGTAAAGGTCTTTTCAAATGCTTCAGGTTCCTTTTCCAAAATGCAATCAAATTCCACGAACTCTTCATCTTCGTCATCTTTTGGCATTTCATCACTTGTTTCCTCACTTGCCATCACTTCTTTTCATATTCAACCAAAACTTCTTCTTCCTTCTCAAGGTTTTCCTGCACATCTAGGTCAATCATATCATCAATAACACCAATACGAAATCAAGTCTCATCTGTTGAGTAAGAATGTTTCTTAACTTTGTCAAAAGAAAATTAAATTCTTTCGTTCCCAACCCCCAATAAATTCCCCTTGTCTTTCACATGGGTGATAGCATCTGCGGTGTTTAAAAATGGTCGACCTAATATTAAGGGAACCCTAATATCTTCTTCCATCTCCAAAATGACAAAATCGTCAGGAAATGTAAACTTGCCTACTTGAACTAACATATTTCTTCCTTCGAGGAAAAATGTCCTAATGCGTCGCAGTCAACTCATCAACGTACATATTTCTTCCTTCGGGACCCTCACTGCGTCGCACTGGTTGTGACTGCGACGCATTAGGACATTTTTCCTCGTCATTGCGGCGCAACTGTTTCGTCTTCGTTCTCGTCTTGATCTCCCGCAAACTTATCTATTTTTCTTCTTCCTCGGCATTTTCTTCGTCTTCGTTCTCGTCTTGATCTCCCACAAACTTAGCTCGAGAGCGTGTCATGATAGCGTTCACGTGCTCTTCTCTCATTCCTGGAGGTTGGTATTTCGAACCTTGATTGTTCGAGTTGTTTTCGGTCTCGGGTTTTGTTGTGTGTTGCTCAGGAATTGGCCCGGTGGTCGATTCGCGAACCAATCGTTCATTCGATCAAATCTTCGCTCCAAGTCTTGCATTACAGCTTGTTGATTACTTTGTCCTTGCTCGATGTGATCGTTTAATACCTTAAATTGATTTGTTACCGCCTCATTCTTTGCATTTTGTGTGTGGATAAACGTCTTCAGCAAATCCTTCAATTCATCCTCATTCTTTGCGTATATTGGTCGTAGTGGAGACCGTGAATAATTTCTTTGCCATCCGTGCCGTTGATCACTTTGGTTTTGCCAACTTACTCTACGATTAGGGTAACCATATTGTGTGTAATTTGCATCCTCCGGTCTACAATCACTAGCATAGTGTGGTCCTCCATAATTTCCGCAACCATGCTTGATCACATGTACCTCCTTCTCTAAATAATCCATACGTTTATCGATCTTGTCTTCCATCGTCTTGATCTCTTTCAATATCATGGAAGTATCGTTGTTACTTCCTTCAGCACTAGACACAGTTCCTTTGATTCTTCGTCCTCTACTATCGTCACTACATTCCCTAGAAAAGTTAATCACCAATTTATCTTCCATGAGGTTATAAGCTTTGTTGGGTGATTTATACATAAAGTTTCCTCCTCCAGCTAAGTCCAACTCCTTTTGAGATTCTTTATTCAAGTCGTATAAAAAGAGTTCTATGATTGTGTCCTTGCACAATCCATGACCGTAACAGTTCCGCAACATATCTTTCAACCTTCCCCATGCTTCGGTTATTGTTTCTCCATTGTCTTGCTGAAATCCTCGAATCTCCCTCAACAATTACCTACCTAAAGCCGGTGGGAAAATCTCTTGATAAAAGTTTCTCTCATTTGTGCCCAAGTAGTGATTGTGTTCTCCTCTAATTCTTCAAACCATGTCTTCGCTTCTCCGGTGAGAGACGAAGGGAATAACCTCAATTTGACGTTGTCACTCTTTCCTTCTCCACTTGAACATCTCACATAGCTCGATGAATTTAGCTATGTGTTTATGCGGATCTTGTTGATATCTCCCATAAAAAAGATTGTCTTGGATCATCTTTAGATGATGACCCTTGACTACAAAATCCTCCCCTAAAGCAGGCGTTCTGATAGCCGACCCTCAGGTGGGTGGCACTGCTACGGGTGCAGCTCGTCGGAACATTGGAATATCCAACGGATCCTGATCTCCCATGTTAGTTGTTTGAGGTTTTGGTTTATCCTCTAAGATTACTTCTTCAATCTCTTAGTCTGAACTGCTATCACCTCCTAAAGAAGACTCGGTGTCCTCTTTTTCGAACTTGAGACGTGAAAAAGGTCCAAATGCTGGTGAAATATTTACTGTTGACTTGTCCTTAGGTTGCTTGTTACGCCTTTTTGATACTCCTGGATTTGACAAAGGACTCTTGAGTGGTAACCCAGAAGACCTTGTGTTCATCAACAACCTGAATATCTGCAAAACACAACTAACAAACCCTTCAAACGCACTAGTGTAATAAACAATAAAAAGTAACTTTCAAGTAAATAAATACTTAAAAGTATCAAATTACAAATTCTAAACTAAAAACTGAAACTAAGTCCCCGGCAGCGGCGCCAAAAACTTGTGTAAAATCTAGTTTAATTTTAAAACTCGAAATAAGCTAACACTCGACTACACACTTATAGGAAGTGGACCTAGTCGTGTAGAGTTTAGTTCAGGTAAGTCGGATTCGTTCTCAAGGACTACGTTAGTTTTAAATTTAGAATTAATAATACTAATTGTTTTGGGTGTTTGTGTCCGAATTGTCACTTTGCTTAAACTAATTTGAAAGTAATTATAACGTTAAAACGTTGATTGAAAAGTTGAATGTTTTTAGAAAATCAATTAAGGGAAACACACTTATTCGGGTAGTTCACTAATGATCTCATACTTATGTAATTGAATGTTTTCTATTAACTTTTCTAATGTAAAACTAAGTTCCTCTCGAATACCTAGTTAACTTTAATTATCTTAAACTCTATTGTTCCTCTCGAATACAGTAAAAGTCCTAAATAACTAAGTTTAAGAATTAAGCCGATGTTAATGATTTAATCTATTAAACTTCCTCTCGAATAGTTTATCTAGTTGTTTAGTCCAATCTCTTGTAATTATAAACTAGCGATCTCGTTTTAATCTAATTACTTAAGTTCTAATCAATTATAGACCGATTGATTATTTCTTTTCAATTGTTTAACTTAATTCTAGATTCCTCTCGAATACCTAGACTTTCAATTAACCAAAAGAGTATAAGAACTAAAGCAAAATTAAGATTAAAATAAGAATGGACCTACGATTAAACATCCAACATCAAAAATAACATCCAATAACATAAATCAAAACATCAGATAAGATCCCTAATCCAAACAAGTGTTATGAATTTAGTGATTCATATTTGTTGAAACAAAATACATAAAAGTAGAAAAAGTCATATTACCGAAATCGAAATAAAGAAGTAAAAGAGTTTGGGACTTGAAAGTATGAAGATCGCTCTCCAAAATCTTTGTCTTGGCTCTTATTTGTTGCTCCTAATCGATTTTTTAACCCTAAAGTCGACCTCTGAAAAGTTATTTTATTTGTGAGGTTAACGTTTCTATTTATAGGGCAAAAATCTGGAATCCTGAAAAGCTGGAAAACTGTTCGCTGCGTCGCAATAATAAGGTACTGCGCCGCAGTCCTTGAAGTTTCCTAATTGTACTCGAGTTGTGATTCACGGTGCGCCGCACTACCTCCCCACTGCACCACAGTGGGGTGTTTCTCGAATGTTCTTTTCGTTTACTGGCTTCAATGCGCCGCAACATGCGTAACTGCGTCGCGGTACCTGATCGTATCACCAAATATTGTACTTTTGACCATTTTCATGCATTTCCTTGGCCAAACTTCCACTTCCCGATCATATTCAACCTGTCACTTGAATAAAACACTTTTCACACGATTAAATGCAAAACCTATCCTATCCATCATGATTTAATACGAAAAAAACAGAATATCGCATATAAATATATGTATAAATATGCGATATCATGTATTTGGTAGATGAAAGTCAAGAAATTAGAAGCTAAATGGTATGAGATAACATGGTTCTGAACGAAGAATAGTTGTGAAGATATTCATATGGTGTTTGAATGTATGATAAAGTGATGGCGAGTTTCATTCGTGGATATGAGTTCGGCGCACCTTCACTGTTTTGGCCATAACTCTCTAATATGAACTGATTTAGGTGATTCAAATTGTAGATGAAACTAGCCAAGAAGGTCGAAAATTTCATTCTTGGTGATAAAGGATGGTTGGTATCTATACGAAGTAGAGATTAAGTTCTCTACGGCGTAAATGATGCCTGACAGTTACGAGAAATTGAGTTAAATCACCATTCATTTCATTTTATGAGTTACAAACACCCAAACGATTTCCAGAATATTTGGGGGTGTCCTTGGAGCATTTTGGGAGCATTTGAAGATGATCACAAGGCTAGGACTTCCGTATTCGGTAAAGAATCTTTGCAAGCTTCCTCGTGTGTTTGTGTGTTCTTTGTTTCTTTGTTCGATAAGGTATAACTTGTTCATCCTAAAATCTCATATTTCTATTCAATCATTCGAGTCTTGATCTTTAACTATCAAAACGTCAATATTTGTCAAATTTTAATTGACACTAACTCTTCTAGCCAGTGAAGCTAAATAAAACATGTTACTAAACCATCCTTACTATCTACATTTTTTCTCTACAAAATATAGATTTAAATCCACCCTAATAAAATAAAAATCCATCACGACTAATATGTGGTGTCGCCTCGGTGATACATGGCGACAATGACATGATTTAATTTATCCTTGAAAAAAGGCTACAACGAACTACATGTTTATTTTCCGTTAGCCGTTTATACGGAGATAGTTGAAAGAACATTTATATATCAATATATATACTCCACCCGTTCGAAAATTATTGTCTCTAGACAAAAAACATATAGTTTTAGAAAAAACATAATTATAACTACTTTATCTTTCTTACTTTTTGCAACAACAACCACTAGCACCAATCATTTCGTTTACTCCCGAGTTTCAACAACTATATTTTATGCATCAAAACTCTTGTATCAAGCAACCCAAAAACAACAACAATCTCAAGCACAACAATCTCAAGCACAATAACAAGATGAAATTGTTCAGAAACGCAAGAAGTCGTTCAAGAAACGCAACAAGCCGAAACGTCTAACCCAAAAAAGAAGTGCAATGGAGCGACGACGAGGTAGAATTATTGGCGCATATGTGGATACATGTTTCCAAAGATAGCGACACTGCTAATAATCAACTGGGTCCGATATTTTGGAAAAGAATCGTGGCGGAGTACAACAAAAAACTACTTTGCGGGGTTTTACGGAAAGAAATAAGGATCAACTCAACATCAAGTTTACGACGGTGAGTACCCAAGTAAAAGCATTTACTAGGCACTACGCGGAGGCGGAACGTATTCGGACAAGCGGGAGCGATGATGCATCGGTAAAGGATGCGGCATAAAAAATGTATAAAAATGCGAACGTTGGGACGTTTAAATATGAGAAAGCATGGATGTTTTGGAAGGATATATGAAGATGGCATGGGGAAAATTGAAACTCCAATGACCACGGTCAACCTTGATGACGTTGATATATTCGACGATATTTTTGCCGATAATGCAAACACACGACCACGGGGGAAAACACGAGGAAATAAAAGAAAAGCATCATCCTCCGCTTCCGAAAACACAAAATCGGAATTGTCGGCGTTGTGCGGATCAATTCTTGAACAATTCAAGAAACTAACCAAAAAAAAAAAACGGTCGCCAAAACTAAAAAAAAACGCTTAAAGCCCAAAAACAATCGGCTCTTGAACTAGAAAAAGCGGCTCTCGAACAACAAGAAGCGGCTCTCGAAGAACAACAAGCGTCTTATGCAAGTGCAAGGAAAGACGATATGACGTTTCTCCAAACGAACACGTCGGGGATGCCGAAAAAAGAAGCGGAGTGGTTCGAGAACGAAAAAAACGCATTCGGGTAAAATATGGGATGATTTAAGGATATGTATCGTTTTAGTTTTTAATAATTTTTTATTAGTTTTTCATTATTTGTACTAGTTTTTATTTTAATTTTAAGTATTATTTTTTCTAATTTAATATAATGTTCTTCAAGAAGAAAAGAAAAAACTGCGGGATCTAGGGGTGCTCATCGATTTGGTTCTTGGTTTATCGGGTAATTCGATTCAGTTTATTCGATTTTTTTCAAAAAAAAGTTAAACCTGTGAACAAAACCAAGAACCAAAATTCATATGAAAAAACCAAACCAAACCGAAAAGCGAATTTGTATTCGGTTTAATTTTGCGGTTTTCATAGAAAAAACCGAATTGAACAAAAAACATTATTCATGAACTAGAAAAGTCCAATTAAACGAAGAAATACTTATATATATATATATATATATATATATATATATATATATATATATATATATATATATATATATATATATATATATATATATATATGTTAAATTTATGTAGGTTACAAAAATTATTATAATTATTATGTTAACTAATAATCATTTCGTCTAACCAAACAACGTACAAAGATATCAACTTTGATGTCACTATGGTGACAAATGATTAATTTTAGAGTCCAAACAAATTTGAGGAGAGAAAATAAATGAGTTTAAAGTTTTTTGAGTATTTCATAATAGATTAGAATTTGTAAATTAGAAATATATATATTTATTTTAAATATTGACGGTTTTCGGTTAAAACCGAATTCAAATTTATGAAACCGAGAACCGCACCAAGAACCGCACCAAGAACCAAATTCTAGTTCAGTTTCGGTTAAAAACCGAACCGATAACCGAAATATAATTCGGTTTGGTTCCAATCGGCTTGGTTTTCGGTTTATTCGGTTAATAACCAAACCGTGAACACCCTAGGTAGGACCCACAACATCCCACGACCATGGTTATCACACGACCAAAAATTCCATAATCATGGTTGTGGATGTCATGTCAGCAAAACATTCCACAATTAGGTTATCATACTTTATGCTCAAAGAGCAAATTTTAAATAGATCCAAGAAATTAAATTACTCGATAAAACTCGATACATATAATTTGAAAAAAATTGAGTTTTTTGAAAAGAACATTTGAAATTGCAAAGAGACTAATAACAAAAATATATTTTGAATTTTTGTGAAAACAACATCTAGAATTTCGAAACTAAAATCAACGTTAAAAAAACAAGCTACATCCTAATGATTCGAACTCCAAAAAAATTTAATTCGTTTTAATTGATAAACATGTAGTAACTAATACCATTGCAAGTGACGAGAAATATAGGAAAAAGAAAGTAGAAGAAAAGGAATGGACATAAAAATAGGTAATGAGAGATAAAAGCAATAAAAGAATAAAACAATATATCGATATTACGCTATAAAACAAATTTGATGTATTTTAATTTTAAAATACTCTTAAAATTAAGATTTCAAAAGTTACCATTAGAGGTAATATGTAACTCTCAAATAAATGGTTAAATTCATAATAATGATTATTAAATCTCATAATTGTTCAATAAATTACATGATTAGTTTCAAATTAATAAAAAAATAATAGAAATAAATAGCTTTTTAAAAGAAATGATGCAAATGTACTAAATAATTATGTAAATTTGTAATTATATGTTTCTAATTTATTCATACATCTACACTACTCTATAAAACAAATTTGATGTATTCTGACTTTATAATACTCTTAAAATTAACTTTTCAAAACTTACTATTAGTGGTAATTTGTAACTCTCAAATAAAGGGTTCAATTCATAATAACGATTATTAAATCTGATAATTGTTCAATAAATTACATGATTAGTTTTCAAATTAATAAAAGTAATATAAATAATTAGCTTTTTAAAAGAAATGATGCAAATTTGCAAAGTGCTATATTTTATAATATAATTATTATTAATGCATAGTTATCCTACAAAGATTTTCAAAAATTTGTTGTAAACTTTTTCTTATAAACAAAGTTTCGTTTTACTCACTCACTAATGTGGGATAAAAGTAACACCATATAATAGAATATATTCAAAGATAAATTACAAATATATTTTTCATTAATAGTATATAACTTGTTTATATAAAATATAATTAATCAATTAATCATTTTTAAGTAAGAAAAATATTTTGGAATTTGTATTTATATTTAATACGGAGTATATATTTAATAACTTTTACGCACCTAACTAATATATGTAAAACTAACTTTTGAATTATTATTACAACCATAAATTTATTGAATAAAAAAGATATAATAATATAAGAAATCTATAACGCAATCAATTAAAAAAAAACTCGATACAAACAACAATATTTAAACACTTCGACAAGTATACCTATAACTACCATAAAATCGATAATACTTTAAATAAGTTAAACTTCAAAAATAGTTTGTATGTGAATTCAAGTGGATACAAGTTACCCGACATGTAGCGCGGATACGCTTCTACTCCTAGTGATTAAAAACGGAAAAAATAGTGTTTTAATGAGGGGGTGTTCGTTTGGGCTTATATAATGAGCTTATAGCTTATTAAAATTTCGGCTTATATTTCATAAGCCCGAATTTTATGACTTATGTAACCGTTTATGGGCTTATTATTGTTTATTATGTCATAACAAACAGTAATAAGACTATAAACGGTTACATAAGGTAGAAAATTTAATGTTATTAAACATAAACCGAAATGTCAATAAATTATAAGTGACTTGTATAAGCCGAGATAAAAGCGGCTATGGTAATGATAATCACAAGGATAATCCATGTGATTAAGTGTAATAAATTTCTGAAATCATATGCTAATTATTACACTATTAGAGTCATTCTTTTTTCTCATATTGGTCGCCTTTCCACACACTAACTACGTGCACCAGAATCACCAACCAATTCCGTTACACAACACAACTAAACTTGCTGATCGATTGGATGAGTGATGGCGAATTACCATGGGGATTTCAGTCAGAAAATTGATTACGTGTTCAAGATCGTACTGATTGGTGATTCCGCAGTTGGAAAATCTCAATTGTTGGCTAGGTTTTCTAGAAATGAGTTTAGTTTGGATTCCAAAGCAACGATTGGTGTCGAATTTCAGACCAAGACTATGCTTATTGATCATAAGAATGTTAAGGCTCAGATTTGGGATACTGCTGGTCAAGAAAGGTCTCTCTTCTTTCTCTGTCTCTCTTTTTAGTTTTTATTTTTATTTTTGTTAAGTTGATCATGGATGAAGAATTTAAAACCCTGCGATTTTACGACTACTCCAAACCGGATGTTTACTGTGCATATGATGTTGTTGTTTTGGTTGTTGAATATATGGAGTTACTTGTAGCGGAAAAATTAGGTTCGTGGACGGTATTGATTTACAGAATTTTACAATGGACTATTACCTGCATAGCTATATAATTGTGGCGGCTCTTTATTAGGCTCGTGTATATTAGTTTATGTTTTTGGTGAAAGGTCTTTGAGAAATAATGTAACGGTAACTTTTGGATCTTGCTAATTCGGATTATACTTGTTAATATCGACTCTGTTTTCCGTATCTAGTTATAGGAATATTGATCTCTTTATTCATGCAGATTACTTCATTTCCTCTTATACTCATTACTCATGGTGCGCTTCAGTATTATTTACCTTTTATTCTAGCATATGTAACGTTGTGTTGACTTGTATTACTCAATCCCCAAATTTACTCTATTTCTACTTGAGTCACTGTATTTCTGAAATTCCTTGGACACGAAACAAAGAACTGATCGTAACTTGAAAGTATGCATTGAATTCTGTTAAACCTATATCAGTTTGATTTCAACCGCCAGTTTTTAGGGAATAAGTTCGCGGTCATGGCACAAGGGTAAAATGTAAATATATAATATTAGGTATTTAGTTGCTTCTTTATTTACCTTACTTTTTTCGGTTATCCTAGTTCTTCTTTGGAATATTCAATATTGTATTAAAAATGTGCGTAGTGTTGTATGAGAAATCACTTTACAGCTAAGTTGAAAGAGTGGAACATTAGATTACATATTAGAATTGCGTTTGCCACATTTATGTTGAAAGTTTTGTTGTTTATCTTATGTGTGCATGATCAATAATTACAGATACCGAGCTGTGACTAGTGCATACTACAGAGGAGCTGTGGGAGCAATGTTGGTATATGATATAACGAAACGTCAATCATTTGATCACATAGCCAGGTGGTTACAGGAGTTACGGGGCCATGCTGATAATAACATTGTGATCATGCTCATTGGAAACAAATCTGACTTGGATTCCCAACGTGATGTATCAAGCGAGGATGCAAAAGAGTTTGCTGAAAGAGAAGGCTTATATTTCATGGAAACATCCGCTCTTGAGGCCACAAATGTAGAACCTGCTTTTCTCACTATCCTTACAGAGATTTATCGAATAGTCAGTAAGAAATCTCTTGTTGCAAATGAAGAAGCTGAAGGGAGTTCTGCTCTTCTCAAGGGGACCAGTATTGCTGTTGGTCAGGAACCGGTATCTGGAAGCAAGTTCGGTTGTTGTACATCTTAATAGAACCACGTTTTTGCCACGAACGAATCATTTCTGCTTCGTAACCTCATCAGGTAATCTCATGCCTGAGATTGCGTATTGAATTTCTTTCTTTTCTTTCTTCCCCAAACAGGGTTTACCTTTTTATGAAAAGTAACTGATTTTAAAGAAAGGTATGAACTACATTGTGTTTCTTGTCCAGTACTATAAAGTGGAATCAAAGTCATAATACAAATTGGCGAATGTTGAAATCGACCTCAAAGCTAAGTTTTTAGCATTTTTACTAACTAAACTATATCCTTCTTTGATTGATCTGAGATTCATATTGATTACCTGCAACTAAAATTGGCCAGTTTGATAATTACAACCTCCATGAACTTAAACAATACACCTCTCTGTTTGTCTGGGATTCCCATTAGGTACAGGATTTTGTATATCGATATTGTATTCGACAACAGAGCATGTGTAAACATATATTTACATTGAAAATGTTATTAACATTTTGAATCGTTAGATTAGATGATTTGAACATAGGATCAGAAACCCAGACTAACATCACTTGGTTAAACACTTAACCCATATTTGCAGCTACTTTGTTCGGGGTAAATAATATATCTTCTATGAGTAGGGAAACTACTAGTTATATGATCTGGTGATATCCAGCTGTTTGATTTTTTGCATGTTCTGGTCTTTATTTCTGTCCAATAACTTACCTTTGATTTTTTTTTTTTTTTTTTTTTTTTTTTTTTTTTTTTTTTTTTGACTATATGTATATACAAATTAGCTTTTGAGTGACTGCTTACCAATTTTTGCACTGCCCGGAGATAGTTTCTAGCCTCAGTTGAAAATATATATGAAACATCATGCAAGATCACGAGTAGAGATGGCCATTTCGAACCATCTAATTATGAATGGGTCGATGTGGGATCTATGTTTTTCCCAAACATTTAAAATATCAAATTAAAATCGTTAACTGAAAAGGGAATAGTCCAATGGTGGAAGGGTTCAAAAGGGTTGAAGGTCGCCCAAGGCTAATATTAATGTATACAACTTCTAAAATCATTATATTTACTGTTATATATTTATTCTAAAGTATTGTTTTTGTAATCATAATTGATGCATTAGTTATTTATAAGAATAATTAAGAAGTGGACTAAAAAGTGTTTGAAGGTCAACTGAAACCCGACTTGGCCTTTTTAAGCTGTATTAAAAAATGACCCAACCCGTCTAATTCGCCCATGTTCCTACATCTAGAAAGATGCTTGTGGAAAATGAACCTTTAAACATTAGCCTTATGTAGGGAAAGCTAACTGGTTCAATTATCTTGTAGGCTTCACACAAATATATTAGTATTCATGTCAAATTCGAAGATTTCACACCCAAATTGAGCATCTCTTGCTTTTACTTAAAAAAAAAACTGTTATTCCAGATTATCAAGATTTCTACCGGCAGGTAACAGAATGAAATCAAGTAATTTGATTCTTTGCATGTAAAAGTGCTTTGTTGTGTCGTCATAAGCGTAGCGTTAGGAAGTAGGACAAGCCTGTTTTACATTGAACTCCCGGCTGCAACAGTACTCTTGCACTTTCTGCGATCCTCTTTGACCTACAGACCTTCTGGACACTTTAGGCTCAGACCCTACACACACCACACACAGGTAACAAACTCCTAAAGATATGCAGAACCAATCCATGATACTAGTATGGTGTGATCAGAGAAATGAATGTTTTGAAACTAACATATGTTCAGTCATATAAATCTAAATACACAAACTTAACCTAGACTTGAAACGCAACCCAATAATAAACAAATTTCTTTGCCCGATCATATCGCCCTTAGTTCAGACTCAGAGTCAAAACTTACAAGTAACAAACTCCCATGCATTGTATATATTAGGTTTGTTTTGAGGATACAAATTACATACTTTATTTCTTTTATTGTAAAAATAAATATCGTTATGTGTTTCTCAGTTTTGTTAAATAATTTAGCGTCCGAAATCAACTATAAATATCCAATTTATACCCCACAATATGTGTCTTGTTTGGTACTTTTTCAAACAAGTTCATGTTACACTTTTCATAAAGTTGCATAGCGTGCCACACTACCATGAAACGGGAGGAGGACCATCCAACAGGGGCCCCGACACAAACTCTTAAATGGCGCATCATCTAGATAACAGTTGAACCAATGAAAAACATTGGCTAGTCTCTACCCGAGAATCTCCAATGGTAACTTCAACGTAATACTACGTTTAAAGATAAATTTACTAAACTCACATCGAAAACTTACAGATGAGATTTTATTCGCACTATTAATATGTGCGGACAAATTAATACATATTAACACTTATAAATCTAAAGTGCGGTTTACATGCAAACGATTACGATATAGAAGGCAGCAAATACATAACTACGCAGCTCTACGACACAGCACACTTGCAACAAAACAAACATAGATCACCTTCAAATCCTTTTTATTCGCCACCCCATCTTGATCTTACACACAATAACAGACCTACAATTTTTCACTTCACTAGACTTTCTAAGCCCCATTCTTTCCTTTAAGTTTAATCTCAGAAAGCTCTTTTTCGAAATAATCTCCAGCATACATGGGCGGATAATAACCAGCACGAGGTGATTTTGAAAAATGCCCCAAAGGCTTTAGCACAGCGTCGGATGCTACATTCGAAAATAGCTAGCAAAACAACAAAGAAAGTAAACCCAAGGTTAAGTTTAAAATGTTTCACGACTGAGTCCAAATTCAAAGTGTGAGGGGATAAATAGGAGTTGATTCACTCACTGTTGAGGATACCCTCCAGAGGCTACGATTTTCTTGTTTTGCCTTTTGAATTGCATCGAGCGTACTTTTAGTTACTACAACTTCATGCATACCAGCCTTACAGTCACCAGCAGTCATCCATTCTAACTGCAAATCAGGACACATTTTTTAGTTAGCTTACAATACCTGACCAGAAACTTGCTCGACAGATTTGTTTCTACCTGTTTTCCGGCCTGAATAAGTAGACACTTCTCAGGAACTTTGACTTCAACTTTTTCCCCATTCCTAAGCCAAATACTTAGACCCGGGAATTTACTTTTGTAGTGAATGGTTAGAAAGTTAATGTCGTAATGATATCCTGCAAACACGGTTCCCTCTTCACCGTGGCTTCCAAGGTCGCTTCCTGTTGGTGCTAGTAGATGTGGACCCTGGATTCCAAACACAAATTTGTCATATACCTTTTTACTTTTTCTTTTTCAAAAACAAACGATGCGTAAACTAAACTCACCAGCTTCATTAGATTAGTAAAAGAGTCCTTTGGCAGGTCAAATCCAATCGCAGCCATTTCAGCAACAGCCTGAGCAAATGAAGATGAATTAATCGCCCATTATGAAAAGAAACAGACATAAGTTCTAGCTAATGTAGCTGAGAAGTGGTACCTCTACAGTCGATATCATTTTAAAACCCCACGAATCCATGATCTTTTTCCATTCAGGGAAGCCTTCAGGTATGACAGGCTCGGAGTTCAATTCCTAAATGAAAAATGCCGTACATTAACAACAATTAATCATCTAACACCTAGACTAAAGACGTACATACTCCACATTAAAGAGAACATAAATACGTAACCTTGAAACGAGTGTTGGATGGTCGAGGTCCAACCCTCCACATGTATCGGGACTTGAGATCAGGAGTAGTTGGAATTGTGGGCCGACGATCTTTAGGCAGTGCTCTCAGCTTCTTTTGCATTTCAAGATCAACCATGCTACGGGGAATTTCCACTCCTCCTGGTGTTGAACCAACCTGTTTAGCAAATAGATCAACCATTAGAGATAATTACTAAAAAAGTTGTTTAAGTTCAATATAAACTCATGGTACTGTTTGCGTAACTCGAATTGGACAAGTTACTAAGAAAAATTAACCATGTCTTTAAGCGTCTTTGGTTTTTTCGCTTCTCAAGTCATGTCTGAATATATTGTATGTCTCGATGCAACAAATTTGTATGAAATAAGCAATACTGATATTTATTTATGAGTTAATGAACAATATAAACGATAAATTTTTGTTCGCGCGTTGCGACGGATATTAAAAACCTAAAGTTTTAGTGTTTTACATAATAAGAATGTAATTTTTCAATAAGTTTTGCGAATTAATTACTATTCTGGAAATTAAACTAATCAATTAGTTATCGGGTAAACAGTATATAAATAATACAACTAACTTATAAAAAGAGATATCAAATAGTAAACTATTATTTAAAATAGTCTGATAGTTAACATAAAAAAATTGCTATAAATGATTATAATAGCCCCAAGGATTATTAGGATTGTAGTTTTCACAAAATAAACTTAAAATTTTAGAAAATTGATAAATATACATCTTATGCATGTAATAATACATTAATAGTAACATTTATATTGATTAAGTAGTTATCAAAATTACAATAAATAAACTTTTATATTAATTTCAAAACATATGAAGGATTAAAATTCAAAGTTTAATAAGAAGTATGGGTTGTTTGTCATAAATGAAACATTAGGGACTGGATTGTTATTTTGATAAGTTGTAAATAAAAGTGAAAAAAGAATGGTAGCCACGGGAAACCACTCGGGCAGATTTCTTTTTTGTTAAATAAGTTAGATACATTTTAATATGGTTCCTTAATTGATAATGTTATCAAAAAATATTTCTATTTACACCCTCTTACAATACATAATTACATTTTCTCTTTCATTTACATCTGCACTGAAATAAATAAAAAAACATAAGTTTTTTTAACTTATAATCGTTCAATTTAGACTATGATTTACCATATTTTTATTCTAAAATCTCCTCATAAATATATCAAAACATGTATATAAACGTAAAAGTATATATATTATTTTAACTATAAGCAACATAGGTATAAACGTAAACGTATATATGTTATTATACGTATGACATTATCTTGTCATAATAACTTAAAATCTATAGAAACAAAAATTTACGAATAAAACTTTATCTTTTTTCGCACTATTGCGGGACAATAATCTAGTTGTATAATATAAAAAACAACACGTGATGGCTATTCATGAAATAGTGTTTTCTCACACAAAAGAGGATAATACCAAATTTATATATATGGAATAATAAATAAGATACAAAAATTGATAGATGCCCTTTTCTTATAATTGGTTTTACTAAAAGTCTTAAATGGAAAATTTATGAGATCTTAAATCTATGGTACCATCTTGTATATAATAGAACGATAATTTTCCTATATGTAATGAAATAAAAGTGCCTACGGTCGATCATAATACATCCCGTAAGGCCATGCCCAAACACAACTTAAGTACATAATTCCAAATATTAAAACTACTTGACCTCAAAATCACGTACCCCATAGTCCCGGTCGCAAGATTTAGAAGGTTTTGTGCAGAAAAGAGAAATTTGGCCAGTAAATACGTTCTTTTGATATAAATTTATATGACATTTTACTTAGAGCATCCCAATGGATTGAATCCATTAGAATGTAATACAATATTCACGTCACATTTATATAAAGAAAGTAAAATAATAGGTTATTTAATAATTTTTTTTCCAAGTTTTAATGAAAAAGGAGATATCGGTTCCACAATTTAATCAATTTTCTTAACTTTTATAATATTTTAATATAAAAAAGTACAATGGACTCACCATTTATCTCCATTCAAAGTTTTTTTCACCATGAAACATTCACATGTCTCAAGTGTCCATGTAGACATAAATGATGCCAAAAATGACATCAGGGTCCACCCATTACCCTCTTCATTGAGCACACAGAGGATGCTCTTATAAAAATAGACTCATGTTTAGCAGAGTCTCTTTCTTTTATCCATCCTTTTTACATGATTTTAATACAAACGACCTAAAATAAAATAAAATTGGCTTCTCTAATCATTGAGTCATGTGCGGTCGTACATCCCCACATGTTTTGGGTCAGCTCTATACTCTATTTGATAAAAAAAAAAAAAAAAACCAACCCAATTAAACTCAACGGACTTGATATGTAAATAGATCAATTGATGAAAAAGTGAATGCGTAGTCACTTATTTGTTTAAAGATGGATTGAAGTTGCTTGAGAGTACATTTACTTACCGGTATAATAGCAATAAAGATAGTGTGATTTTGATTCGGATCAAATCCGAAACCTTCTATTTATAGTTAGCTTAGATGAATTATCCACTTAAAATAGATTCAACTCCAATGAGTTGGACTTTATCAAAATGAAAATAAAAGTATGCAACTTTATAGTACAAGTCAATTTTTGACATCTAAACTAGCTACTTAATTAGTTCAAAGTACAATATCCATTTAAAGCAAGATTTAACTCGAATTAGTATTTAACTAGAAATATGAAAATGTTAACATAAGACATCAATACTTGGACTTTATCAAAAGGTGACAACACAATTTAAGTAAAAGTATGCTCTATAATGGTAAACGGCAATTTTTAACATAAAAGAAAGCCGTTTAAAAAAAAAATAAATAAACGACAACCTAGTATAGTAAATATACAAAAATTAAGTTGTTAATTTAGGCACTAAACCCTACTTAATATTCCACATAAGATGATTGAAATGATATAATATGCTATGTTTTATATATAATTAAACACCTTTATATCATAAAATCGAGTCGTTCTCTTTAGTACGTTAAAAAAAATTCTTACACAAAGAATCTCGTAAATTAGGTCAAAACAGAATCTCCTATTGATCAACCAAGAGACCATGTACATGTAGTAAGAGATTACCTGGTAATGCTGGTGAGGACGTTCCTGGACACGCTTAACTTCATCTGGTTGTTCGAAATACTTCTCCATCATATCAATAAAGCGGTCATTATCTTCAGTAGAGCATCTCGGATCTCTGATAAGCAGAGCTCCGGTTTCTCTAAGGATCTGGCTAACCTTAGAGCACACTTTCTTCACTTCAGGATGCAAAAGCTCATCGCAGTTGAACTTTCCAGACACTACATCTACATACGGCGCTAGATCAATCACCGGTATCTCCATTTCCCAAAACAATAACCTACACTTAGCTTATTTTATCTAGAGCTAGAGAAGTGAAGAATTGGTGATCGATATCGAATGCCATGAGTATGCTTTTATGGTGGTCTGAAATGCGAAGATATTTTTTTTTATGGAACCACACATTTCACATGCTAGATGATATGTACGTACCGAAAACATCAAATGTATGAGATATATCACCGTAGCTAGCTGAATATACGATTGTGAACACATGCATAATGATAATAGTACGTACATTGTCAGCAAACAGTGTCCCTCGAAAACGAAATTTAGTGAATGTCTTTATCACCTTAAATAAAAGGAACACGTGGGTGGTTGAGTGTCGACGACACTTGGGGTTAATTCATTGGAATACTTTTAACATGAAAAGACCTGCACATTCGTAAAAAGTATCGAATGGGACGATACCATGTGTTTGCATCGCCATGGTCGGAACCATAATCATCGACATTTTCAGATTTATAACTTTAATGCATATTTCAGATATTTGTATGACTCGAACTCTTACACTCACACATACATTGATACCATTGCACCAAACTCCCGAAGATTTTGTAATCTATAAAACAAACAATATTTGATTGATTTTTTAAAAAGGTTACTTACAAAAACTATAGTACTTACATTTACGGTATTTTAGAAAATAAAACGTTCAATGTTGATTTACACGCTTAACTAAATCAAGAGTATTAGGTCATATTGCCAATCATTCGAAAGCTGAATTCTCTTATGCACATGAAAGTGTTTTGTAGTACCAATTTGTTTTACTATTTTGTTTATGTGTTCGTTTATACGATTGGACTCCTTTAAAAGGTTGAGAAAATGATTTTGGTATGCTTTACTTATAATATAAGTACGGTTAAGAATCTTAGAAAGTTAGTAAGTCTAAATTGTTGTCTCTATGATGGATCAGACACAACGGTCTCACATTATGTAGAGCAATACTCGGTCCGAGTTTGTATAAAATTTTTATTCAATGAGTTTAGTAGAACATATATCAAACATCACAGTCACAACTACAAATAAGTGAGTTAAACTCGACAATGTTTTCCCTAAGAGTAATTTTGCTTTCGTTATGTTTGTTAGACTTCTATAAATAAACATAAACATTTGAAGTTTAACATAATCTTGGTAAGTACTTAGGGTAAAAGTCAAAAAAACCATACGAACTTTCTCATTTGTATCGTTATAATAAACCAACTTCCGATATTACTTGTATAATACATTTCCTTTCAAAATCCGTCACTATGTGATAAAAAATTTCAAAATTTTGTTGACTTTTTACTGGTTACCGTTGAATTTTTTTAACCGGTAATTTTTAATTTTTTAGTCTTATTGATATCGAGGGTAAAAGTCAAAAAAACTATACGAACTTTCTCATTTGTAGCGTTATAATAAACCAACTTTCGATAATACTTATATAATACACGAACTTTTAAAATCCGTGGCAATATGATAAATTTGTAATCGGTTACCTGTAATGCTTCCAACAAGGCATCCACGTCAGGTTATTGCTGACATGTCATACACGTCATCCACGTCAGATTTTTTTTTTTTTTTTTTTTTTAATATCTTGAATAACTAATTAAAAATACTACATTAGAAGAAAAAAAAAACATGAATTATGCAATAGATTTGACTAATAAATTATTAATTGTTTATTTATTGGTCAATTCATGTTTTATTTCTAATGAATTATTTTTAATTAGTTATTCAATATATATATATATATATATATATATATATATATATGTATATATATGTATATATATATATATATATATATATATATATATATATATATATATATATATATATATATATATATATATATATATATGATGTGGATGACCTGTAGCTAACGTGTATAACATGTCAGCAATAATCTGACGTGGATGCCTTGTTGGAAGCATTGCAGGTAACCGGTTACAAATTTATCATATTGCCATGGGTTTTGAAAGTTCATGTACTATACAAGTAGTATCGGAAGTTGGTTTGTTATAACGCTACAGATGAGAAAGTTCGTATGGTTTTTTTGACTTTTAGCCAAGTACTTATTCTTTAACTTTTTGTATTTATAACTTTGATTTATTTTCAATTTTTCCTAAGATTAGTTTTTATTTTAAAACATATGTATTAATTTTTAATTTAATATAATGTTTTAATTTAATAAAATGTTTTCTTAATTTAATATAAATTTTTATAAAAAAAAAACAAAAAAAACTCGGTGTCTCACATCTCGCACAACTCAAGTTATCACTCCACCAAAAAAATCCACAACTTTTTAATTTAATATAATGTTTTAATTTAATAAAATGTTTTCTTAATTTAATATAAATTTTTATAAAAAAAAAACAAAAAAAAACTGGGTGTCTCACATCTCGCAC
This sequence comes from Senecio squalidus, assembly GCA_910822075.1. Classification (NCBI taxonomy): domain Eukaryota; kingdom Viridiplantae; phylum Streptophyta; class Magnoliopsida; order Asterales; family Asteraceae; genus Senecio; species Senecio squalidus. The sequence continues at coordinate 35,396,633 of CAJVGC010000508.1, forward strand.
AACTAAAGTTATCACTCCACCAAAAAAATCCACAACTTGAGTTGTGGATGCCACGTCAGCAAAAATCCTACAACCATCCACAACTCTCGTTATCTCTCCCCGTGCTCTTACATAAATTGTCCTTGTAGTTTATTTCAGACTATTGATTTCGAATCTATATTTTAAAAAATTATTCAATTCGTCCATTTAGATAAACAAATTACTTTTTTTTTATCCCTAGAATTGATATCTGTTAAAGCTTACAGTTAAAATCATCGTTAACTAAATTATATATTTTGTCTCTAAAGAATCAGTATGATAGAATTTAGGAACAAGAAGCGAAATAAATATAGCTATATAGATGAGTAGTATAATATTTTAAATTTATAGACACAATATATTGTAATTTCACGTCAATCATAGGGATGTAATTTACTCTTTATTCAGTGAAAAGATAAGACATCCCGAAATAACTTTGTCGAATTCTAACAATCTTGTTAGCCTAAGTTTTGACATTATTATCCTAGGCATTTATTATCGATGCCATATTTTATCGACTCTTAGAAAAAAATGAACTTTATCAAAATTGTCCCTAAATAAACGAAATTATCACATTGGAACCCTAAAGGGTTATTACTTATTATTCAACAAAATATTTTAATAGTCTCAAGTGATGTAATTACAAGAGTTTCTTCAATATTAAATTAACTTTTACTAGAAGAATATAAGGCATTATTTGTAGCATGCCAAGCCAAGGCAAGAAGCAACAAAACAAATGTGCTAATTTAAAATTGTCCTCACTATCACTTACTTTTTTCATATCTATACGTGACACATGTAATGTTTCACACCTTCCATTAATAAGTGCACATGTAATAAGGCACCAGAGCTGTGTTATTGGGGTTTAGTGTGGTGACCATTTTTATACGGATCAGATTTTAGGGTTAAATATGGATCGATCCTAGCTAGGAACTTAGCCCTTTGGACTCTGTTAGGTGTCACACCCCTTAGACCTTGTTATCAAGGGTGCTGTCCCCGAACCTTCGTTATTTAGGGACTTCGTCCCTGAACAATCATGGTAAGTTCAAACAAATGTACACTTCACACTTTCACGAACTTGTTCGATATTTATCAAGATTATATTTTGGTTAACAAATTAATCACATTACACTTAAATCATATTGGTGACACAAATCACCAACAACCCTCCCCCATTTAAGTGTAATCTTGATTAACTTAAAGTAAATTCATAACAAACAAACTGATGCATAAATGAAATGTCGTGACGATTGAATTTCACATTAGTATAAATTCAATTCATATAATCGAATATCAAGGGTGTTACTAAGAATTGAACCCTTTCTATCCATAGTGAATATAATGAAGAAAATATACCCAACAGGTAACACATTCATGTTAAACTTGACAATAATTTTTACTAGTCTATGTCCTATCCTTCAATAAGCATATCAAATCCAAGTCCCAAACTTCTTGAAGTAACTAAACTTCATGCTCATATAGGTAGTTTTTTCTTCTTGCATCTGCACATGCAATTTTTCAAAGAACTATTAAGAAATATAATTTCAACCTAACTCACTTGCAGTACTGAACACATACCTTGGGATGTAATACATAATGTGTTCCAGTATTTAGATATGAAGCTTTCCACATTGAATTCAGCATCTAATACTATATTACATGGGAATTGGGTATCTTAATATGAAAGATTTCAAGTGGACTTTAAACCCATCCCTAAAGCCGCCTTGTGCACAAGATCTCTAGCTACCCCCTTGGTTAAATGATCGGCTAAATTCAAATCAATTTTCACGAACTCCACAGATATCACACCATTCATAATGAGCTCACGAATCATGCTATGTCTAACACCCAAGTGTCTAGACTTCCCATTATTCACATGACTATAAGCCTTAGCCAAGGTAGCAACACTATCACATCTAATAGATATGGTGGATATCGGTTTGGGCCATAATGGAATTTCATAATTCAAATCCCCCTAAGCCACTTAGCTTCCTTATCAGCTGCTGAAAACGCTACAAATTCAGACTCCATCGTTAAATTTGTAATACCCAAGAAATAGCACCTCCTCAACCACTAGTAGAGGAATGATCCTCCATGTTAGTGATCCAGCTGGCATCAGAATAACCCTCTATCACCGAAGGAAATCCACTGTAAAACAAACCATAACTCATGGTTCCTTTCAAATACCTAAATACTCGATTTAAAGCTTGCCAATGAATTGAGCTAGGATTCCTAGTATATCTACTAAGATTTCCTACAACAAATGCTATATCTTGCCTAGTACTTATCATTGCATACATAATAGATCCAATAGCTCTTGAGTACTCAAGTTGAGACACCGGATGTCCTTTACCAGGAAGTAGCTTAATAGTAGGATCCATAGGAGTACTGACTGGTGAACATTTCTCAAAATGGAATTTATTCAAGATCTTCTCAATATAATGAGATAGAGTAACATAAATTCCATTGTTTTCTCGTTTGATTCTAATACCAAGAATCACCTCAGCCTCCCTCATGTCTTTCATATCAAAACTAGATGATAAAAACTTCTTGGTTGCTTCAACTTGGTATAGATCAGTACCAAATATCAACATATCATCTACATATAGACAAATTATAACTCTTTTACCAGAGTTATCAAATTTGCTATAAACACACTTGTCAGCTTGGTTTATTGCAAAACCATTAGACAAGATCACATCATCAAACTTTTGATGCCATTGTTTTGGCGCTTGTTTAAGACCATACAATGACTTCTTAAGCTTGCACACCTTATTTTCATTTCCGGGCATCACAAACCCTTCAGGTTGTTTCATGTAATCGCCATTCACGAATGCGGTTTTCATATCCATTTGATGAATCACAAGATTATGTATATGTGACAACCGTCACTTTTCCGACTCGTATTAGTCTAGTATGCCGTATGCTCTTACCGTACTTGTGTACTCAAACAATCTTCATTTTTTAATGATGAAATACACCAAGACTGACAAATACTTTTATAATGTTGAGTTTCCTCCCTGAGCTTATGATTTTCTTTTGTAGGATCATTATAAGCTTCAGTCTGAGCAGTCAGTGTGCCTTTGCAATTTTCTATCTCATAAATCTCTTTATTTTTGCTTTGTAAAATATTTTCTAAATCTTTTAATTTGATTTTGAGAGCATAAATATCTTCTAGTGATGTTTTAAAATCCAGAAAAAGAAACTCAAACATTTGAAGTTTTGATCTTCAGTGTATAGATTGAAATTGTGTACCTTATAGAATTTTGACTTGTCCCAGTCTGAGCTACAGCTCAGTCTTTCAGTTTCCTTTAAATCTTTTTCAAACTGAGAATTGGATGACTCAATTTCATTTATGATAGCCATCATACATTTATCCACCACTTCATCATCTTCATCTAAAGATAATTCTTCATCCAACCATTCTTTTACAAAGAAATCTTTCTACTTAGCTTGAGGCTTCTTATTCCTTTAATTGTTTCCATTCTTGTATTTAAGATACTTTTTCCTGTATCTTTGAGCTCTCTCAGCTATTGCATCCATGTGGTCAGTCTGAGCATTTTTAACTTTGCAGTCTGCAGCCATATGACCAAATTCTCCACATTTGAAGCATTTAACCTTTTTCAAGTCAAAAGGTTTCTTTCCCTTGTAGCCTGTCTTTTGTTCAAGCTTCATGGTAAGTAAGGATAGTTGATCTTTCAATTTCTTGACCTCAGATTCATCATCAGAGTCTGAGTCTGAGTTTGACTCAGACTCATCTGAGTCGGTTTCAGCCTTTGAATAGATTTCTTTATTCCTTCTGCTTGTTGCAACTAATGCAGCTTCAGGATCTCTAGAAATCCTCCTTTGGTTTATTTTCTTCCTCTCGGGTTTCTTCAAAGTTTAGCAATAACCCAAATAAACCTAGCAGCTTGTAGGTGGACAATTTTTCACTTACTACTAGGGAAGTGATGACTGTATCATTTCTATTTGGAAGAATATCAACAAATTTCTTGCACACCTCATCATTTTCTTTTACCTCACCTAGAGCAGATAAATCATTTAGCAAAATTTGAAACCTGGTGTGTACATCAGCAAGTGACTCTTTTTCTTTCACATATAAATTCTCATAATTTCTGATCAAACTATTCAGCCTCTGTTCTTCCACCACATGCACACCTTCATAGGATACAATGAGAGTATCCCATATTTCTTTTGCTGATCTGCGTACAGCAATCTTAGAGAATATCTGTTCAGACACAACATTTCCCAGTATGCTTCTAGCCTTTGGATCTAGATTGAATAGTTGTCTGTCTAACTCAGTCCATTGAGATTTTGGAGTCTGAACCGATCTAGCACATTGGATAATTTTGTCTCCTTCTTTCACTTCTGGAATTTCTTTTCCGGGAATGATGGGTCCTTCAGTGATTGTATTCATCATTTCATCATGAATACCAGACAAATTCCACTCAGCTTTGAGTTTCCAATGGGCAAAATTATATCCATTGAAGATGGGAATTCCTTTTCCAGCCATGGCAGGTGTTTGTGATGATGAAGACATTTTTGTTTATTGAGATTTTGCTGATTGATCGTTTAAGATTTGTAAATATTAAAATTTAAATCTTATTTGCTCTAATACCAGTTGTTAGGTCTGAGTAAAATCTCAATTACTAGATATTCAGATAATTAATTAATCTTTTATGATTGACTCAATTTGCAAATGAGTATTCAAACGTTAATTATCACTCTTGATAAACACACAGTTCTTGTTAATATATTATAGCGGAATTATAACAAATAACAAGAGATTGAATAACACTTAGTTGATTCAAAAGAAAATGGCAACCGATTACAAAACTCAAGCTTCTTATTTATACACAATAAGAGTGAGCTTGTTAAGTACGAATCTTAGAAAATCTTCTAAAAATATAGAAGATTTTATCTAAGTAACTTCCTTATCTTTCGGTTCAAGATACATTATGGAGCTGACTACTTAGACCCATAATACTAGTCACTCACACTCAAAAATCACTCAGACTTTAATTAAACAGACTTATAATTTAGGTTTAATTGCTAATTTTCCCAACATTTTTGTTCGTACAAAAAGTAATGTTCCATAAAGAAAGTTTAAAGTGTTTTTCTAAACTAATATTGTTTCTTACAACGAGAGAAAAGGAAACCATTTCATGGGAAATATGCCAATAACCTTTTCTTTTGGAGTTTTGACATCAAGACCACTACAAAAAAGACATCCTTTTAGCCACGTGTTTATTGACATGTTCTAAGATATCGTAAACTTGAGACATCTTTAACAACATTTTTTTTTAGCTACGTAGATGTCTTTAGCGCCGCAACACATTGCAAAATTTTCTTTTAGATGACAATGTTGTAAACTACGTAGCAAATTGTGTCGCTAATGGTGCGACATACTAATACAAGTTGCTAATAATGTCCCTAAATTTACGACTTGCTAGTACATGATGCTAATGATGTCTCTAAATTTGCGACATAAAAAGACATGTTACTAACTACGTCACCGATTCTGCAATATACAACTATGACTCACAACTTAATCTCTTTATATTTAAACCTATTTCATTGATTAAATTAATTAAATGTATTTATTATTGTTATGTTATTATTTATTTTCTTATTTATTCATTAATAATAATTCACTTTAAAAAAATTTCTAAAATTCGAATAATTCATAAATTTAATGTAAGTTTAAAATTACTAGAGTAGCACATTTACGTTTATAGAAAAAAATCAACCTCTTTTATATTTATTTCCTATTTCCCCTAATTTGATTTCAGTTCCGAGCCCTAATTTCCTTAATTGTTGTTTCCTATCACCACAACACCACCAACACCCTCTCGTCTTCACCGCCTACACATCGCTATTATCACCGATCTAAGCATCGTCGCCTACACCGCCGACGCACAGTCATCTACAGTTGCCTTTTTTATTCGATATGTAAGTATTCACTCTTTCTCTCGCATGCTTAAATTTGTGAAATTTTGTTTTAATTATCATTGATTGAAGTTGAATTTGATTAAATAAGCTTTAATTTTACCAATTAAATGTAAGAAATGAATTAAGATGCTCGTTTTGATTGTTACAAAGCTAATATAGGTTTGAATTTGGGGATTTTAAGTATACAACTCAATTTAGAGAACAATTAGGTAGTAAAGTGTAGTAGTTTACTGATTCAATTGTAGTGTCGTTGCATGTTTACGGTTAAAAACCTAACGACCGATGTCTGTTCTGGTAAGCGATGTAAGTAGAGACATCTTCATAAAACAGAGACGTAATAGCGACGAAAACAAAGACAACATCGGAAAACAGAGACTTAAATAGTGACGTGAACAGAGACATCTTCAGAAAACAGAGACGTAATTAGCGACAAAATCTCTGCATGTCGCTAAAAATTAGAGACATAATTTTAGAAGTCTCATATGTTCGTCATCTGTAGCGACGTAGGCATAGATGTCGCAAATATCAGAGACTTTTCATACCGACCCCCTTTTGGTCGTCATCAAAACATGTCGCTAGCCTAAAATTGGTCGCTAAGAAGTCTCTAAATCCGTCGCTGAAACGCTATTATTTTGTAGTGACCTTCAGTATAATCAAGGAGATTTGTAAACCTTATATAAGTATCATTTAGAGACTCATTAGGAAGAACAAAGAAGTTTTTCAGTTTTTTTTTAAATAATATAAACTTTCTACTTTTAAGCACTTATTTTCCGCTTTCAAACCGAACGCATAGTTTTGTTTATATAACCTTATATGTTGTTTCTCTTATAACATGAATAAGTGGCTCTTGAGGCAAAGCTGAAACGATGATAGACCGTATTATTTTATACAAACCAACAAATTCCTCATTCGACTATTTTTATCAGGTTTATAAGTAACTCGGGTTCCATTATCATTCACGACAGTGGTGACGTTACTAAAGATAGGTTTATGGGGTCCATTTTCGATGATGGTGTGCAAAGACTTATCAACACCTTTAATGTGCAACTATAGCATTCATATGTTTAAAAATGAGTGGTTGTTTCTTTAAAGTAAGAACATGTGCGTTTGGTACATGAACGACACGTGATACATTGTTGGTAACGGGTGATGGAGGTTGTGGTGGTGTGTTAGATATTGTTCTGGAGCAGATCCAATGATTGATTAACTGTTGATACCAAATATTGATCCCGTCTATCTAAGTTTACGTTTAAATATCACACTGAAACACACACAACATCTTAGTTATATAGACAATTTGTAGCTTACAAATAAACATGCAAGAAACGAATTGTGGTCTCTAGATCATCCACTGAAGTTGAATATAGGGAACTTGCTGATTGTACCTGTGAAATCTCTTGGTTAAAATATCTTCTACAGGATTTCCAAGTTACAGTTCCTACTCCCAATCATGTCTTCTGTGATAATGCATCTGTTATTGCTCTTGCTTCAAATCCCATATAACATGCAAGAATGTTGGGTCAAAAAATACACTAAGTGTGTTTTCCTACTGATCAGTAGTAAAGACTTTTGTCTACTGATCAGTAGTAAAGACTTCTGTCTACTGATCAGTAGTAAAACAAACTCTTTTGTCCCAAATCACTGATTATTATCTAGATGAAGTAGAACTGATCAGTAGCTAGTCATCCTGGAGAAGCTGATCAGTAGCTAAGAAGCTTAGTATTGATCAGTAGAAACTGATCTTCTCCAACTGATCGGTAGAGGTGAATAATCATTGAAAGATGACTGCTGATGAAGATCCACAACTACTGAAGATCACCAACTGCTGAAGACCTTCACGTGATTAATCAGAGAGTTGGTAATTAGTTGGTAGCATAGTTTGATTTTAGATCAAACTGTTTACAGAGCATGGGCTATAGATTTTGTATGGGTTTAATCGATTGTAATCTTTACTAGATCTTAGCTAGGTAGCCTCAAGGATTATAAAAGTATTCCTTTGTTATTTGAGTCAACAACGTTGATTGTATGTAAAAACACTATTGTAATTTCTCTAAAATTAATACAAATCAATTGAGGCTTTGTTGATTAATTTTCTATTTGTTCAATCAAGTTTATTCTTTCATATAGCTTATTAATCATAACCTTGTTCATACAATTTGTGTTTATCCGCTGCAATACAATTTGTATTTGTTAGATCTAAATCTTCAAATCAGTTATTTATTCATTGTGGGTAACTGGTTCGATCCTCACAAAGAACAAACCATATTGAACGAAGATATGTTTTACATTAAAATTTTGATAAAACTATTGTTGAATTTCTTAGTAGTAATTATCAATTAAAGAATATGAAAAAGATGTCAAGAGTATATATATATCAATGAAGTGGTCCAAATCCGTTTAAAATAGTTGAAAAATGGGTCAAATTTCAAATTCCTTATCGAACAAAAAGCAATCGTTGCTGGTGATATATGCTTAGTTGCTCTTATACCCGAGATATACTCTTTACATGAAGACTTTAGATCAAATAACCAACTTTCAACTAATGATAGTTCTTATTAAAATGCAATTTGTTAAATATGAAAAGGACTTAGAGATATCTTTAGTTTCTTTATATGAAAGATTTCTATTGAAAAAACATACATTTGAAGTACCTGAATCTCAGTTTTCTTTGTAAAAATTATTTGAGATAATCTTTCATCCTCCTAGAGTGCCTTCATAAAGTGGACTAGAAAATTATAATAACTAAAATGGATGAAAAAAATCATAATACATATAATAGGCAAAAGCCTAGAGTGTAATATATAACACGTCTTTCTTTATTGTTTAGTTAAGAAAAGAAAAAAAAACTAAGCTTTATCTCACATAACCATACCATGTCACAACCATAATGGCTACCACACTAAACCCCAATAACACAACACAGGCTCTGGTGCCTTTCATATGTAAAAGTTGCATCAAATTACATGTGCACTTATTAATGAAAGGTATAAAATATTACATGTGTCACGTTTAGATATGGAAAGAGAAAAAGATAATGAGGACCATTTTAAATTACCACATTTGTTAAAATTTATTATATTCTTTCGTATCTAAACTTATCATATATCATTTTTAGAGAAAAAATTTATAATTAATTAGTTAACGATGATTTTAACTCTAAGCTTTAGTCGTTTTGGGACAAAAAACGCAATTAGCAAATCTAAGTGGACGAATCGTATAATTTTTTAAATTTAGGGACAAAATTTATAATTTAAAATAAACTATAAGGAGAATTTATGTAATTAATCTTAAATAAATAAGTACTTCCGAAAACATCAAATGCTCATGTTTGTTATATCAAACGTTCCACTAACTTCATTGAATAGAAGTCAACCTATACACAAACTCGGACCGAGTATTGCTCTTCATAATGTGGAGTACCGTCGTGTCCCGATGCATCACAAAGAGAACAATTTAAACTTACTAACTTTCTAAAATTCTTAACCGAAATTATATTATAAGTTAAGCATACCAAAACCATTTTCTCAACCTTTTAAAGGAGTTCAATCATATAAATGAACACGAGACCAAAATAATAAGAAATTGGTACCACAAAACACTTTCATGTGCATAAAAGAATTAAGCTTTTGAATGATTGGCAATATGACCTAATACTCTTGATTTAGTTAAGCCCTTAAATCAACATTGGACGTTATATTTTTTAAAATACCATAAATATAAGTACTACAGTTTTTGTAAATACTAGTATTTTTGGTCCGTGCGATGTACGAGTTGTAACTTTAACATTTTATTTTATGTATTTGTAAAGTGTTGAGTTTAGTTTGATAGTAAATTCGTTTGATCTTTTAGATAAATTTCCGTATTGGTTTCATTTTACATTTTAGATTTCATACATATACTTAAAATATGTTTATCAAAATTAGTTAAAGTTTTGCTAATATATGTCACAAATTATAACTTAATGTTATTTTCTAGCTAAGTCAAATACTTATTCAACATAAGTTTAAGCGAATTAAATAAGCTCACAAAAACATCCCCTAATTTCTTCACTAAATTTATTACGTTTAGATACGAATTAACATTCATCAACCTTGAGTACCATTTACATACCATAGAAAGAAAACCATTATATACACTTTATCACCCGTAAAAACAAAATATAAAGCTAATTATAATTTGATAAATGAGACACACCTTCAAAACAATTAACATAATTAATCTTAAGTTCCTTGTTTATAACACCAAATTTACCTTTCTCGTCCAATGAATTTATTAATGCTCTTTCCCATTTTCATTGAGTTTAATCACTTTAAGCTCTTTCTGGAAATACTCTCCGGCATAAACAGTAGGATACTTATCGGCAAGAGGTGATTGTGCATAATGTCCCAAAGGCTTCATTATTGCATCCGACGCTATAGCCGAAAACAACTACCAAAACAAACATATATGTAAACTCAAGGTTAACTAATCTTCATCATATGACATAAATAAATGTAAATATGGTTCACTCACAGTTGAGGATACTCTCCATAGGCTTCGATTTGCTTTTGAAGCTGCTTGAATTGCATCAACTGTTTTTTTAGTTACAACAACTTCATGCAAACCAGCCATACACTCTCCAGCAGTGACCCATTCTAACTATAAATTGGAAAAAAAATATGATGAACCTTAGTTTCAGCACTAGCTTGTCACCGAATTATCTACATTTTCAACCACAAATTACTCCATCCGTCCCAACAAATAAATCTACATAATAATTGAAACATCGTTTACTAGCTAGCTAAATGTCTATTTTATCTCTATCAATAAACGCGGTTTTAGGAACAAGCATTTAATTAACATAGTTTTATCGTTAATGGTAGAATTGGAAAGTTGATTTCTATCTTTTACAAGTGGACTTTTATTTTGAGATCAAATAAAAAAGAGTATGTGGACATTGATTTTGGAGGGAAAAATAGTATATAATGAACATTTTCAAGTGACCAGGATGCAAATTATATCAATGTTTGACCCCTATTGTTGTAAGGCCAGGTAACATGACTTTTAGTTAGTTTATTCATCATAAAAATTAAATACCATCAAGGTTGTCAATAGGGGTGAGCAAAAACCGGACCGAAAATCCAAAACCCGAAAAAACCGATAAAAACCGAACCATAAAACCAGACCGAATACAAAAACCGATGGTTTGGGTTTCGATTTTTGAGAAACCGAAAAAACGGTTCGGTTTGGGTCGGAGGATAAAACCAAACCGAAAAAACCCGAACCGAACCATTATATGTATGTCAATTTTAATATGTTCACTTTTAGTAGATATTTGAAGTTTTATTCTTTTTATTTTTTCGTTTGTCTAAAATTCTAAATCATCGTAATTAATTACTCCCTAAACACACAAACTCTCGATGCTAATAGGGAAGAATCAAAGTTTTATTTTCTAAATTGTCAATCTCATACTTAACAATATGTAATCTTTTGGTGCCATGTAGGCCACAATACTCAGCAACATATAGGTTTATTTCTTAAATTTTGATTTTTTTTTTTTGTTGTCGTGTAGGCTATAGTTTACTAAGCCACATATAGTATTATTTTTTTTTCTTAATTTTGTGTTTAAAGTTTTCCAATTCATATCATTATGTTCTACTAATATGCACAACTTCATGTTATAAGTTGTGAACTGCTCCGCCAATTATTGCGTAACATAGGCTTCCATTTGAGATTTATTTCACAAGTTTTCCTTGATAGATCTATGTATTTGCCCATGTCCAAAAACCGAAATAAAAAACCAAACCGAACCGAAAAAAAACCGAAACCGAGTGGAACCGAACCAATGTAGAAACCGAACCAAACGGTTTGGAACTTTCAGGAACCGAAATTTCGGTTTTGGTCCGGGTTGAGGTCGGAACCGACCCAAACCGACCCATGCTCACCCCTAGTTGTCAAGGCGTTTTGATATTCTCAAAAAATATTTAACTTTGGTAAATATCTTAGGATGGTGAAATGGTTTGAAACGGTGACTAGCTAGAATAACTCGGTCAATCATCAACATAGAAAACCTCATCCTTTTACCAGTTTATTTATCGACTGAGGAAGTAAATTTGTTACCTGTTTTCCTGTCTGGATAAGTAGACAACCTTGTGGAACCTTAACTTCAACTTTCTCCCCATTCCTGAACCAAATGTATAGACCAGGGAATTTACTCCTATAATGCACTGTTAGAAAGTTAAGATCATAATGATATCCAGCAAAAATAGTTCCCTCTTTTCCATGACTCCCCAAGTCCCCCCCTGTTGGAGAAAGAAGATGTGGACCCTGCAATATTACAAAATGTGTCGTTTAATTGTAGTTGATGTTACCGATCATCATTAACAAACACAGGTTTATATATATATAAAAAATCAATAAAGACCATTAATTTAAGAACCAAAAAACTCAATATCCACCATCAATTTATTTTAAATCCAATCGCTAAGATTAAATCAAAAATCACTTTCAAATATTTTTTTAAATTAGTTTATCTCGCAACCTGTTAATCGTTAGACAAAATAAATTACATCGTTGTCACCGTCGTTTTCTCTTCTTTAATTAGAACAGTGGTCATATATACTTTCGACGACTTTTATTTTTTCGATTTTCGGGTGGGTATTGAAATTGTAACATTAATATCACATGTGATTTTGACATAAATGAGTAAACTTCATAAACAAAAAATGTTATATAATATATAATTTATCTAAACCAAGAAAAAAGAATCAAATTTCGACAACTTTTGTTTTTGGTTTTTGGACAAATATTTAAACTCGTAAGATCATATCACATTTGATTTTAACATAAAATATAGATTTGAAGACCTAAAATTGTTATATGATATATATATAACTCAATTAAACCTATAAAAAAAATTCAACGAAATCATATGTGATAGTACTAAAATCACATGTGATATTAATATACGTACAATTTTAAAACAAATAAGCAAATAACACACATGATTTTAACTTTAAATGTGAATTTTAAAACACAACAATATTATATGAGGTATAATATATAGACCCGGAAAAAAATCGAATTTTGACAACTTTTTTTTCTTCGTTTTTGTCAAATGTTGATATTAGTAAGGTAACTCACATGTGATATGAACACTAAATGTAAATTTTCAAAACCTAAATATGTTATATGATGTATGTTCAACTAAAATCGAAAAGAAAAACACAAAAATCATAAGTCAAACTACTAAAATCACATGTGATAAAACTATGATTTATAATATAAATTTTTCAAAACCCGTCAAAGAATCCGAAAAAAAATTTCGTCGAAATTATATCAAGTGGTGCTCTATAGAAAGAGAAAATAATGTCCGTTTTAATACTGAAATTTATTCGTTTAATATGTTTATGGTTTTTGAGATAATTAACTTTTAAACAAAAGTAAATTAAAATGAGTTTTTAAAATATAGTGTTATAATTGGTTTCCTTGATCTCAAGATAGATTTTTAATAGTACTAAATAATCTCAACCCATATATATATATATATATATATATATATATATATATATATATATATAGGGTGAGGTTCAATAGAGATCCTTTTTTTTCTAGAGATCCAGGGATCACCTTTAGAGCCATACAATTTCATTAATAGATCAAACCCACGGAGGGGTATTTTAGTCATATTGAAAAAATATTTAAAAAGTCACGCGCCCCTAAAAGGAAAGAGAAATCAGATCTTGTTCACATTCTCTCACTGTCACATTCTCTCACTACTAAAATCTCAAAGCCACCGTCACCACCATCTTCACCACCATAAACCACCACCAACACCACAACAACCACCAACAACAGCGACATCTCACAAAAGTCCGACTAAAATGGGTAAAAAACCGTTCGTTGGACAACATAATCAGGCGAAATGGCGACATCGAAATTGGTAAAGGCGATTTTAGATCCAAAGAAAAACTGGTTCGCTGCTCTTCACAAGAAAACAATCGCAAATCGTCTTCGCAAATTCGGTCAGTTTTATTATTTGTTTATTTTTATTAAAAGTATTTGGAAATGAATCTAAATTGATTGATTAAAAATAGGTTTACGATATGATGATTTGTATGATCCAATGGAATCATTAGATATAAAGATGTTTCTTGTAAGTAATTTTTACCGGTTGTTGTTTTTGATACGATTTGGAATTTGGAAAGTTAGTGGACAGCTTGAAAGAACAGGGAAAAGGGTATGTTTAAATGATTTCATCGTTTATTTATTTATTTATTCTTACATTAATTGTTTGGGAATGATTTAATATGTAGATTTTTACTTGGAATACTGATGCATGTGAGTATGGGAGTAGATTCACTTAAATATGCATAAACCCTGTTTCGTAAAATGAAGTTCCTGAAGGGAACTAATGACCATATTCGCTAGCTTTAGTTACCCGAAAAAATAATGAAATATCTCCGGCATCTTTATTTATAGGAATGTGTTGTCAATGCTCATAAAAATGTTTAGTAATCACCTGTGATTTTTTTAATTTAGTGTCTTAGTATGTTGATGTAAAATGTCACAAAAATGTTTAGTAATCACCTGTGATTCTATAGTTTTTACATTAAGAACTGTTTTATAATTTAGTGCCTTAGTACCTTGATGTAAATTGTCACAAAATCTATAGTAATCACCTGTGATTGTATTAATTTAGTGTCTTAAATGTCATAAAAAATGTTTAGTAATCACTTGTGATTCTAAAGTTTTTACATTAAGAACTGTTTATAATTTAGTGGCTTAGTACCTTGATGTAAAATGTCACCAAAATGTTTAGTAATCACCTAGTAATCACCTGTGATTTTATTAATAATGTGCCTTAGTATGTTGATGTAAAATGTCACAAAAATGTTTAGTAATCACCTGTGATTTTATTAATAATGTGCCTTAGTATGTTGATGTAAAATGTCACAAAAATGTTTAGTAATCACCTGTGATTTTATTAATAATGTTCCTTAGTATGTTGATGTAAAATGTCACAAAAATGTTTAGTAATCACCTGTGATTTTTTTAATAATGTGCCTTAGTATGTTGATGTAAAATGTCACAAAAATGTTTAGTAATCACCTGTGATTTTATTAATAATGTTCCTTAGTATGTTGATGTAAAATATCACAAAATGTTTAGTAATCACTTGTGATTTTATTAATAATGTGCCTTAGATTGTAATATTAACAATCAATTGTAGATGATGACGCTAATTTCAAAAGAAGCTATTGAAAAAAGAGGGAATTCAACAACCAACAATAATTTAATATGTTACTTTACTAGTTGAATTTTATTTGAAATGAGTAGACAAATATTTTGTTTGAGAATACTTTCGGTTTGGTGTATTTTCTTTGAACAATAACTATGTCACATGTGATTTTATTAAATTAAGTCACTAAATATCTTAAATGTAATTTTGTAGTCAACAAATTGTAAAGGAAAATCACCTGTGATTTAGTGCCTTAATACCTTAATACATTTAAAGTTCTTAATTTAGTGCCTTAATACCTTGATGTAGAATTTCATCAAATGTCTAGTAATCACCTGTGATTGTATTAATTTAGTGCCTTATATGTTGATGTAAAATGTCATCAAAATGTTTAGTAATCACCTGTGATTTTATTAATAATTTTCTTTAGTATGTTGATGTAAAATGTCACCAAATGCTTATTTAATCACCTGTGATTATGTAGTTTTCTTTAGTATCTTAAATGTAATTTTGTAGTCAACAAATTGTAAAGGAAAATCACCTGTAATTTATTGCCTTAATACCTTAATACATTTAAGGTTCTTAATTTAGTGCCTTAGTACCTTGATGTAGAATTTCATCAAATGTCTAATAATCACCTGTGATTGTATTAATTTAGTGCCTTATATGTTGATGTAAAATGTCATCAAAATGTTTAGTAATCACCTGTGATTTTATTAATAATTTTCTTTAGTATGTTGATGTAAAATGTCACCAAATGCTTATTTAATCACCTGTGATTATGTAGTTTTCTTTAGTATCTTAAATGTAATTTTGTAGTCAACAAATTGTAAAGGAAAATCACCTGTGATTTATTGCCTTAATACCTTAATACATTTAAGGTTCTTAATTTAGTGCCTTAGTACCTTGATGTAGAATTTCATCAAATGTCTAGTAATCACCTGTGATTGTATTAATTTAGTGCCTTATATGTTGATGTAAAATGTCATCAAAATGTTTAGTAATCACCTGTGATTTTATTAATAATTTTCTTTAGTATGTTGATGTAAAATGTCACCAAATGCTTATTTAATCACCTGTGATTATGTAGTTTTTACATTAAGAAACTGTTTATTATTTAATGTCTTAGTTCTTTGATGTAAAATGTCACAAAACGTTTAGTAATCACTTGTGATTTTATTAATAATGTGTCTTAGTATGTTGATGTAAAATGTCACAAAAATGTTTAGTAATCACATGTGATTCTATAGTTTTTAAATATAATTTTGTTTAATGCATTATGTATGTGAAAGAATATAATTTTGTTTAATGATTATGTATTTTGGCTTTATTGCAAGTGGTTGGAATAAATTATTATTTAATGCATTTATGTGAAAGAATATTTACTTGGTAAATGTGAAAGAATATATTATTGTTTTGGTAAATGGGTCACAAAAGTAGAAAGACAAAAAGACAAAAGACAAAATTTTTTCTCAGCCACAAAAGCGCGTGTAAAGTAAAAAAAAAAGAAAAAGGTAAAAAGACCATATTACCCCTCCGTGTCTTTTCCTTATAAATTCATTAAAGTCAACTTTTAATCTCAGCCACACAATTTAGGTGATCTTGTGGCTGAGAAGGTGATCCCTGAATCTCTAGCAAAAAAGGGATCTCTATTGAACCCCAATCTATATATATATATATATATATCTATCGATTTGGACCTTTTATAACCAAAAGGAGTGTTGACGGCTTAGGTTAAGAACACCCAACAAAAACATTTAGAAGAAATCAAGTTAATGGAAAAATTAGTATGTTGTAGAAAGAAGATATATGTTATTTGTATGTCTCCAATTTAAAATGACCACATAATCTAGATGGTATATATATATATATATATATAATTTTATAACAAATATATAGACTCACATTCTTCAAGAGGCTTGTGAATGCATCCTTTGGTAACCCAAATCCAATTGCTGCCATTTCAGCTACAGCCTGAACCAATTCATCAATTTCATTTTATATCAAAACAAGTCAAGATCAATGGTAAATTGATAATACCAATATGTAACAAGTCTCTACAAGTGTCACACCTCAACCGCAGACATTAGCTTATTACCCCATGAATCCATAGTTTCTTCCCATTCCGGGAAACCATCAGGTATGATATGCTCAGAGTTAAGATCCTAATAAGAGGTATAAGAAGATACGTACACATCATTAAGAATCGTCTTGAAAACCGATGGAAGATACAAAAAGAAAGAAGATTGTAGTGAAACCTGAAACCGAGTTGTTGATGGTGTAGGACCAATTCTCCACATGTATCGCCATTTAATATCTGCACCTGTTGGAATCAAAGGCTGATGCTCTTTTGGTAATTCAAGAGCTTTCTTTAGCATATCCTTAACAACCAAACTACGCGGAACTTCAAGTCCTCCTGGCGTTGCACCATTCTGTACGTCATTTTATCACACAAGAAATGCTACTTTATTTTGTTCTAAATAGTATAATATAGTTTTTAGGACACCCGGTTAATTAGAAATCGAAATTTACCTGATAATGCATGCTAGGACGCGCTTGAAGAAGCTTAAACTCATCAGGCTTTTCAAAATACTTCTCCATCATACTAATGAATCGATCATCATCTTCAGTAGAACACCGTGGATCTTTGACGAACAAAGCTCCAGTTTCTTTTAAAATTCTACTGACATCGGAGCATACCTTATTCAGTTCCGGATTCATGACTCCATCCAAGCAAAACTCACCAGAAGTTGCATCCACATACGGCGTTAGATCAATCACCGGTATATCCATTTGATCTAGAGAAAAGCGAAGAGGTAATGCTCACTTTCAAAGTACTCCATGATGATCATGCATATATGGTGCGTGGAGATTTTTTGTTGAAGATTCCATTTATGTGATGACCACGCATTCCTTGGTTTGTGAATGATATCATGTAATCAAACAAGAACCCTACCTGATTGCCACCTTACGATGGTGAAGAAAATATCGTTCTTGGAATTCTTCTCGTGTTCTAAATAATAAGTAAAATACAAAAATGGTCCTTGGTTTATTGGACCACTTACAAAACAACTTTACCTTTTTATGCTGTAATTGTTTATTGATAAAACAATGAAGTTGCTGTGAATTTGAAGTTGATGAGGCACCAATTGATTGCCTATTTCCTTGTCCACACATGTTGCAACTCTAACAACGAACAATGTGACGAATTTGTCTGTTTGCTGTAAAATCTTCATCCGGTTGACATATATTACACTTGTTTTCCTCGGTTATCGATAATCCCAAACCCATATGTAGATTTGGGCCCGTTAGGTTTAGGGTTCCTACAACCTATATATATCGTTTAATAATATGCCAAAATCCAAGGTGTTTTATCATTTTTCATGGTATGAGAGAGTTGGTCTGATCTTCAGACCTAGCTTCTATGCCACCCTCAAATTCTAATCCGTGTGGGGATGAGCGACCTATCTTGACTAGATTCCAAACCAGAAAAAAAAGGTAAAAAAACAAAACTTTTTTGTTTCTCTTCTAAAGCCGACTAAATTCACGAGCAAATCCAACTTGAAATTCAAAAAAAAAAAAAAAAAAAAAACCTTTTTTTCTTTTTTAAAACGGCTAAATTCACGAGCAAATCCAAGTTAAAGTGTCCCACCCCGCTAAAGCGGAAACACGAAGCGTGAAGAGCAAAGATATCATTACACGAGTTATAATTTAAAGCATACGGTTTCAAGTCATTAAAATAGAAAATCAGAGTTTACAAGATGAAATAACCAAGTATTTAACGAGTTGCATAACAAAAGAACATAATTAAGTGTTTAACAAAATCCCCAAAGTGATAAAATAGGTCTTTTCCCAATTCTTGATTTCACGTGACCTGCCTGACCCATCCACAGAATGCACTTCGTGTCTTACATTTGGTTTCCTGAAAACATGAGATAAAGTGTCAAACTACAAAAGTAGCGAGTGAGTTACAGTTTTCTAGTCCTCGACTAAAAAGGTTTAAGTTAAGTATATCAATACTTGATAGTTTTGATAAGTAGCACAATTCTTAAAGAATAGTTTCGATCCATAAAAGTTGTTCAAAAGATAGTTCGATCCATAAAAGTTGTTCAAAAGATAGTTCGATCCATAAAAGTTGTTCAAAAGTTAGTTCGATCCATAAAAGTTGTTCAAAAGATAGTTCGATCCATAAAAGTTGTTCAAAAGATAGTAAACTATAGATTGAAATCATGTATAACGACTACTTGGCATAATAACTTAAGTGTTCACACTAAACCGATTAACCAACCGCGAGGCCCCTTACCCCGCACTATCGACGGGGAGTCATTTCTGATCGAGTAATATGTACTTAAGCTGCCGCCTAAGCAAGGAACGGTTATTTCCTAGGTATCGATACCCATAATTACTAAACGGCTTAACAAAGCTAATAGTGTGTGTCGCAAGATTGGGCACTAACGTTTCATTTTATCACTGATAGTAGTCACTTATGGTTAGTTATATCCCTCAAGAGTCACGTTAGTTATACGATCAATCAAAGTTCATACGAGTGCCGAGTGTGGCATTAAATAAATTTGAAACAGTGCCGAGTGTGGCAAAATAGTAAATTTATCACAGAGTTGAACCAATAAGCCAATTAAAGGTGGCAAACCATTAAGCCGAATAAGGGTGGCAAACCATTTAGTTTATTGTATGCCAAACGGGCAATTAAAACTATTTTCGCATGTAAGTTCCACAAAACGTTCAATAAGAGTTCAATAGTAATAAAACGTTCCAAGAATTCATAATAGTTCCAAAGTTCATTTAGATCTCATGTTTCCCCCAAAAGTTATGTAAAACAGTAAATAAAAGTGGGGTTGTAACTCACGGATTGCGAAGAGTACGAGACGAGTGCGAAAAGCGGTCGGAATGCTTCGGAATCAAGGAAATCCTATAGTTATACCAAGTCATCGAGTAAGTTTAATTGTTTATGAGTTTATAGTACCGTTAGTCAACGAAAATGCTTTAGTTTTAGAAGTTATGTTAAGGTCTAATGAAAATCGGGCAGCGCTTCCGCGCTATAATTTATTCGTCCAAATTTCAATCACTTTCCCGCTTAACAACAATTGCATTTTAGACCATTCTTCATAATACATAATACCACGTTAAGTTTAATACAATACTTTGGTTAACTTATAGTTTAACTTTATTTGTCCAATCTCAGTCCAAACCGATAAAATACGACGAGTGTTGGTCTAATAATTAATCCTAACCGTTTTCAAGGCTAAAACCGAATAACGAATATAATGAAATCGAAATATTCACAAGAGTAACAAGTTATACCGCTAACACCCGCTTGATTTGACAAGGATCTGGAATCAACAACTTCAGTGGTGTAGTGATGAGAATATCCGCCTCCAAAACACAAGACAACCACCGAATATTAGCAAAACGACGATTTTTGTGACATCAGACACATCCAGCCGCCGGCTGGGATGATCCAGCCGTCGGCTGGAGCTCCTCAGTCAGATCCGGATTTTCGTAAATTTTGCGTTTTTAGGCGTTTTCAAGATTATTTTCGGTAGATTTCGACATGCAACTTAAAAACCTTTAATAACATCCATTTATTTCTTCAAATAACATCTTTTTATATCAAGATCTTTGTAAAAGTTTATAAAATTTATGTTTTTAGATAATCACCATAGAAACTTTTATAAAAACGTTTATTTGATCCTAGATTAGACATGCATGTGTAAAAATGTGTATAAAACAGTGGGAAAAGTTTGTTATACCTCAAGAAAAAAGGAAAGTATGATGATCTAGCTCGTTAGATGATGATTTTGATGGAGATTAAACCCGAAAATGAAGAAAAACCGAAACACACCACCACTAGATGACCACCTCTTGCTCCTTTTGAAGAATAGAACCGATTGTGATGATGTTTATGGTGTTTGTATGGTGAAATGTGGCTGGAATTCACATCAAGAGTGAAGAAAAGTGAAGGATATGGAGAGGGTTTTGAGAGAAAATACCAAGTTGTGTGTGTTTTGTGATAGATCAAATGAAAGAAAAAGTTAAACGAATGGTGTGTATCACATTGGGCAGAGATTTCTGGCAGAAAGGGGGTCCAATCGAGCTTAGACACTTGTCCCAATCGATTTTCATGCAAAAATGAGTCACCAAAGCCTGACCAGACACATCCAGCCGTCGGCTGGAGGGGCTCAGCCGCCGGCTGAATCCCTGCCAGCTGCTGGCTGGTCGGTTGGTTCGGCAGACTTGTTTTCGACCGTTAAGAAGTTTCGTTCGTCGAAAGTTCCCGATTTTTTTTGCGTTGAACTTAGGAAAGTTCATACTTTGATTTACTTTATATTGGGTTCATTTAATATTATATTTTCACTTTCGATTTCGAGATTCGCACGATTTCGGTGAAGGAGTAAACAAGAGCAAAAGGGCGATATCTCGCGTATAAAGAATGCGTTAACCGACAAATTTGGCATAGACCTTCTAACTTATAATTATGAAGATACTAACAAGTTGGCACTTAGATATTTTGATTCCGAATTTGATTCCGACACTGACGCGTTCTCGGTAAAAGTACGGTTAAAGGCAAGACGGACACTTTAAAGGATATAGAGCACGATTTTCACCTGAAATTTTTGACGGTTGTCACATTCTCCCCGGGTTGAAAGAAATTTCGTCCCGAAATTTAGTTCGTCCCTTCATGGAGAAGTGTTCTTGAATTGATGTGGATTCTTCTGACGGATTTGGTCCTCACGTTTCCACGTGAATTCATGACCACGTCGGGAATTCCACTGAACTCTGACAATAGGAACACGATTTTTGGCCTGAGTTGTCTGACCTCTCGGTCTACAACCTCAAGCGGTTCTTCGGTAACGTTGAGCTTGTTTTCGATCTGGACCTCGTCGAGTGGAATGACGATGGTCTCACCAGATAACACTTTTTCAAGTGCGAGACCTGGAATACGTTGTGAACGTTGGAGGGAATCTGCCGAAGTTGGAGTCGATACGCAACCGGGCCGATTGGCTCTATCACCTCGAATGGATCGGTGTACCTCGGGCTTAGCTTGTCGCGCTTCCCGAAGAGAATTACCCCCTTCCATGGCGATATTTTGGGAAGCACTTTATTGCCAACTTGGAACTCAAGGGGTTTCCTCCGGTTGTCGGCGTAGCTCTTCTGTCGGGTACGAGATGTCTTCGGTCTTTCCGATTGGTAGCAATCTTGTCGATGGTTTCCTGGATGATATCGAGCCTTGTGAGTTGTCGATCGCCAGCTTCTAACCAACAAAGCGGTGGCTGACACTTACGTCCGTGTAAGGCCTCGAATGGTGCGCACTTGATGCTAGCGTGGTAGCTGCTGATATAGGACAACTCGACCGAAAGGAGGTGAGCGTCCCAACTTCCTCCGAAGTCAACTACGCACGCTCTTAGCATATCCTCAAGTGTTTGGATCGTCCGTTCACCCTGACCATCGGTCTGGGGATGGTAAGCGGTGCTGAGGTCTAGTCGCGTCCCGAGTGGGTTCTGAAGGGCATTCAAAAAGCGGGACGTGAGTCAATTATCCCTGCCGGAGATAATGGTGAGAGGTGTTCCGTGACGAGAGACGATTTCGTTGATGTAGATCTGAGCGAACTGCTCCATCGAGTGGTTTTCACGTACCGGTAGAAAGTGTGCAGACTTCGCCAATCGATCCTCAATCATCCAAATCATGTTGTTACCTCTTGCCGTACGGGCAGTTTGGGTATGAAGTCAATGGAGATCTGTTCCCACTTCCACAGGGGATCTCCGGAGGTTGCGGTAGGCCTGATGGTTTCAAATATTCGCCTTGACCTCAGAGCAAGTTAAGCACTTAGCCGCGTACAAGGCGATATCCTTCTTCATGTC
Source organism: Senecio squalidus (assembly GCA_910822075.1). Lineage (NCBI taxonomy): Eukaryota > Viridiplantae > Streptophyta > Magnoliopsida > Asterales > Asteraceae > Senecio > Senecio squalidus. The sequence continues at coordinate 35,419,700 of CAJVGC010000508.1, forward strand.
TGGCCACCAATAACATTCCCGGGGGTCTTCGTATAGTTTTCGGATTTCCGTAGGAGTCATTGGGGATTGCTACTTCTCAATTGCTTTGATTTTTTTATTTTTTTTTTGGCCGGGTCTACGTGAATTCCCTACTAATTGATCGTCTGACTAAGGGAGTGTACTTCCCGAAGTCCGAAATTACATCTCGAGAGTTTCACGTACCACTTCTGATCCCTAAGGAGTCCTAGAATGAGTTCCAAGTGTTTCGCGTGGTCTTGATTATTCCATGAATAGATGAAGATGTCGTTTATGAATGTGATTACGAATTTGTCCAGATATGGTCTACATACCCGGTTCATCTAATCCATGAACACTGACGGTGCGTTGGTCGGACCGCATGGCATAACGAGATATTTGAAATGCCCGTAGTCAGTTCGGAAGGAGGTTTCAGAGATATCGGTTTCACTGACTCGAACCTGATGATACCCTGGGCGGAGGTCGATCCTTGAGAAGTAAGTTGCACCCTGCAACTGATCGGATAGGTCGTCAATTCGAGGGAGAGGGTATCGGTTCTTGACGGTCAGTTTATTGAGTTCACGCGAATTGATGTACCTCATGAGAGATGCGACTTTCTTTTTATCGGAGAGGATTGGGGCTTTCCAGGATGACATACTAGAGCGAATTTGCCGAAACAGACAATTTCAGCTCCGGATCGGGCTAACCAACCCATTCCGATGTTGATGTCGAGACCTCTCAGTCAAAAGGGGATGAGATCGATGGGGAAGATTTTGTCAGATAGGCATAATGAACATCCTAAGATTTTATCTTTGGCTTCAAACTCTTGGCCGTTAGCATATTCGATAGTAAGGCTATCCTTAAGAACTTTAGATCCTAGGTTAATGAGGGGTCTAAAGTCTAAGGAAACAAAGCTTCTTTCAGCTCCTTAATCGATTAGTACGGAAGCAAAGTGGTCATTGATAGAAGACGTACCCGTAACCGCGTTCGGGTCCTGCCGAGCTTCCTCGGTTGTGATTGCGAGAGTACTAAATGTTTTTGTTGTATGCGCTATGGGACAAGTCCCACGAAGGTGTTGGTCGCTTCCACACTCGTGGCATAACCGCTTCTTGACTTGTTTGTTTGCTTTTTCTGGACAGTACTTCGAAAGGTGTCCCGTCCTGTGGCATTTGTAGCACACCGGGCAGTTTCCATCATGGTGGAAGGGGCAGTTGGGACACTTAGGGAGTGACCCAGTGTAAGTTCGGGTTCCTGGTGTGGGTTTCTTGTTGCTGTTGCTCCTTGTTGGTTGATGATGAGCCTTCCTTTTCTTACTCTCCTTTCGCTGGACGGTTGCCGGAGGGAGATGGAGGTTATTGTTTCTGGAGTGCTCTCCTTCTTCTTGTTTGATTGCTACTGGAAAGAGAAAAGGGTTAACGTTTCCGAGGTTTTCGCCTTCCTCTTGTTTAACTGTGGTTGGGAAGAGGTGGAGGTTATTGTCACCGTTGTTCTCCAGGTGGTTGTCGTTGGGGTTATCATCCCAGAAAGTTTCGTTGTTGACCCCAGCGATGATCTGGGCGATCATGTTTGGGAGTGCTGCTTTGAGCTGCACGGTAATCTGCTCGGCTAATAGGTCAGCGCGGCTTCTCTTAGGAGGCATGATTCTACAATGTAAAGAAGGAAACTAGTTTAGAACGCACGAATACGGATATGAAATAAGGATATAGAACAACAATGTATATCGGAAAGATACGTAGCGCACGCACGATACGCGATTAAGGAATGAGAAAAGGATTCAAGCATAATAAACAAGTAAGGGTTAGGGAGGTAAAAATTTCATTCCAGGATAAGAGTAGTTGGTTACGAAGTTCATAATGTGAAAGGTTCAAATACTAGTACAATACAACATAAAATAAAATACGAATTAGCTTCAAGTCGTCTACACATGGAAAACTACGACTTAGGCTTGCGATACAATACCTAAAAGGAAAGGGCCTAACGACGCCTATCAAGGAACATCTTCGCTACGATGACCGCAATTAGGGTCCCCATAATCCAGAAAGCGCTGACGAGACACTGCACCGTCCTTGACGTGGCTTGAGCCGACGTGATGACTCGGATTGACTGTTCAGACAGTCGGTGTGCAGTATCAGAGACTTCACACAGAAGGAGACCCTGCTGTTGGGCCTCTTCGGTGATTCCCCGAATTTCTCGATGAAGTTGAAGGAACGCTGCCGGTGGGGACGACGGTAGTGAAGGCGGCATCATTGGCCTAGATGGTCCGGCGCTGTCGGGGTGTTGTGTCTGCTTCTCCTGAAACTGATGCTCCCAATGATATCGATCCATCGTTGGCGCACGCGAAGTTCCAGCGTACGGGTCTACGAACGGCATCGCGGGAGGAGCGGTTCTGGATGAGTCGGGAGTCTGTCCCATCATCCTATCAGGCAGACGACCAGGAAGGACGACCTGCTTACGTGCTGTCATCCGGACACGGGGTCCACGCTGCTGGGGTGGTGCGGAAACTGGCACCGGAGGAGCAGCTGGTAGCACGGTCCTCAGGCTGGAGGTATCGTGGCTGCTCGAGAAAGCCATTGAGTTCTCCTCGGTCGGGTCAGTGGTCTCGTGGTGCTGAGCCTCTGGTGCGGAGAAGTCTTCCGAGACTCCTGGCGTGTAGACGGCTTGCGTATGTGAGTGCGACTGTGACCGGGAGTGAGACTGAGATCGTGAGTGCGACGATTGAGACATGTCGGATCTAATAATAATGGGTTACGTGAGTACAGGGGGGAAAAATAAGGAAAAACGTAAACGATAGTGCATATATGGGTCAGTCACGTGAGAATCGGGAATGGATAAGACCGGGAATTTTTCGACTCGAAAACCGTTTAACGATAGCAATTACTTTCCGTCCTCGCATAATTTATTTTGAACTAGGCATAGTTGATCAAGTTACGCCTAGTTAAAAGCAATTCATGCAATTGCGGAATTAATCTACTAAAGTTCGAAAGCTCGTGAAATGATTTTTCCGAAAAAGCCTTGGTTATAGTTTGGTTTCAAAATTTTTGAAAAATTCTTAAAACCGTTTTTCACTATAACCTGTGCTCTGATACCAAGTCTGTCACACCCCGCTAAAGCGGAAACACGAAGCGTGAAGAGCAAAGATATCATTACACGAGTTATAATTTAAAGCATACGGTTTCAAGTCATTAAAATAGAAAATCAGAGTTTACAAGATGAAATAACCAAGTATTTAACGAGTTGCATAACAAAAGAACATAATTAAGTGTTTAACAAAATCCCCAAAGTGATAAAATAGGTCTTTTCCCAATTCTTGATTTCACGTGACCTGCCTGACCCATCCACAGAATGCACTTCGTGTCTTACATTTGGTTTCCTGAAAACATGAGATAAAGTGTCAAACTACAAAAGTAGCGAGTGAGTTACAGTTTTCTAGTCCTCGACTAAAAAGGTTTAAGTTAAGTATATCAATACTTGATAGTTTTGATAAGTAGCACAATTCTTAAAGAATAGTTTCGATCCATAAAAGTTGTTCAAAAGATAGTTCGATCCATAAAAGTTGTTCAAAAGATAGTTCGATCCATAAAAGTTGTTCAAAAGTTAGTTCGATCCATAAAAGTTGTTCAAAAGATAGTTCGATCCATAAAAGTTGTTCAAAAGATAGTAAACTATAGATTGAAATCATGTATAACGACTACTTGGCATAATAACTTAAGTGTTCACACTAAACCGATTAACCAACCGCGAGGCCCCTTACCCCGCACTATCGACGGGGAGTCATTTCTGATCGAGTAATATGTACTTAAGCTGCCGCCTAAGCAAGGAACGGTTATTTCCTAAGTATCGATACCCATAATTACTAAACGGCTTAACAAAGCTAATAGTGTGTGTCGCAAGATTGGGCACTAACGTTTCATTTTATCACTGATAGTAGTCACTTATGGTTAGTTATATCCCTCAAGAGTCACGTTAGTTATACGATCAATCAAAGTTCATACGAGTGCCGAGTGTGGCATTAAATAAATTTGAAACAGTGCCGAGTGTGGCAAAATAGTAAATTTATCACAGAGTTGAACCAATAAGCCAATTAAAGGTGGCAAACCATTAAGCCGAATAAGGGTGGCAAACCATTTAGTTTATTGTATGCCAAACGGGCAATTAAAACTATTTTCGCATGTAAGTTCCACAAAACGTTCAATAAGAGTTCAATAGTAATAAAACGTTCCAAGAATTCATAATAGTTCCAAAGTTCATTAAGATCTCATGTTTCCCCCAAAAGTTATGTAAAACAGTAAATAAAAGTGGGGTTGTAACTCACGGATTGCGAAGAGTACGAGACGAGTGCGAAAAGCGGTCGGAGTGCTTCGGAATCAAGGAAATCCTATAGTTATACCAAGTCATCGAGTAAGTTTAATTGTTTATGAGTTTATAGCACCGTTAGTCAACGAAAATGCTTTAGTTTTAGAAGTTATGTTAAGGTCTAATGAAAATCGGGCAGCGCTTCCGCGCTATAATTTATTCGTCCAAATTTCAATCACTTTCCCGCTTAACAACAATTGCATTTTAGACCATTCTTCATAATACATAATACCACGTTAAGTTTAATACAATACTTTGGTTAACTTATAGTTTAACTTTATTTGTCCAATCTCAGTCCAAACCGATAAAATACGACGAGTGTTGGTCTAATAATTAATCCTAACCGTTTTCAAGGCTAAAACCGAATAACGAATATAATGAAATCGAAAGATTCACAAGAGTAACAAGTTATACCGCTAACACCCGCTTGATTTGACAAGGATCTGGAATCAACAACTTCAGTGGTGTAGTGATGAGTATCCGCCTCCAAAACACAAGACAACCACCGAATATTAGCAAAACGACGATTTTTGTGACATCAGACACATCCAGCCGCCGGCTGGGATGATCCAGCCGTCGGCTGGAGCTCCTCAGTCAGATCCGGATTTTCGTAAATTTTGCGTTTTTAGGCGTTTTCAAGAGTATTTTCGGTAGATTTCGACATGCAACTTAAAAACCTTTAATAACATCCATTTATTTCTTCAAATAACATCTTTTTATATCAAGATCTTTGTAAAAGTTTATAAAATTTATGTTTTTAGATAATCACCATAGAAACTTTTATAAAAACGTTTATTTGATCCTAGATTAGACATGCATGTGTAAAAATGTGTATAAAACAGTGGGAAAAGTTTGTTATACCTCAAGAAAAAAGGAAAGTATGATGATCTAGCTCGTTAGATGATGATTTTGATGGAGATTAAACCCGGAAATGAAGAAAAACCGAAACACACCACCACTAGATGACCACCTCTTGCTCCTTTTGAAGAATAGAACCGATTGTGATGATGTTTATGGTGTTTGTATGGTGAAATGTGGCTGGAATTCACAGCAAGAGTGAAGAAAAGTGAAGGATATGGAGAGGGTTTTGAGAGAAAATACCAAGTTGTGTGTGTTTTGTGATAGATCAAATGAAAGAAAAAGTTAAAGGAATGGTGTGTATCTCATTGGGCAAAGATTTCTGGCAGAAAGGGGGGTCCAATCGAGCTTAGACACTTGTCCCAATCGATTTTCATGCAAAAATGAGTCACCAAAGCCTGACCAGACACATCCAGCCGTCGGCTGGAGGGGCTCAGCCGCCGGCTGAATCCCTGCCAGCTGCTGGCTGGTCGGTTGGTTCGGCAGACTTGTTTTCGACCGTTAAGAAGTTTCGTTCGTCGAAAGTTCCCGATTTTTTTTGCGTTGAACTTAGGAAAGTTCATACTTTGATTTACTTTATATTGGGTTCATTTAATATTATATTTTCACTTTCGATTTCGAGATTCGCACGATTTCGGTAAAGGAGTAAACAAGAGCAAAATGGCGATATCTCGCGTATAAAGAATGCGTTAACCGACAAATTTGGCATAGACCTTCTAACTTATAATTATGAGGATACTAAAAAGTTGGCACTTAGATATTTTGATTCCGAATTTGATTCCGACACTGACGCGTTCTCGGTAGAAGTACGGTTAAAGGCAAGACGGACACTTTAAAGGATATAGAGCACGATTTTCACCTGAAATTTTTGACGGTTGTCACATAAAGTTCAAAAGTAGTCAAGAATTAAAATTAAAAGAAAGCTCGCTAGTTTTCTATTGAAGACAGATATGCGAAAGCTGGATCTAAAGTTCGAGCGTATGTTTTATGAATACAAATCTACCAAATCTAGATCTCAATTGTGCTACAGATCTGCCAAATCCGGATCTCGAGCCCAACGTCTTTATGTTTATTTTATTTTTATTTCTTTATCTTTATTTTTATTTTCGTAGTTAGAGTATTATTATCCAGTTCGAGCTTTCGTCGCTCGAAATGTCGGGGAGTATTTATGATAAGCCCAAACCGGTATGTGGTGTGTGTGTGTGTGTGTGTGTGTGTGTTCTGGATCCGATGAGAAATCAGAGTTTGATGAGAAATGTGAGAAGTAATTTGGACCAATCATTTTATAAAAAAAAGTTAAAAAAGTAGGACAGAGAATTTTTAGAAGAGAGAGAATCAGAAATGTAGGGGCAACTATTAAATGATTTGTCCAAACTTTTCTCACTCTTCTCACCAAAATTTAATTTTTCACCTAATCATATATATATATATATATATATATCGTTTAATAATATGCCAAAATCTAAGGGGTTATATTATCATTCTTCAATCGATCATGTTGAGTAAAGTTACACAACACATGATTTGGGGGATTGTGTTGATGCTATATAGCCTGGTCGGGTTCTTGATGATTGTCTGATGCCCTTAAATCACATGAAATGTTCGTTCCACATCTTTTCTGGTAGATTGTTGGTATCTTTTGAATTCATTTCTTGTTCTGTGAGCGGAAACATAAACGACTTGACAAAAGTTGCCCATTTTGGATAAATTCCGTCAACGAGATATTATTATTTGGTGAATTCAATCCCGACAATATTAAAACTTATCACGGGAGATCTATGTTATAGTAAATTGCTGATTAAATCCAATTCAGTAAAGACGTTGATGTCATTTCTCGAATCCGCAAGACTAAAGTAAGCGTGTCAATTCACAGATCGTAAGAGGAAATTGCTTTAACCATGATAATTGGACAACCTTGACACCTCGTATGTATTCTCCTTGTCATGGCACCGAGCAATTCTTCCAAGGCTAGTGCATACAATTGATGTTTTCGAGCATACCAAATAATTCGGCATGGCTTTTGATGTAAACATTGCACATCTTGAAGTGTTGGTTTTCTTAAGTGCTCGGTCAAGAAAATATGAAACACACATTTGGTGAAGTTTTCCAAACAATCATTTGATCTTTGTTCACCCGAGTGTACATATTCATCAAACGCATTGGTGGCACAATCGTACGCCCAATGGCGTACGGAAAAAGTGCGGTTTTGGTAAATGTTAAAGCCAAGTTTAACGGCAAGGTCTTGGCCTTGATGAAAGTTAGCAAAATACGGAGGTAACGAAAGTTGTTTGTACGATATTATATAATGATTTACACGGTTGAACAAACCTTTGCTCATCCGAAAACATATTCCAAAGTAATTCGTCGGAATAGGGATTCCAATCATAAGATGGATATTCACCCGCCCACTTAATGTGGATATGGATGAAATAAATGGATGAATAATGAAAACTGATTGTTTAAAGTTTTTAGTGGATCTGGTTTAAATGATGTTTTTCAACTATAGATAATCCGTTTACTATCCGAAAAATATATGATTACTAATAATTATTCTAACTTATAGAGTCGTTAGAATGAGTATCAAATTAAAACTTTTATTTTAGCTAAGAAATTAGTAACCGTTAACAAAGTTTTTGTGTAATGCACCTTAATTATAATACATTGTGTAGAAATTAGATAACCTTTATATATGTTTTTACCAAAGTGAACTCATCAATGTACGAACAAATATGAAATTATGATAAATTTGTTTCATTTATTGTAATTGGTCGTTGTATTGTACTTGTTTATGTTATCAACTATTCTCCGATTTCATTTTGAAGTTAATAATTTTCAGATTAGATTTTTTTCTTGATATCTAATGGATATCCAGTTAGTCGTTTCATCAGTTGATGGATGGATGAAAAAAATTAGATATGAATGATAAAAAGAAACGGATAAGCCTCCACCCGATTCATATAGGATTTATTGTCATCCTTAGTCGAGAATTTGGGGTGCTCGACAAAGTAGTCTTGAAACAAATATTGGCTCGTAACGTCTCAATCTCTAGGTAAGTCTCTTCTTAGTGCTCTTCGCGGTGGCTTGAAACTTTTGGCTTCCAAATACCAATCCGTGTCGAAAGCATTAACATTAACACTTCTAACATTTAGCAAGATTATTTAACTATTAAATGAATAGTAGGTTGTTTTTTTTAAGCATAAGAAAAATGAAAACTTACAAAAAAAAAAAAAATATGTCTTTTTACTTTAAAATTTTTGTTCGAAACTGAAAAAATTATATTTTTTAAAGTTGACTCGTAAACGTTTCATCACTCAGGAGACCGGTAAACGTTTCATCACTAGTAGAACAATTCTCAGTAGACGAAACCAGTCATTTAAGTTTGGTCCAATAAGTTTTTCGCTTTTGAACATTGTTTTGATTTCTAACATAATCGCGTTAGATTCGGGATTTTCTGTCATTTCTACAAAACAGAAAGAAAGTTCAATTTAGTACTTTAGATAAAGTTATACTTACGAAAATTGAAAACCCATGGTTTAATTTCCATTAACACTAGAATCCAAATGACATAAACACCCGTTCCATCAGTTGATCTGCAAGGAACAAATGTTACTCAAATGGTAAGTGGACGCTCAATAATTGCACTTACCGATGCAATTCCTAGAAATGAGACTTAATGTCAATTTAATTATCAAGCATCAATATGATAATCATGAAATTAATCATGTTTTTTCGCATCTTATTGCCTCGTCGTTAAGGTCTCACCACTTAACTCGATTTACGTCGTCCAGCTGAAGAGTGTAGATAGTCCACCACCGTCTCACGATGAGTGGTAATCCACCTTGGAAACCCTTTACCTACGTCTCACGTAGAAGTAGCGAGCAAGTACAAGTTGTCTTAGCAACATGGATGGCAATTAACTTAATTCCATGGGTGACAAAATATTTGATGTACGAAGAAGCATGCATACAACTTCGTAACATAATTTGTATTTAAAAGTTAAAACGATTTTCATTACTTTTATAATAATTTTACGTGCGGCTAGATGTCTAATTCCTATATACCACGTGTATTAATTAAATGTAACATCGTTATTATAAAACCCGTTCGGTAGCTCTATTTCAACACGACCAAATACAACTTCGTAACATAATTTGTATTTAAAAGTTAAAACGATTTTCATTACTTTTATAATAATTTTACGTGCGGCTAGATGTCTAATTCCTATATACCACGTGTATTAATTAAATGTAACATCGTTATTATAAAACCCGTTCGGTAGCTCTATTTCAACACGACCAAGTAAGAACGGTGAGGGTGGTCAACACGAAGCATATTAAAAACCGACCTCATTAAGGATAGAATACTCACAACCGTTCTTGGCTAGACATCACGTTTTAATAGGTGAGTCTAGTTGGGAATTATATGAATAAGGATTTACAATGTATCATGAATTAGAGAGAACACGTTTATTTAAAAATTATTTGATTATATATTATTTTATAAGATTACACGTTCCGTCGCTGGAGCATATTACGTTATATTTAACCCAAACAAATGCGTTTTAGAACGTATAACTACAAATAATTTAAAACCTAGTTTCATAATTCTTTAGTCAATATTATTTTATTTTTCCAAAACAACAATTGTCAGTTTACATTAAACAATGATATACATAACTTAAAGAATTAACTACACAACAAAGTGGGTTTGACATAATAGCAAAAAGGTCTCTGATATCGCATATTTATATAACTATTTATATGCGATATTGTGTCACATTTCATAGTAAACATGATGGATAGGATAGGTTTTTGCATTTAATCGTGTGGAAAAGTTGTTTTATCTATTTTATAGGTTTATATGATTGGGAAGTGGAAATGGTGGAAGAAATGAGCTTAAAAGACGAAAAATAGTGAAATATGACGAAGAGAACGTCGCAGTACCACCTCCACCGTTTTGATCATAACTTCTTCATACGATGTCCGATTTAGGTGATTCAAATTGGAGAATGAAGAAGAAAGAGAGAGCTACATTTTGTAAAAATTAGAATATGGAAAAATGGAACGGGACGCCCGTCCTAATAGGGGGACGCCCGTCCCTCGCGAAATTCAGACGCAGCAGATTTTGTTTTAAATAATACAAATGGATAATTACAAGAAAGTCTAAGTCGAGTCGAATACGTTTTCTACACGGTTTTTGCCTATAAATATAAGATCAATTCAGCCAGATTTTTACCCCATTATTATTATTATTCTGAAGCTCTGGAAGTCGTTATTACGTTGAGAAGCAAGGTTCAAGGCACGGAAGTTCATATTTTCGGCAATCGGCGATCACGACACGTTCGGCGACTTTCTCCGTTCGTTCTTTTCTAGTTTTGAATTATTTTCCAGCATGCTTTCTAACAATTTAATTGCTTTTTCAGACCACGTTATGAGTAGCTAAATTCTCTTTATGCTTGTTTGAACAACGGATCCTATTTGATGTTTATTTAACGTTTTCGGTTGTTTTATGTTTTTGTGTTTAACCGTCAATCCTTATTTGCTTAAATTTTAATATGTTATTATAGTTGTTTATATATAATTTGTTTAATCAACATTCTAGGTATTCGGAAGGAATCTAGATAGATTAGATAAGTTTTATGAAGTAATCGGTCGGTCTATAATCGATTTAAAATTATTAAGATTCGGAAGGACTTAGTAATAACAACTTAGGTAATTAAATTTAAGTGAGTAGGTCTAAGTATTAAGATTCGGAAGGACTTGATAATTAGAGGAGTTATTCGGAAGGAAACTCTATAAGGTTAAATCACTAAAAACAGGCTTGATACTTATTGCTTGATTATTAATATTTATTAACTGTATTCGGAAAGAACGGTGTAAGTAGAGATAATTAAAGTTAGTAAAATATTCGGAAGGACTTTAATTATATCCTAGAAGTTGAAAACAACAATCGATCTCGTAAAATTAACGGAAAATAGGTGAAGTGTCAAACAAGTATATTCTCTTTATTATTTGATTTAATCAATTACTTTTCGTTCGATTTTAATTAATCACTCTTTTTATTAATTACTTGCAAGTTTTTGTTACGATAAATAAACCCCCAAATACTCAGTATTATTAATTCGGAATATAAAACAAATTAGTCCCTGCGAACGAACCTTACTTACCTTTAAACTATATTATATACGGATAGGTCCACTGCCTAGAAGTGTGTAATTACGTGAAAAAAAGTAGGTTTAAAATAAGACTAGATTTTACACATCAAGTTTTTGGCGCCGCTGCCGGGGACTGATTTTTAGTTTTTCTGTTTCGAATTTGTGATACGATCCTTTTGAGTATTTAATTACTTGAAAGTTACTTTAATTGTTTATCAGGTGCTTTTCACGTTTTGGTTTTTGTTTAGTTGTGATTTACAGGTTGTAGATATTAGACGATGTACAGGAGATATAGCAACTATTATGGACATTCGGATAAGGGGAATTACCAAGACCCAATATGTGATTTTAGATATGGTTATAGATATGATAGAGGACGGGGGAACAATCAATCTTACGAACGGGAATTTTGGGATGAGGAAAATCAACCGAAGGAAGAAGAAGAGAAAGAGTTGAAAGACTTGTTTAAATCCTTTGTTGAAATGCAAAAACAGATAAATGATGGGGTTCTTAACCAATTGGAATTGCTAAATCTTCGACTTGAACTTGATCGTCAGGATTTTGATGTCAGAAAACAACGGTTAGAATGGCAATTGGAGGAGTTGGAAGAAAGAGCAAGGGGTCAGCAAGAGGAACAAGTAAATGCAATTTCAACACGGTGGGGATATGAGTATTGGGATGAAGAAAGTGAAAACAAAGAAGAAGCTGAACCTGAACCCACTGCGCCGCTGTCACACTCACTGCGACGCAGTGTTATCTCAGAACCCGTTTCCAATTTTGATAGTGATTTTGAGTCGGACGAGGAAGAATGGGAGGACCCGGTAGTTCAAATATATAAAGCCACATCTGAATCAGCTACTAGTCCACCGGTTCAAGTTCATGACACGAAAATGTTTCAACAAGTTAAAGAGGAGGAAGATGAGGAGCTCGAGGATTTTGATCCAATATTGAAAATGGAGTTGGAGGCATTTGAGAAGACTTGTTCGAGCTTGACATTGGAGAAATCCGACCCGGATTTAGATTTATTAGAAATAGAATATTTAATCAATAATCCGGGTGCAACGTTTTTGGAGGAAAGAATTCCATTTAAGGAAGTGCTCGAGAAATCTAACTCAAGTTTGGGGGAAAATTGTCAAGGTACATATCACGACCCTTTTGATTCATTTTCTTTAACTTGTCAGGGAAAGGAAAATGTTTTGCAGAAACTCAACTATGTCGAAAGAGAAAAGTCATGGAGTGAGTGTAAAAAGAGGGAATCCAATAAAAGCAATTGTGATGACGTGTGCGAATTCATAAAGCGTAGAGATGACGGTATACTATTTTTCGAGGCTCGAGAGTGGCATGACGCTTGGGTGAAGCGAATGAAGATGCTCGATGTTGGAAAGGAAGCATTTATTTTTGGTGACCATGAAGGATTTGAGTCGAGTGGACGAATCTTGGGATATGGAAATCACGTGGGAAAGAAAGGCGAGAGAAGTCTCGACCTTTATATTAGCCGTAAGTGGAGGCATATCGAGTCAAGCTAAGGACTCGTTCGAAAAACAAGCGCTTCTCGGGAGGCAACCCGGGTTTGTTTTTCTTTTCTTTCGTAGTTAATTTTTCATTCATTTAAAAAAAGAAAAAAAAAAAAAAACCAAAAAAATATAATAAAGAGACCCAAATTTCTAAAGTTATTGTTTACACAATACGCTCTATTAGACTTTTAAAAAAATAGTCTACTATTTTTTTATTCCGTCGTAACTTTTTATTTCCATTTTTTATTTTTATTTTTATTTCTTCATCTTTTCTTTAGGACTTTTTAACCGTTGACTTTTTAGTTTTTATTTAGCTACGTACTAAAAAAAAAAAAAAAAAAAAAAAAAAAAAAAAAAAAAAAAACGAAAAAAAAACGAAAAAACGAAAAATATCTAAAATTTTGTATTTTTTTTGTGAAGTTATTGTTTACCTTTTTCCTCTATTAGAGTTTAAAAAAATAGTCTACTATTTTTTATTCCGTCGTAATTTGTAATTTTTATTTTTTTTATTTTTATTTTTTTCTTTCTTTTGTGTTTTTAATATTTGTTTTTAGTTTTTCTCTTTTAGTTTTTTTTTTCTAGATTTGAAGTAAGTTCAACAACCGGTTTTGGGACTAGCATTCAGATCAGTAAAACATTTTCACAAGAAATATTCGATATCTACAACCGGGTTCTATTTTCTTCTTTTCTTATTTTTGTATATTATTTTTCTTTTTAGATTTTTTTTTTTTTGTATAATTTCCCTTAGTTTTTTTTTAGTCGTAAACACATTAGGGACGATGTGTTACTTAAGTTTGGGGGGGTCATCGGGAAATTTTACATTTTATTTTTCGACCCTTAGCTTAGTTTCCATCGTGTTAGGTTGGTGTTAATTTGTATATTTTTGAGTCAGAAAAAAACAGAAAATCCAAAAAAATTGAAAAATTGAAAAAACCAAAAAAATATAACGTGTCTAGTCGGTAAACACCTTAAACTTTAAGCATAACCAGACGCATTTTTACCCCACTCAGAAAAATAGTGAGACTTTTGAGCCTATTGAAAGCATTTATCTTTAATGCTACTTTTTCATTTCTTTGAGTGTGCCGATGGGGATGACTTTAGAACTTGACATTGTTATACATTTCGAGACCACGTATGAGCAATTGCATTAGGGTAACTTAGTGTGATTTGGTACAACTTAGGGGCAAATTAGGATTAACCATTTGTTAGCCATTTTTCGTTTCTTTTTATATATTTTCCGCCTAACCCTTGTAACACTTACTTTTAGTGTTAGAAACTCTAGTTAAACCACTTTGCGCCTAAACCGTTTCGTTTCTAAACACTACTATATTATTTTGTACACTCGCCTTATTTTCGTTTCTTTTTAGATTAGTTCCGAACTAAGTTATATGATTGCTATTATATATGAAGTAAAGTTGAAGTTTATTAAGGCATAAAAGAAAAGTCTATTATTTTTGCCTTGTATTATGTTGTATTTGAAGAAATAGTTGATTACTAGCCTTTTGAGCATGTGTACTTACCACGAGAAAAGATTATTTTGTAAGGCATGTACTAGGCTAAAGAAAAAAAAAAAAAAAAAGTGAAAGAAGAAAAAAAAGTGAAAAAGAAAAAAATCGAAAAAGCAGAAAAGCGAAAAAAAAAATTAGTTGTAGATTTTAAGAGAAGTAATGTATTATGAGTCGTGTATTATTTACGATACATGTATATTTGGAGGAAAAGAGGAGAAGAAAATATAAGTTGGAGAAATTAAGCAATCCAGTACATTCGAGATTATATTTAGTTCGGATTTAATCTAAGTTTTTTTTAATATTTTTATTTACCCTTTAGACTCCATTATATATTCACATGTCTTTACCTGTACGTTATAACCCGAATAAAAGTCCCCGTTTAGTTGTACCTAGACTCTAGTGGTGGAGATTTGATACTTTATCAAGCCTATGATAGAATATTCACCATGACTGAGCAATTGAGCGATTCTACAGAGATATTTTACACACCCTTTTAGATTAGTTTGAGAGTTGTGTGATTTTACTTCCCATAAAAATCGTGAGGTGTTTGGTTATGTTATTTTGGCTTTGATATATTTTTGAAAACAGTTTTTGCTTGAGGGCAAGCAAAAAGGCAAGTTTGGGGGGATTTGATATCGCATATTTATATAACTATTTATATGCGATATTGTGTCACATTTCATAGTAAACATGATGGATAGGATAGGTTTTTGCATTTAATCGTGTGGAAAAGTTGTTTTATCTATTTTATAGGTTTATATGATTGGGAAGTGGAAATGGTGGAAGAAATGAGCTTAAAAGACGAAAAATAGTGAAATATGACGAAGAGAACGTCGCAGTACCACCTCCACCGTTTTGATCATAACTTCTTCATACGATGTCCGATTTAGGTGATTCAAATTGGAGAATGAAGAAGAAAAAGAGAGCTACATTTTGTAAAAATTAGAATATGGAAAAATAGGGGGACGCCCGTCCCTCGCGAAATTCAGACGCAGCAGATTTTGTTTTAAATAATACAAATGGATAATTACAAGAAAGTCTAAGTCGAGTCGAATACGTTTTCTACACGGTTTTTGCCTATAAATATAAGATCAATTCAGCCAGATTTTTACCCCATTATTATTATTATTCTGAAGCTCTGGAAGTCGTTATTACGTTGAGAAGCAAGGTTCAAGGCACGGAAGTTCATATTTTCGGCAATCGGCGATCACGACACGTTCGGCGACTTTCTCCGTTCGTTCTTTTCTAGTTTTGAATTATTTTCCAGCATGCTTTCTAACAATTTAATTGCTTTTTCAGACCACGTTATGAGTAGCTAAATTCTCTTTATGCTTGTTTGAACAACGGATCCTATTTGATGTTTATTTAACGTTTTCGGTTGTTTTATGTTTTTGTGTTTAACCGTCAATCCTTATTTGCTTAAATTTTAATATGTTATTATAGTTGTTTATATATAATTTGTTTAATCAACATTCTAGGTATTCGGAAGGAATCTAGATAGATTAGATAAGTTTTATGAAGTAATCGGTCGGTCTATAATCGATTTAAAATTATTAAGATTCGGAAGGACTTAGTAATAACAACTTAGGTAATTAAATTTAAGTGAGTAGGTCTAAGTATTAAGATTCGGAAGGACTTGATAATTAGAGGAGTTATTCGGAAGGAAACTCTATAAGGTTAAATCACTAAAAACAGGCTTGATACTTATTGCTTGATTATTAATATTTATTAACTGTATTCGGAAAGAACGGTGTAAGTAGAGATAATTAAAGTTAGTAAAATATTCGGAAGCACTTTAATTATATCCTAGAAGTTGAAAACAACAATCGATCTCGTAAAATTAACGGAAAATAGGTGAAGTGTCAAACAAGTATATTCTCTTTATTATTTGATTTAATCAATTACTTTTCGTTCGATTTTAATTAATCACTCTTTTTATTAATTACTTGCAAGTTTTTGTTACGATAAATAAACCCCCAAATACTCAGTATTATTAATTCGGAATATAAAACAAATTAGTCCCTGCGAACGAACCTTACTTACCTTTAAACTATATTATATACGGATAGGTCCACTGCCTAGAAGTGTGTAATTACGTGAAAAAAAGTAGGTTTAAAATAAGACTAGATTTTACACATCAAGTTTTTGGCGCCGCTGCCGGGGACTGATTTTTAGTTTTTCTGTTTCGAATTTGTGATACGATCCTTTTGAGTATTTAATTACTTGAAAGTTACTTTAATTGTTTATCAGGTGCTTTTCACGTTTTGGTTTTTGTTTAGTTGTGATTTACAGGTTGTAGATATTAGACGATGTACAGGAGATATAGCAACTATTATGGACATTCGGATAAGGGGAATTACCAAGACCCAATATGTGATTTTAGATATGGTTATAGATATGATAGAGGACGGGGGAACAATCAATCTTACGAACGGGAATTTTGGGATGAGGAAAATCAACCGAAGGAAGAAGAAGAGAAAGAGTTGAAAGACTTGTTTAAATCCTTTGTTGAAATGCAAAAACAGATAAATGATGGGGTTCTTAACCAATTGGAATTGCTAAATCTTCGACTTGAACTTGATCGTCAGGATTTTGATGTCAGAAAACAACGGTTAGAATGGCAATTGGAGGAGTTGGAAGAAAGAGCAAGGGGTCAGCAAGAGGAACAAGTAAATGCAATTTCAACACGGTGGGGATATGAGTATTGGGATGAAGAAAGTGAAAACAAAGAAGAAGCTGAACCTGAACCCACTGCGCCGCTGTCACACTCACTGCGACGCAGTGTTATCTCAGAACCCGTTTCCAATTTTGATAGTGATTTTGAGTCGGACGAGGAAGAATGGGAGGACCCGGTAGTTCAAATATATAAAGCCACATCTGAATCAGCTACTAGTCCACCGGTTCAAGTTCATGACACGAAAATGTTTCAACAAGTTAAAGAGGAGGAAGATGAGGAGCTCGAGGATTTTGATCCAATATTGAAAATGGAGTTGGAGGCATTTGAGAAGACTTGTTCGAGCTTGACATTGGAGAAATCCGACCCGGATTTAGATTTATTAGAAATAGAATATTTAATCAATAATCCGGGTGCAACGTTTTTGGAGGAAAGAATTCCATTTAAGGAAGTGCTCGAGAAATCTAACTCAAGTTTGGGGGAAAATTGTCAAGGTACATATCACGACCCTTTTGATTCATTTTCTTTAACTTGTCAGGGAAAGGAAAATGTTTTGCAGAAACTCAACTATGTCGAAAGAGAAAAGTCATGGAGTGAGTGTAAAAAGAGGGAATCCAATAAAAGCAATTGTGATGACGTGTGCGAATTCATAAAGCGTAGAGATGACGGTATACTATTTTTCGAGGCTCGAGAGTGGCATGACGCTTGGGTGAAGCGAATGAAGATGCTCGATGTTGGAAAGGAAGCATTTATTTTTGGTGACCATGAAGGATTTGAGTCGAGTGGACGAATCTTGGGATATGGAAATCACGTGGGAAAGAAAGGCGAGAGAAGTCTCGACCTTTATATTAGCCGTAAGTGGAGGCATATCGAGTCAAGCTAAGGACTCGTTCGAAAAACAAGCGCTTCTCGGGAGGCAACCCGGGTTTGTTTTTCTTTTCTTTCGTAGTTAATTTTTCATTCATTTAAAAAAAGAAAAAAAAAAAAAAACCAAAAAAATATAATAAAGAGACCCAAATTTCTAAAGTTATTGTTTACACAATACGCTCTATTAGACTTTTAAAAAAATAGTCTACTATTTTTTTATTCCGTCGTAACTTTTTATTTCCATTTTTTATTTTTATTTTTATTTCTTCATCTTTTCTTTAGGACTTTTTAACCGTTGACTTTTTAGTTTTTATTTAGCTACGTACTAAAAAAAAAAAAAAAAAAAAAAAAAAAAAAACGAAAAAAAAACGAAAAAACGAAAAATATCTAAAATTTTGTATTTTTTTTGTGAAGTTATTGTTTACCTTTTTCCTCTATTAGAGTTTAAAAAAATAGTCTACTATTTTTTATTCCGTCGTAATTTGTAATTTTTATTTTTTTTATTTTTATTTTTTTCTTTCTTTTGTGTTTTTAATATTTGTTTTTAGTTTTTCTCTTTTAGTTTTTTTTTTCTAGATTTGAAGTAAGTTCAACAACCGGTTTTGGGACTAGCATTCAGATCAGTAAAACATTTTCACAAGAAATATTCGATATCTACAACCGGGTTCTATTTTCTTCTTTTCTTATTTTTGTATATTATTTTTCTTTTTAGATTTTTTTTTTTTTGTATAATTTCCCTTAGTTTTTTTTTAGTCGTAAACACATTAGGGACGATGTGTTACTTAAGTTTGGGGGGGTCATCGGGAAATTTTACATTTTATTTTTCGACCCTTAGCTTAGTTTCCATCGTGTTAGGTTGGTGTTAATTTGTATATTTTTGAGTCAGAAAAAAACAGAAAATCCAAAAAAATTGAAAAATTGAAAAAACCAAAAAAATATAACGTGTCTAGTCGGTAAACACCTTAAACTTTAAGCATAACCAGACGCATTTTTACCCCACTCAGAAAAATAGTGAGACTTTTGAGCCTATTGAAAGCATTTATCTTTAATGCTACTTTTTCATTTCTTTGAGTGTGCAGATGGGGATGACTTTAGAACTTGACATTGTTATACATTTCGAGACCACGTATGAGCAATTGCATTAGGGTAACTTAGTGTGATTTGGTACAACTTAGGGGCAAATTAGGATTAACCATTTGTTAGCCATTTTTCGTTTCTTTTTATATATTTTCCGCCTAACCCTTGTAACACTTACTTTTAGTGTTAGAAACTCTAGTTAAACCACTTTGCGCCTAAACCGTTTCGTTTCTAAACACTACTATATTATTTTGTACACTCGCCTTATTTTCGTTTCTTTTTAGATTAGTTCCGAACTAAGTTATATGATTGCTATTATATATGAAGTAAAGTTGAAGTTTATTAAGGCATAAAAGAAAAGTCTATTATTTTTGCCTTGTATTATGTTGTATTTGAAGAAATAGTTGATTACTAGCCTTTTGAGCATGTGTACTTACCACGAGAAAAGATTATTTTGTAAGGCATGTACTAGGCAAAAAAAAAAAAAAAAAAAAAAAAAGAAAAAAATCGGAAAAGCAGAAAAGCGAAAAAAAAAATTAGTTGTAGATTTTAAGAGAAGTAATGTATTATGAGTCGTGTATTATTTACGATACATGTATATTTGGAGGAAAAGAGGAGAAGAAAATATAAGTTGGAGAAATTAAGCAATCCAGTACATTCGAGATTATATTTAGTTCGGATTTAATCTAAGTTTTTTTTAATATTTTTATTTACCCTTTAGACTCCATTATATATTCACATGTCTTTACCTGTACGTTATAACCCGAATAAAAGTCCCCGTTTAGTTGTACCTAGACTCTAGTGGTGGAGATTTGATACTTTATCAAGCCTATGATAGAATATTCACCATGACTGAGCAATTGAGCGATTCTACAGAGATATTTTACACACCCTTTTAGATTAGTTTGAGAGTTGTGTGATTTTACTTCCCATAAAAATCGTGAGGTGTTTGGTTATGTTATTTTGGCTTTGATATATTTTTGAAAACAGTTTTTGCTTGAGGGCAAGCAAAAAGGCAAGTTTGGGGGGATTTGATATCGCATATTTATATAACTATTTATATGCGATATTGTGTCACATTTCATAGTAAACATGATGGATAGGATAGGTTTTTGCATTTAATCGTGTGGAAAAGTTGTTTTATCTATTTTATAGGTTTATATGATTGGGAAGTGGAAATGGTGGAAGAAATGAGCTTAAAAGACGAAAAATAGTGAAATATGACGAAGAGAACGTCGCAGTACCACCTCCACCGTTTTGATCATAACTTCTTCATACGATGTCCGATTTAGGTGATTCAAATTGGAGAATGAAGAAGAAAGAGAGAGCTACATTTTGTAAAAATTAGAATATGGAAAAATGGAACGGGACGCCCGTCCTAATAGGGGGACGCCCGTCCCTCGCGAAATTCAGACGCAGCAGATTTTGTTTTAAATAATACAAATGGATAATTACAAGAAAGTCTAAGTCGAGTCGAATACGTTTTCTACACGGTTTTTGCCTATAAATATAAGATCAATTCAGCCAGATTTTTACCCCATTATTATTATTATTCTGAAGCTCTGGAAGTCGTTATTACGTTGAGAAGCAAGGTTCAAGGCACGGAAGTTCATATTTTCGGCAATCGGCGATCACGACACGTTCGGCGACTTTCTCCGTTCGTTCTTTTCTAGTTTTGAATTATTTTCCAGCATGCTTTCTAACAATTTAATTGCTTTTTCAGACCACGTTATGAGTAGCTAAATTCTCTTTATGCTTGTTTGAACAACGGATCCTATTTGATGTTTATTTAACGTTTTCGGTTGTTTTATGTTTTTGTGTTTAACCGTCAATCCTTATTTGCTTAAATTTTAATATGTTATTATAGTTGTTTATATATAATTTGTTTAATCAACATTCTAGGTATTCGGAAGGAATCTAGATAGATTAGATAAGTTTTATGAAGTAATCGGTCGGTCTATAATCGATTTAAAATTATTAAGATTCGGAAGGACTTAGTAATAACAACTTAGGTAATTAAATTTAAGTGAGTAGGTCTAAGTATTAAGATTCGGAAGGACTTGATAATTAGAGGAGTTATTCGGAAGGAAACTCTATAAGGTTAAATCACTAAAAACAGGCTTGATACTTATTGCTTGATTATTAATATTTATTAACTGTATTCGGAAAGAACGGTGTAAGTAGAGATAATTAAAGTTAGTAAAATATTCGGAAGGACTTTAATTATATCCTAGAAGTTGAAAACAACAATCGATCTCGTAAAATTAACGGAAAATAGGTGAAGTGTCAAACAAGTATATTCTCTTTATTATTTGATTTAATCAATTACTTTTCGTTCGATTTTAATTAATCACTCTTTTTATTAATTACTTGCAAGTTTTTGTTACGATAAATAAACCCCCAAATACTCAGTATTATTAATTCGGAATATAAAACAAATTAGTCCCTGCGAACGAACCTTACTTACCTTTAAACTATATTATATACGGATAGGTCCACTGCCTAGAAGTGTGTAATTACGTGAAAAAAAGTAGGTTTAAAATAAGACTAGATTTTACACATCAGTCTCTATGTTATTATATATATATATATATATATATATATATATATATATATATATATATATATATATATATATATATATATATATATATATATAGGGAGAGGTTCTTATAAACCAAAAATTAAAGTAAAATAAGTAAAATAATATGAAAAAATAATTTATTATATGTGTAATTTTGTATTATGTTTATTTATTCAATTATAACAAACTTTAAAAAAGCAAATTTTGATATGCATCAAAATATATGTCGTTTAGGGACTGTGCATCAAATTCTTTGTTTTTGTGCAGTAAATATTCAAATTTGATGCACAACGGTAAAACTACCCATTTTATGATGTTCAACAAAACTTCTTTTTTTAAAGTTTGAGATATGGTTAAAATGAACGATAATCCAAAATATCTAACGTTATAAATTATTTTTAAATTATTTTTTACTTATTTTACCTTAAGGTTTGTTTTACAAGAACCAACCTCTATATATATATATATATATATATATATATATATATATATATATATATATATATATATATAGATTGGGGTTCAATAGAGATCCCTTTTTTGCTAGAGATCCAGGGATCACCTTCTCAGCCACAAGATCACCTAAATTGTGTGGCTGAGATTAAAAGTTGACTTTAATGAATTTATAAGGAAAAGACACGGAGGGGTAATATGGTCTTTTTACCTTTTTCTTTTTTTTTTACTTTACACGCGCTTTTGTGGCTGAGAAAGGCTTTTGTCTTTTGTCTTTTGTCTTTTTGTCTTTCTACTTTTGTGTCCCATTTACCAAAACAATAATATATTCTTTCACATTTACCAAGTAAATATTCTTTCACATAAATGCATTAAATAATAATTTATTCCAACCACTTGCAATAAAGCCAAAATACATAATCATTAAACAAAATTATATTCTTTCACATACATAATGCATTAAACAAAATTATATTTAAAAACTATAGAATCACATGTGATTACTAAACATTTTTGTGACATTTTACATCAACATACTAAGACACATTATTAATAAAATCACAAGTGATTACTAAACGTTTTGTGACATTTTACATCAAAGAACTAAGACATTAAATAATAAACAGTTTCTTAATGTAAAAACTACATAATCACAGGTGATTAAATAAGCATTTGGTGACATTTTACATCAACATACTAAAGAAAATTATTAATAAAATCACAGGTGATTACTAAACATTTTGATGACATTTTACATTAACATATAAGGCACTAAATTAATACAATCACAGGTGATTACTAGACATTTGATGAAATTCTACATCAAGGTACTAAGGCACTAAATTAAGAACCTTAAATGTATTAAGGTATTAAGGCAATAAATCACAGGTGATTTTCCTTTACAATTTGTTGACTACAAAATTACATTTAAGATACTAAAGAAAACTACATAATCACAGGTGATTAAATAAGCATTTGGTGACATTTTACATCAACATACTAAAGAAAATTATTAATAAAATCACAGGTGATTACTAAACATTTTGATGACATTTTACATCAACATATAAGGCACTAAATTAATACAATCACAGGTGATTACTAGACATTTGATGAAATTCTACATCAAGGTATTAAGGCACTAAATTAAGAACTTTAAATGTATTAAGGTATTAAGGCACTAAATCACAGGTGATTTTCCTTTACAATTTGTTGACTACAAAATTACATTTAAGATATTTAGTGACTTAATTTAATAAAATCACATGTGACATAGTTATTGTTCAAAGAAAATACACCAAACCGAAAGTATTCTCAAACAAAATATTTGTCTACTCATTTCAAATAAAATTCAACTAGTAAAGTAACATATTAAATTCAAAATATTTGTGTCAAACCTTCAATTGATTGTTAATATTACAATCTAAGGCACATTATTAATAAAATCACAGGTGATTACTAAACATTTTTGTGACATTTTACATCAACATACTAAGGCACATTATTAATAAAATCACAGGTGATTACTAAACATTTTTGTGACATTTTACATCAACATACTAAGGCACATTATTAATAAAATCACAGGTGATTACTAAACATTTTTGTGACATTTTACATCAACATACTAAGACACATTATTAATAAAATCACAGGTGATTACTAGGTGATTACTAAACATTTTGGTGACATTTTACATCAACATACTAAGGCACATTACTAATAAGCCACTAAATTATAAACAGTTCTTAATGTAAAAACTTTAGAATCACAAGTGATTACTAAACATTTTTTATGACATTTAAGGCACTAAATTAATACAATCACAGGTGATTACTATAGATTTTGTGATATTTCATCCCAACCTGCGAATTCACTCACAAAATAAATTTAGAAATATAGTAAGAGAGATAAGCAAACCCATTTTAAAATCTGTAATCAGTTGTTCAAGCTTTAATTACACCAATGTCTTGCCATTTGAAGCTGCTAAACACACTGTAATTTCCTCATTCTACTTTTTACATATTTAATCAATTTTAAACTCTATTTTTTATAATTTCAACTTACAATTTACCTTACTTTTTGTTAGTACATTTCGCAACTAAACCTGACTTTGTATTTATCGACCTCGCCTTTTCGTTCAGTTTAGTCTTGTAAACCCATTTATACCAAATTTCGGAACGAACAAGTATCAAAACGGGATGGATATTGTTTACAAAACTATTAACTGAAACATATATTTACAGCAGAAAGTAAAATAGGATTCCGGCATGATTTATATTATAATAATAAACAGCAACAAATAATAATAATTCTCAAGTTTACTACTAAACCAAAGCACCATAAATTGGAGAACATAATAATCATAAAACAACCAAATAATAATTTAATACCTTGCGTTTGAGATTGTAACGGTGCCACTCTGACTTGTAATGGAGCTTCTGATCATTCTCATCATCGAATTCATTACACCAAAAATCCGAAATGGAGAGTCGGTCTAATTTCGGATCCTCGGTTCATAACGAATCGGTTGCTCCACCACCGCCAAAAATCCGAACGGTTTTTTACCCATTTTAGTCGGACTTTTGTGAGATGTCGCTGTTGTTGGTGGTTGTTGTGGTGTTGGTGGTGGTTTATGGTGGTGAAGATGGTGGTGACGGTGGCTTTGAGATTTTAGTAGTGAGAGAATGTGACAGTGAGAGAATGTGAACAAGATCTGATTTCTCTTTCCTTTTAGGTGCGCGTGACTTTTTAAATATTTTTTCAATATGACTAAAATACCCCTCCGTGGGTTTGATCTATTAATGAAATTGTGTGGCTCTAAAGGTGATCCCTGGATCTCTAGAAAAAAAAGGATCTCTATTGAACCTCACCCTATATATATATATATATATATATATATATATATATTGAATAACTCTCATTTCGCTTGGAAACGGACCACATACATCCGTTTAAGTAAGCAATTATGGATTGCGTAAGTTATTTAATACATATATAATACAATTATCAAATAATTCCCGCAAATAACCTTTTAAGTCTATTTTTATAAAGTGTCACACATATTCAATGAACTCGTGTAATAATATGTTTAACCAATTTTAATTAACAAATATCTAATATCGTTATCATATTCGTAAAAATATGCATGTAGTTTTACCATTATGATTATTGCTTAATAGAAATCTACAAAGGTAATTGACAGGTCCTTGAATTCCTCTACACTCAACGAATCGAATTGAAACAGGTCATGATGCGGAATCTCATGACCTGAATTTGGAATCACAATTAAAGGAAATGTTGAAGTTTGAATTTGTGAAATTGATTAAAACAACAATTTAAGCGTAACTGTTTTAGATTTCATTGATAGTGGTGACAGGTTTGGAACCGAGCTTGTTACAACGACATCAAAGCTCACGGAACCTCTTTGAGAGTGTTCCGGGTTCAAAGACAACAAACTCGAACTACCTATCACACTATTTATAGACAAAATCTAACTATCATACACACTACGAATGAAATTATTACAACATTGTCAACATCTTAATTTCACTTCGGGGAGTTCAATTCGATTCTGAACTAAAGTCTTCATCTTCCGAATTGATTTCTTCAATGCTGACTTATGTTGACTTAAGTTATACTTCAACTTATTTTCAGTTCGGAGGAGCTTCAGTCAGTTCGGAGTATCCTAACTGACATGTACCCCGAACTGAAAATTTCACTTCATATTACTCTTTGATGATTTTAGTTCGGACCCTCCACGAACTGAAATCATCTTTATTTCATCATACTGAAGACTTTTATTCCATCATACTGAAGACTCCATAGCTTCATCAACTCCATTTCTTGGCCCAACAGTAATTAAACATCAAATATTGTATTTTAGGTTTAGCTTCTAATTAACATTTAATTCTAAAAAAGCCATTTTTTTATATAAAAACATCATGTTGTGGCGCAATTGCATCCACTGCGTCGCAGTCGGGCTCCAGATCAGAATTTCGTTTTCATCTTGGTCGAACCAAATCACCAACCCCCCCCCCCCACCCACCCACCCCCCCCCCCCCCACACACACACATACACAATTTTTGATGTTTTTAAGTAATTAACTTGAATTACGGTCTGACTGATACCACTATAGGTATATATCTAATCAGATTGTCAAACAACATGCAGCGGAAGCAATTAGAATGAAACACATAATTAATATTAACTAAGTTAAGAATTGTACCTTTGTTGTTGATTTACCTAGTTTAGGATTTATAGTGAAATCCTACTACAGACTTGTACGACACCTTCTTTAGCAATAGACTTGTATGCTAGTACACGTTTATTATCACCACAACTCTTGAACTCGATAAAAAAAAAACCGAAACCCTTTGGGTTTTGTAAACCGACTGAATGGAGAAAAGGGAGGATCGATTAGGCTTAAGATCCCTAAACGATTTATGGTGTAGGAAAATAATGACTTGGTGTTCCTTATATAGCCAAGCAATGCCTTAGAGTTCAAGTTGTATTATAATTAGGTAACCTCCATAATACATAATACATCCTCCCATTTATTAAATATTTCACTTAACATATTAAGTAATAGATAATAATTAATAAACGTATAGTTGTGTCTAAATGTCAATGTGTGCAACCTCGTAGGCTCACATATTTATAGACACACATTTTATTTTACGTGTTCAAATACCAACAATATTTACATGTTTAAATTCACATTTAAAACAAATTTCTTTTGTGACCGTCCAAATCTAACATCATATAAACATTACAAATCATTTTTAGGAGTGATCGAATAGTAAAAGTTTTATATTTTTCGGTTGAGCTCTCAAATTCGAATATAATATCGCTTAGTTTAAACTCCCATGTAACATTGCTTTTATAGAAAGTTTGGAAGGGTTTTCAAAGAGGAGAAAAGGACAAAGCGGTCACAAACTGTTAAAAACACAATGTAGCCGTTGATCCGTTAGAAACATAACTAACCCACCACACCACTATCACTTGCGTTTTCCACACAACGCTCTACCACTTGAGGTTGGATACGGCAGGCCTCACGATATGCTTATCCTTTCCTTAAATCCAGTCTAACATGATGACAATGTATTGTCGGTCTGGTCCCCTTATGGTGGAGTTTGTTAGTTGTTTGGACAAAGGTTGTCAAGATTGAGATCTTACAATGGGTCGTTTTTGTCTTTACAAGATCGTGATCGCATGATCAAGATCGAAAAAAAATCGTATCAAATATTATAGTCAATATCATGCGTTGTAATTAATATAAAAGTGTAAATATATGACTTATTCGTAATAAATATAATATATAAAACTTTTAATGTCATTTACATCCCTAAATATATTGCTTAGCCTTTAGGTTTTAAAGTATTGAACTATTAAAATAAATATGTAATAAAGATAATATACTTTTAGAGGTTATTCATTCACTAATTGCACAAAAACCTTGCATATTTATGGTTTTTTTTAACTCGGTAAGTCAAGCTAAGTAGGATCGATTCGGATCGAGATCTTAAGATCCTATAAGCAAGATCGGGATACTATGTAGATCCTATGGTATAGAGATCCTACGTAAGATCTTGCACGTTTTCAATGACTAGAATCGTAAAATCGTAAGATTTTAAGATCTTGATCTTAAGATCGATAACCTTGGTTTGGACTACATACTTTTCTTAACAAAACATGATGACTATGTACTTTTCATATTTTCTACCAAAATATTACTTAGCTTAGAGTCATAGACATTATAGTACAAGCTCAAAATGATTCGTTTTAATTCATTACCGACATACCGTCCTTTTACCTAGTAAAAGAAACATGTTCTAAACTCGTCCATAAAGTGTGTTTATAAAGCATAAAGACTAATTTAATCGGTATATTCGAAAATCCAGATTATTATCATGGCAATATAGTTCTTGGCACAATAGTTAACTTATTAATTGTTCATACCATAAACATAAATTATCATGACGAATTTTGTTCACAAAACACAAATGCTGGTTTTGGTTTTATTGTAGAACTAAAACAGTTGCATTGAAATATTTGAATACAAATGGAGTAGCGGAAACATATCAGATATTAAATCTAAATAACAAAAAGTAGAGAAACTAATACAAGATACTTGGTAGAAATAAATTAGATGCATAACATTTGATTTTATTCTAGCACCTCAAACGACATACTTTATTCTGTTCAATTCCAATATAAGTGTCGATCTCTCTATGTCCGATGTTCCTCCTTCATCAGTTCACCTGCACCACAAACCATCGGTTCTTAGTTTTGTTTCTGCTAAAAGGGAAAAAGGCAGGTATATATACGTTGTCGCTTCAACCCATCTACTTATCTATGGGTTGATTTGAATTGTTTGATGTACCACAATGGTTGGAAATTGTGTAATGTGTCTTTAGTCCATACAAACTCGACTGTTTTCATTCAAATTGTTATATTTCTGTAATCATAACAAACATTAAAAAAAAAAAACTGTTTGTAGTCAACCCAACCTGACTAAAACCATTTTGACCCGTTACCCAACCCGCACATGTTTCAGAGAAAGAAGGGATAAGAGAAGATACATGGTCCGAAATTGACATTGCATTTCTCAGGAAGTTGCATGGCCAAGCTACGGTCGACACCAGATATGGGAGGCCCGTTGACAAGAACACACAAACAAGGTTGACCCAGGATTCTAATAGCAGTGCAACAAGAGTCGTTTGGAGGAATGGGGCTAAATGGTGCAACCGCTGCCCTACAAGGGATCAGTTGGACCAATGCAGAGAAGAAAGTGCTCCCACAGGGAAACCCCATGCTTCCCGGTACCATCAGCCCGAAAACCACTACCACCAACATAACCAACATCAATGTATTTACTCTCTTTTCCATTTTTCTAATTGATTTTATTTAGTTAATTTTTCCAATAACTATTTGTGCACATTTATAGATGTGTGATGCAACCCATTATGTGCCTGAGTCCTAATACTGTATCACACCGCCTACATGTCATTCCTAAGCCTCACCATAACTCGGCATTGTTAGCATGCTCGAGAAAAACAGTTGTTAAACACATAATAAATCATTAGTTAAAACAATTTGTCAAGCAATATTAATTTTAAATAAAGTCGAATGACAATAGCATCAGTTATAACCATCCTTAAAAATATAAATAAAGTACAACCGTTGTTAAAAGAACATCAGATCTTGATTTCCAAGTCATTTATGATGAATCGACGAAACATATTTCAGCTTCTACTTCTTGCTTGTTTTCATCAGGGCATTCTTCGTTAATATATATTTTTACAGCTGTCCACTGTTTCCTTTTAGATTAATCACGGAAAGCTCTTGTTCTACAAATTCTCCAGCACAAATAAGTGGATATTTGTCAGCAAGAGGCGATTGCGCAAAATGGCCTAAGGGCTTCAGCACAGCGTCCGATGCTATATGAGAAAATAACTAGCAACAAGAAAAAAGTAGAGACAAGTTAAAGCATACAATTCTCTTAGCTAGACTTAAGTTCATAAAGTACACTTTGACTTGTGAGTTTAAAAAAAGTAGTTATGAAATTTCCCTAGTAAATATGATTTTATAAATTACATCCAAGACATCTCATAGACATGACAATTTCGACTTTGCTTATGAATGGGTCATTTTGGGTTATGTTTTTCCAATGGGTCAAACGAGTACAATAAAAAGAAACAGGCCATTGAGTTGAACAGGTCATACACTAGTCGAAGGTAACCCATAAATGTCTTTTTATGCATAAGCCCTCCAAAATTATTTCATTCAAAAGATATATTATTATTGAAATGATACAATATTTTTAATCATAACACGCACACTAGTTACTTTAAAAAAAAAAAAAAAATTTGAACTGTTTTTCGGATCAACCCATCCCGACCCGTACAAGATAACCTCTAAAATCTGAGTTCTGACACCCTATTTACACAAGCCACTCGACCTGCTCACTTTAACACCTAATATGACATAAGCAGTCGAGAAATATTTGATAGGATGAGGTATCATGAACTGACCGTTGAAGATACTCTCCAAAGGCTTCGTTTTTCTAGTGATGCTGCTTTAACTGCATCAAGTGTTCTGTTAGTCACCACAACTTCGTGCATACCAGCTATACAGTCTCCAGCAGTCAACCATTCTATCTGCAAATGGAAACAATATTCTGGATAAATTTCATCTTACAGGCTGCATTTTTATTCACATTTCATAACCATAAACCAAAAACAAATTTGATACGCAAGCGTCTGCAGGGTTGAACGCCATATGCATAAAACAGGATCGATCTAAGTTCTGTGTATATGGTTATTATGGTAGTAAGTAGATAGGAGATTCATATCACATCAATCATAGTTTGGGTTTTGAATCAGTAGGTGGTGCTAAAGCTAAGTGACAGTACGTTTTACAAATATATTTTTTTACCTGCTTTCCGGTCTGGATAAGAAGACAGCCAACTGGAACCTTAACTTCAACTTTCTTCCCATTTCTTAACCAAATACTTAGACCCGGGAATCTACTTCTGCCATGAATTGTTAGAAAGTTTAGGTCATAATGGTATCCTGCAAAAACAGTACCCACTTTGCCATGTCGCTCTAGGTCACTCCCTGTTGGAGCAAGTAAATGAGGACCCTGCATTTCACAAATGTCTAGTTTAATTTTAAACGAAACGGCGGAACATCTGGGATTTGCAAATCCAAATAAGAAATAAATTCTAAGCAAAATAATGAGATTTTCAGTTTCTTGTTTTTGTCACAATTAAGCACCAAGAAGAAAAGATAAAAATATAACGTACGTGCTTCATTAGAGAGGTGAATGCATCCTTTGGTAGGCCAAACCCAATCGCTGCCATTTCAGCAACAACCTGAACAAATTGAATATTGAATTTTACGAGTAATTACTATACAACATATACAAAATAATGGTAAATGAGATACCTCTAGAGCAGATATCATTTTAGAACCCCATAAATCCATAGTTTGTTTCCATTCGGGAAAACCTTCAGGTATAACCGGCTCCGAGTTAAGCTCCTAAACAACAGAAACACATCAGCAACAGTCATCAACAGCTTACAAAAAAAAAAAAAGCAAAGCGATGAGAGAACCTGAAATTTTGTAGTTGCCGGTCTCGGACCAACTCTCCACATATATCTCCATTTAGGATCTGGACCTGTTGGAATCAACGGCTTGGAATCTTCAGGCAAGGCTTTCAGCTTGCTTTGCATTTCTTCATCAACGAAACTACGAGGAACTTCAACACCTTCAGGTGTCACTCCAACCTGTAAAGTCAGCGAATCACTTTTTATGTTACAAACAAATCCATTTCTAATAATAATGTAGCAATGCAAATGCAATTAGGTGGACCTGATAATGGAGATTGGGGCGCTCTTGCAGACGTTTAACATGATTAGG
The DNA here is from genome assembly GCA_910822075.1 of Senecio squalidus. Taxonomy (NCBI): domain Eukaryota; kingdom Viridiplantae; phylum Streptophyta; class Magnoliopsida; order Asterales; family Asteraceae; genus Senecio; species Senecio squalidus. The sequence continues at coordinate 35,451,162 of CAJVGC010000508.1, forward strand.
TTGTTGAAAATACTTCTCCATCATATCGATGAATCGATCGTTATCGAGAGCAGAACAACGAGGATCTTTGATCAAAAGAGCTCCGGTTTCGGTTAGGGTTCGACTAACTTCTGAACAAAGGGAGTTTGATTTGCCGGATAAATAGGGTTCCAGATCGATCACAGCTAACTCCATTTCAATACCTGATCTCTATGAAATGCTCAATTTACAGATATAAGAAACAGATTATAGATGGCGGGAGAAATTCTTTCTTTTTACGTTGCGTCTGCCCACACTTTCGTAGCATTGAAGTCACTACCCCTTTTACTTTCAACGTATAACTAACCACTTCGTCCCACAATAAATGCTCACTTATTTTATTTTTTTTAAATGGCAATTTCTACTACGGACCGGTAATGGAGTATCATCGTCCCACAATAAATGCTCACTTATTAGTTACTTATATTCACAACTCCATAAATATCTAAATTTAAAATTATTGTTTACTTGAAATTTTACAAATTTAATATTTTTCTAATTTTTCAAAACTAGGGGGTGTTTGTTTGGGCTTATATAAGCGGTTTATGGCTTATTCACATTTCGACTTATGTTTTATAAGTTCACATTTTTTGACTTATATAACCATTTATAGGCTTATTACTGTTTATTATAGTTTATGAGCTTATTACTGTGTATTATGATATAGTAAACAGTAATAAGCCCATAAATGGGTACATAAGCCGGAAAATTCGGGCTTATGAAACATAAACCGAAATGTTAATAAGCCATAAGCTTCTTATATAAGCCCAAACAAACACCCCCATAGTTTTGCAAGTATATATATATATATATATATATATATATATATATATATATATATATATATATATATATATATAAACGCCTAGCTACAATGTGTAACTAGTGTTATAACCGTGCGTTGTTCGGATACATGACCTCATATACACTATACTCGGATGTTTTGGTAAATTTGTTTGGTGAATACGACTTCCATACAGACACGCTCAAACCCGAATAACCATTCGCTTTAGAAACATTAAATGTCACATCAAAAAGAAGGGTGTCAATCGAACTTGACCCATAATTCATAGCCAATAGCCATTTAGACATGTTAAAACTTAACAACATAATCAAAATTACCTATGACGGCCTCCAATCCATTGCCCAAGTGTTGATCCTAATTTCTTTTACTAACAAACGTAGCAAATAAGACCCTGGAAAAAAGAAACTTATTTAATAACAAATTAAGCCATACGATACGATGATGTTAAATGTCTTAATAGGAATGTAGATATATTTTGAGACCTATCCAAAATTATATATTTTTTTCTTAAACATAAGCTTCTGTCATTTACTTTCTATGCTTCGATTTTGAATATTCATAAGTAATGTTTAAAATAATTTCGTTAAAATTTATTTGTAGATATAGAAAATAGTTAATTCCAACAAGGTTGTGCTATGTTTTTCGTATGTCCTCAACTTATTAGTAACTTTCTAATGTTTTGCTAACCATACAAACACCTCAAAATTAGAAGAAAAAATGTATTACTATATATAAAAATCAATAAAAAAATGGAAATTGTGAACATAAAAGAAAATTAGTACCGTAGATTGTTATATAGGTTCATATAGAATATAGATATTAATAAAAGAGAGATAAAAAGGTTTATTGTTGTTGACCTCCTATTTTTGGTTATATTTTCTGAAGTTTCTGATAATTCTCATCTCACATTTCTTTAAGCAAATAACAAACTTTTCACATTTTACTAATTCATGCGAAAAGTTGTAGTTTAAACTTTAAACAACCGGTTATCATTAGTTTCTTAAGGCTATAAAACTCATGTGTTTTTTATGCTAAAAGAAAATGTCAAATTAAGACAATTATAGTAGATGAAAAAAGACATAGCTTAAATGGTTAAGATTAAAAGGTACATTGATCTAATGGATATAAAATCTTTAAATTTTATCTCTCACCCACTCAAAAGCAATCTTTAATATATAATAAAAGAGAGGCCTTAAATGCCACATGGCGAAGTAAGGACCCTTAGATGGGTTAACTTATTTGATTTTAACCGTTAGATCAAATTGATGATGTCATCAAACACTTTTATGGCTAATAATAGTAGGCATGATGGCATACTAATTAAAAGATTTAATTACCTAAGTCGTTTGTTCAAATTACAGATTTCGTTTTATAGATTGAAAGTGCAAGTAACATTCATGTGGAAAACGTCGCAAATACTGTTTATTTAAAGTGTTTAGACTTGTTAATTATATAAATTATTCATATCAACATAATATCCGAAGCAAAAGTTTTTTATATGTATAATATATGAACTTTCAAAAGTCTATAGACACAACCTATAATCTTAATTAATATTAAGGACGATTTATGCAATTAACTCTAATAAAAACTATTTATCAAAAGATACTTTTAAATAAGAAGGATGTTCTTACAAATCCAATCAACTTTTAATTAAACATAAATGAAAATACCAAAACGAACTTCCATTATAACAAACTTAAAAGATGATTTTTTTTTAACTCTCCTCCCTTTTATCAAATATTTCTATTTATGTATTCAATGTACAAAATTCAAAGAATGATAAAATAATTAGAAACACCATTTTAAGGTTGTTTTTTCATGATACAAGTAACATGTTGAGTTAATTACACGGATGGTCCTTATCCTATTACCTAAATAGCACTTTCCGTCCTAACTTTTGGATAAGTACATGGATAGTCCTTTGTTTGGATTTTGTGCACATGGACAGTCCTTTGGTCCGTTAGTGTTAACTCAATTCTGTTAGTTATAACATAATGACCAATTTACCTTTTTTGTCTTATTCGCAAAGGACCATCCGTGTAATTATTATTCAAAACTTTTTTTTTTTTTAACTCATATCAAAAAGAAAAAAAAAAATCATTTTCATTAACACTCCTATTTTTTTTACCAGCCCACCACCATCACCTAGAAAATAAATAACAATCCTATTTCCTCTCAATCCTACCACCACCATCAGTAGCCGCCATTTTTAAACCACCAACAACCACCGACTCCAACCACCGTCATTTTTGAAACACCACCGCAACTCAACAACAAAACATTCAAATCAAAACTTAGAGATTAAAAATCGAGATCCATATAAACTCACAAACAAAACCTTTAAATCGAAATCTATATAGATTAATAAAAAAGTGTCAAATCGAGCCTATATATCTGAAAGAAACGAGATCTACAAACTCAAATTTCAGATCTACTTTAAAAGAAAGAAATGAGATATCCAGAATGAAGACCAGAGGCGGTGGTGGTTGGTGTTTGTTGGGGAGGCCGACATGAAAGATGGTGTATTCATTTTCTAAAAGAAATAGGGAAAAATGGTGGTTCTTCATGTTTCATTTAGCTAATTTTTTGATAGGCCCATGGCTACATACATATATATACACATAACTATATGTTTGTGTGTTTATATATAATGAGATGGCAATGATGATGCTATTAATTTTCCTATATGGATTGTTATTCCGAGCATCAGATGGGTGTAATTCTGAGCCTCATTCTCTTCACTTAAAACTATTTTTTTTTTCTTTTTTTTTTTTTTAAACTTCTTGGTTTCTCATTTACTGAATTATTTTTGTTAAAATTTCAATTTAACAAGTAAATTATACACTTCAAATTGATTGATTGATTTGGGTTTGAATGGGTGTGTTGTAGTCGCCGGAGAATTCACGATTGATTGAAGTTTATTTGTTTTATAAAAAGAAAAAAAAATATTAAAAATTACAAAAACGGTCCTTTGCGAATAAGACAAAAAGGGTAAATTGGTCATTATGTTATAACTAACAGAATTGAGTTAACACTAACGGACCAAAGGACTGTCCATGTGCACAAAATCCAAACAAAGGACTATCCATGTACTTATCCAAAAGTTAGGACAGAAAGTGCCATTTGGGTAATAGGATAAGGACCATCCGTGTAATTAACTCTAACATGTTACTTGGTAAACCAAACGTGTAGAAGTTGTGTAAGCTATTCTCCAAGGTAAACCATTTCGTATGAAATGAAGAAGAAGAATAATTCTTTCTAACAAAAGACTAAATACTAGAACCATAGTGTCATCTTCTTTTAAAAGGTTATTAATCGATCGATTAGCTTATTAATTAACTAAGTGATGGTATGATGGATCTAACTTACAATATTATTATGAATAAATAAACTTTAACGTATAAGAACTTTTCGTTAATGCTTTAATTTAACTTATAATATTATTTAAAGTGTTAGTTTTTAATTTTCTTTTTTCCTTAAACAAAAAAAAATGTGACCAAGAAAGGCGGTAGAAGACTCAAATGCCAAAATAAAACGATTAACATAAGTTAAATCATACATCCATGACTTATCAATTAAAAAATTTATAAAAATATTGTTTTAATAGTCAACAAGATTTCAAGTTATTTTTACATTGAATGTTAACATAATGAAATTTTTTACATTCTCCGTATAATAAAATCAAATGTTTTCCCGCCTAGTAGTTGCTAATTTTGAGTTCGATGCAAATAAAACTTGGAACCACATAACTAAATTATGAAATAAAAGACCAGAGCGAAAAGTGCCGATCAGAATTGAGAGTCCCTATTAGACCGTATATATTATTCCCGAAAATATGGATCTCAAAATCAAATTAATTATTGTGATATCTTTGTACACTTAGAATACATATGAACACATCTCTTGTGAATATTGTTTCCTTTATTATACAAGTGGTAGGTCAAATGTATTTTGTATAAGTACGATTATTGTTAATGAGAAAGATACCATTTCAAACTTTTTCATGGTATCAGGCTTAATGTGCCGATCCATTCTCTAAAATCCAATCGACACCCTACTTTTTCGCTAATCGCAATTCTCAAAACTCAACCCCTCTAATGGTCGATTCCAAATATCACTTGCCCTTACCATCAACAACATCAAGAATTTTGTTCATATTACCCTTGAAATGGAGAAGGGTCACTACAATCTTAGGCCACCTTCTTCAAAATTCATTGTCGCGCGTATCTGGTAGAAGAACACCTTAACCAGGACTACCTCCACTACGAGCTCCAACGCCTTCTGATTAAAACAAAGACAAAGATGTGCAGTCTGTTACACCTCCCCCACCACCACCTTCCATACCCGGCATCGCCTTGTGGTCGCGCATGGATGCCATAACATTGTAGTGGATCTATGGCACCATCTCTACCGACCTTCTCACCACCATTCTTCAATCTAAAGAAACCGCTCACCAAGCTTTGGGTGCGGTTCGGAAGTATCTTTCAAGAAAACAAAAATTCATGTGCATTCTATTTGGAAAACCATATCACTAACGGAAAATTTGGCCGGAATGGACTTTTCCCCGCCGGAATTAGTGAAAATGGATGACGCCGGAATTTTTTTAGTGAAATGGTATAGCGGGCATTGGGAGTGTCGGCTTATGCCACCCAGACCACCAGCTCAACTTTCCACTCAACCCTTGGTCCAGTGATCATGCACTTTTCATGGTGGAAATCCTACGTGTCATAAGTCGGAGTTGGCACCTCCGGCTTTTGACATTAATTTTCTGGTGGTTTTAGGGTTTTGGTTTAAGGGTTTTTGGTGGTTTTAGGTTTTAACTTTTAAAAAATTGTTAAGTGGTTGTGTTTAGGGTTATTTATCTATGTGTGTTGATGATTTTTATGAAAAATTCCAAATTGTGTTTTGTTAATATGTATTTGTTTTAGAGTTTATAAAAGTTAGATTATTATTTAGAGTTTTTTTTTTTGTTTTTTATGATATGTAAATAACGGAAACAATCATAATTTTCACATTAATGGTTAAGTTAACGTGTTTAGAGTTAATTATTTATGTATTGTGATCGTTTGTATGAAAATTTTAAAATTGTGGTTTGTTAATATATATTCGTTTTCGAGTTTAGAAAAGTTAGATTAAGGTTTATGATATGTATTTTAGTGTTTTATGATGTAATAATGGGGAAAAAAACAATTATTTGACATAAATGAAATCACACTTTTGATTAATCTGAAATACAACATGACACACCTAATCCGAAATACAAGTAATACAGGATATCACTACCGTTGGTTACATATACACGTATGGCTACGACTGTTGTGACATGTCTGTCCAGAACCACGACACGTTCTCGGTCTACTTCCGCTCGCCTGGTCCATTTCGTTACGAATTCTTCTTTGTTTCTTTCTCCCTCTTTTTGTAACAATCATTGTTTTATCCGCTTCGATCGTCCAGTTTGCTTCTCGCCAGTAGTCCTCGTGACGCAAGCCCTTAAGTGTCGGGGCATACAGTTTTCTCCACGTGGTTGTGTTGTAGAGGTTAACAACCGTTATTTGTGTAGTTTGATGGTTTCTTCGTCTAGGACCATTGACGTGTCCATCAACAGCCATGTCATGAGAACAAATAAACCTCTGAACTTGCCACTTTCCACAAGTGCAAGATTTAGCCGAAAAATTGACCTCGTATTTGTTCCCCCCACCCATGGTTATTGGATCATTTGTCTCTGCCTGGTAAATCCCATTTGGTTCATCGTAAGGTGTTACCCTTTGATGAGTTTCATATGATCCGCGTTGATTGTAGAGTCTCCACATGCCATTGAAAGTGGCGAGCTACAACTTCTAGCTTTCTTGGAGTTTTGTACGAAGTGTGCTCTACACAGTTCGAATGTAGCTTCAATGCATGCCTTGATAGGCAGCATGCGCACCGTACGTATGACATTGTTATATGATTCGGCTATGTTTGTTGTCATGTTTCCCCAACGTACATAGCCTTCATCATACAACAACGTCCACGTGTCCAAACCAATATTCTTTAGCTACCTCCAAGCTTCGCTATTAATCGCTCTTAGCTGACCAATCGCGTAATTATACTTTCTTCGATGAGATGCAGTGCCGATCTCCCAACGCCATTTTTTCAGCTTCTGGTTTTGAAACTTCTTCATAAGGTTACTTCTTATGTGTCTCAAACATAATCGATGATCCCAATCATCCATTTCACTCATTGCGTTGATCAAACCTATGTGACGGTATGAAATCACACACAATTTACTGGTTGAATGTACGGCAACATGATGCCTGAAGTTGTGCATAAACTAGTGCCAGCTTTCATTTGTCTCACTATCAGGCGTAAGGGAGAGGAAGTATATTCCCGTTAGCATTTTTTTGTCACGGTTGTAAGAAGCTTTCCGCGATAGTTTCCTTTTAGATGAGTCTCATCGACACATATGACGGGAATACAGTGCTGGAAGGCTTCGATGGCAGGTCCGAACGCCCAGAATACATACTTAAATTTAAACGTACCGTTTGGGTTTGTAGTCGGGGCATGCAACCATCTGAAAATGGTAGCCGGGTTTCTATGGACTAATTCGTCCATGTACTTCGGTAGTTCATCAAAATTGCTCTCCCATGTTCCGTAGAGCCGTTCAATAGCAATTCTACGCGCGTTCCATGCTTTACAATAAGACACGTCCACGTCCCAAGTAGATTTGGCAGTGGCAACGATCTGTTTTACACGATAAGCAATGTTTACCTTGATTTGGTTGACAATTTTTGTTGCAATCATGCTTGCAGACAAAGAACGGTTGTTGTTCCTAGAGACGTTCCAATGCAGTTGTGGACAGGGTCCCAAACTACCAGACGCCATATTCCCATTTTGTTTCTGCAAGAACCCCTAGAAGTCCATTGACATGGATAATGATGTTCGTCGTTTACGTAGTCCGGACTATCTGTGTAACATATTTCTTTCCAATGCCTTGGCCTTGTATCTTTAATCTACATTTCCCGATTATGTTTAAGATTTCATATCGTAATGGCATACACACATTGAGCCTTTCTCTTGAAGCACATGCCGAGACGTGGGTCCTCTCCTTCACACCAGAAGTCCACTGCTTCATCATCTTCGTCGAATGGAAGACGATTCCATTCTTCCTCGTTCACGAATCCAACACTTGATTCCACAAAAACTTCATCATCTTCCTGACGAGGTTCGAAGACATCATGACGTCCTTCGTCTTCTGAAGCTTCTCCAAGAACGTCATAGTCACTTACTGTATATTCTTGCACTTTTTCATTATCGTCTTCTGAATCATCGTTTTCAGCAAAAAAATCTTCCTCTTCCGGTTCACGGTGTGGGTGGCCTTCGTGTTGGTCTTCATCCGGGTCCTCCTCAGCTTCGTGATACTGTTATGTATAGCTTGATGGGAATAAGTCTTGTGAATGTTGATGATGTGGTTCAACATAACTAGATTGGTGAAACTGGTTGCTATAGGATGAAGGAAACAACACTTGAGACTCTTGAGGATGCTGTATTTGAATGTTCCGCAACTGATCTGTAAAACTAATGTTGGTTGGTTGAACTACTGGCAGAAATCGGGCTTCAAGTTGAGGCTGATATGCTTGGTTGTTTGCATTTAAAACATATGCCGCTTCAAATGTATCATCGTCTACAATGTCGCTTTGAAACACGTGGTCTCCATAGGTGTACCAAAGAATTATTTCAAGTTAAAAAATTGACTAGATAACACGAATTTGGAGTACACCATGTGTTTAAGATGAGCAAAATCAACCCTCTTCTGATAGGAAAAACAATACGGGTTGTCGAATCATTGCCATTCAAGAAACCGTTTTGAAATACTAGTTCATTTCCACAAACTAGATGGACAACGAATGGGGAAATTGTAGACATGGTTTTAGGGGTTTGTATGAAAGTTGTGTGACATTAACGGTTTAAAATAATTTGTGATGTCTATGGAGTGTGATATGATTATATATTTAAAGAATCACTTGTAATCTGATAAGATAAGATAAAAATCTCGGGATTCAACCTTGTCCAGTGAAAATGCCACGTAGGTATTGTATATGGATAAAAGTCAATGTTGCTAACACCGGCTTATTACCAACTTTTGACTGACAAGTGTAATGAGTTGGTCAGTGGAATCAATTCCCTGACAACCTTTATTAAAAGCCTGTTTGATGTTAATAAAACACTGTTTCACCTACTTTAACCCTATTAAGTTATTATCTGATAAGATAAGATAAAAATCTCGGGATTCAACTTTGTCCGGTGAAAATGCCACGTAGGTATTGGATATGGATAAAATCCGGTGTTGCTAACACCGGCTTATTACCAACTTTTGACTGACAAGTGTAATGAGTTGGTCAGTAGAATCAATTCCCTGACAAGCTTTATTAAAAGCATGTTTGATATTATTACCAACTTTTGACTGACAAGTATAAAGAGTTGGTCAGTAGAATCAATTCCCTGACAAGCTTTATTAAAAACGTGTTTGATGTTAATATCAACCCTATCAACTAAATATCTGATAAGATAAGATAAAAATCTCGGGATTCAACGTGGTCCAGTGAAAATGCCACGTATGTATTTAATATGGATAACTTTAGACAGTATTAAATAGACACTTGAATGCATAGGTGTATCACACAACTTCTATTCCCAAACCCGACCTACACAATCCGGCAACAAATTTAATCTCATAACCATGGCTTCTTCCAGCAATTCGTATGCAGACACCTGTAATATCATGGACACCATTTTCAAACATATATAAGAAGATAAAACGCGTTACGAAAAACTAAATTCCCTTATCAAAAGTTTCGAGCTGATAATGAAAAAATCCAACTCATACAATCACTTCAAGATAACCCCCACCTATCATTTTTAGAACAAGATTATCGCAACCTCCTTCGTCTGTACTGCGTGAAAGATTGGGAAAATACGTCGAAATGTACTGAGTTCCTCAGTCGGATTGATCTTCTACATGCGGTCAACATCTTCGAAAACAACGAACAACCTATCATACCCGCTGAAAGTGCTGAGGAATTTTTCCTTCACAGAGACAAAGGAACAAATGAAGACGACCAATATTGTGAAATTGATTTTTTACAAGACGACGTCAAATGTTGTAGAACGTTTTGGGGTGTTTTGTTAGGTTTATGCAAGACAATGCATTGTGGAAAATTGTAAGCTTTTGATATTTCTAATTTAAAGTTTTTTTTTGTATATTATTAATTTTTTTCGTTATTTCAGCATGTCGATGCATGGATAAGGCGGTCACAACTGGTTCATATACATTTAATAGAAAAGGAACCAGTTCGCACAAAAACCAGGTATGCAGTTGTGCCTATATCGTTTCATGGAGATTTTTTCGATCATCATAATTGGGGATAAAAACTTTGATCTAGCGCATGGATATATAAAACCATATATACGTTGGAAGAACGTTGATTCAGTCCTTATTCCAATTTGTTGTCCAAATAATTATTGATTTCTTATTTAATATAAACTTGCTGAAAATAAGTTGACCATTTATGGCTGTGATAAATCTGCTACTCCGACCGTATATATGCGAAACATAAAATCATTTTACCAAAAAAACATACTATGGTTTTATTACTGTCACACCCCGCTAATGCGGAAACACGAGATGTGAAGAGCAAAGAATCATTTCACGAGTTATACCAAAAGTCAACGGTTCAAGTCATTTAAATTGAATTTGAAAAAGTATCATGTTCAAAAGATACAACCAAGATTCGTAAGTTTAACACGACAAATACATAATAAAGTATTTTAATAAAAATTCCCAGATTACAAAGGTCTTTTCCCGAATTACACTTCACATAACTAGGTTGACCCGCCTGAGCAATGCACTTCATGACTTACGCCTACTTTCCTGAAACATGAGATAAAGTGTCAACTACAAAAAGTAGTGACTGAGTTACAGTTTAAGTTTCTCGGCAAAAGTTTCGGTTAGTATATAAAAGTAAAAAGATTCCCAAAGGGAGGTTAGCGGAGAAAGTCGCTTAAAGTTTATATACTTTTAAAGTTTCAAAGTAACGGGCGACTCAATGCCCTAAAGTTTGTACAGACCAAGTAGAACAATATTTAGTAAAATCATAGTTGCGGAATCAATCGCTAAAAGAGTTGCGGAATCAATCGCTAAAAGAGTGTATATATGCGTATAAGTAACTAATTAGATTCTTGTATCAACCTCTTGGCATTTTATAACTTAAGTGTTCACACTAAACCGATTATTCGACCATGAGGCCCCTTACCCCGCCTATCCTACGGGGAGTATAAAAGATCATAGTAACATGTACTTAGACTGCCATCTAAGCAAGGAACGGTTCTTTCCTAAGTATCGATACCCATTATTACTAAACGGCTCAGAAGTTAATAGTGTGTAGAGTTCTAAAAAGCAGATGGGCACTAAGTAATTTTGTTTCAAAAAGATAGTAGGCACTTAAGAATCGCGTTGTAATCTCATCAAGGGTTGGTCTCGCATACAAGTAATCAATAACTAGTTTAGCCAAAGTGTTTACGCATAAAAGTTTCACAAGTTTCCAAAATAGATCAATAGTTTCATATAGTTTCCAAAAGTTCACAATAGTTACATAAGTTTGTAAGAGTTTCCAAAGGTTCACAAAAGTTTCATAAGTTCATAAAAGTTTCAAATAGTAAGTAGCCAATAAGGGGGCAAGCCGATAAGTTTAAATATGTAAATAGCCAATAAGGCAATAAAGTGTTTTTACGTATATGAGTTTCACAAGGTTTCCAAAATAGATCAATAGTTCGTAATAGTTTCAAAAGATACACTATAGTTGTACAAGTTCACAAAAGTTTCCATAGGCAAATAGTTCGTAAATTCATTGTACGTAAAGTCAAAGTTCATAAAACAGTTGCACATAAAAGATATAGTTCAAAAACAGTATGATCTCATGTTTCCCCCAAAAAGAGTACTTAAAATACAAAAGTAGATAGGGGTGTAACTCACGGGTTGCGAAGATAAGGAATTCGGAAATCGATTGGAAATGGGAGCCGGGAATCACGGAACGCCTATAATACCAAGATTGTTCAATAATTATTATCTTATTATGTTCATTTATATAATATAATAGATAAGATTTTATTAACATTTAAGTGTCAAGGTCCAAATTGTCCAAAATCGTCTGAAACGGTTAATGTTACGTTTTTGTCCGAAAGTCCAATTTAACGTTTATTATTATCACGTTACAAGTGATTTTGCTCGCTGAGGTGGTTTGCATTTTTCTAAGGAAATTTGGGCAGCGCTTCCGCGCCCAAATTTCATATCCCAAAATGCAATTCCGCTTCCGCTCACAAAACACATATATCACGATATCCTGATTAATCTAGTCCATTTTAAGTCTAAATAGTCCATACGAGTCCCAAATATTATTAATTTAATCCAACTCAGTCCCAAAATAATAGTTACGAAAAGTCAGCGGTGCAAACGAGTTCAAAACGTCCAAATAACGAATTTTCGGGAGAAATGGATGGGTTGTGCGTCGTCTTGGGCCTTAGGAACGACGCACAGAAGGCAAAAATGCCCGCTGCGTCGTCCTAGTGCCTTAGGACGGCGCACAGATTATGAATTTCGGATTTTTCGAGCAAAACGTTTATTTTAGCCACGGATTTCGACATGCAATAAGACTAAACTTAATAAAACATCATTTTAACAGTTTTTAAAGTGTTTTTAACCATAAATTTCTAGATCCAAAGGTTATTTTGGTTAAAAATCGTTTTTGACCATAAAACGTTGTAAATCTTTGTAAAAACTTGTTTTTAGACTTTAGATCATACATGCAAGTATTTAAAACAGTAAGGAATGATAAAAGAGTGATTTCTACCGGAGGGAATTGGATGGATTGAGTTTTTGACGGATTTAGAGCTCCAAAAATTGGTAAAATGCTTGAAACCGAAAACAACTAGCTTCCCCTTGCTTCCCTTGATTGTTCAAACGTTTTTTATGGTTAAAACTTGAGTTTTTGTGGCTGGAAATAACTGGATTTGGGGAAGCTTTGAGAGAGTTTTTGTGTGTGTGTGTGTTTTTGTTTAAGTAAAATGGTAAAATGAAAGAAAAGAAAGAAAGGTGGTAAGAAATGTGTTTGGGACTGTCAACTTTCAGTAATGATGGTAGAAAAACGAGTGGGATTGGTTTAAAATTTGGTGGAATCGAGACATGCAGAAAATCCGAATTATTTGCAAAATTGGTCCTGCCAGGACGGCGCACAAGGCCTGTGTGCGTCGTCCTGGACCATTTTTGTAATAAAATTTGAGTTTTTGCTGTTTTTGCGTTATTGTTTCGTTGGACCTTTTCGTTAACTAAAAGTTCTTAATTATGATACGTTGTGAACTTAGGAAAGTTCATTAGGTGTTTTCTTGGTATTAGGTCTTATATAAATTGATTCCGGGTGTGATTCCGACACTGTCGCGTTTCCGGTTATTGAACAGTTAAAGACAACGACAGACACTAAGAGAGGCATAGAGTATAAAATGCACCTGAAATTGGACGGTTGTCACAATTACAATATAAGACATAATAGAGCAATGGTCGAGCAAGTACCTCCTCCGGGGTCTGACCCATTGATTTATTTGAAAATTGTCAAACAATATTTGGGTAGTAAGGCGAACTCTGATTTGTTTGTATGTATGTTTATTCACTACCTGGTCACTGGTGAACCCTCAAATATAGTTACACCCGATGTATCTGATGATCAACTACTGGATTTCAGAAAAAGGATGGCTACTATACTTTATGTTTAGACTTTCAATGTAGGCTGATACTTACGTTGTCATAGGTGAACTCGACCAAAGGGGAGGTGAGTATCTCGACTTCCTACGAACGCAACTACACACGCTCTCAGCATCTCTTCAAGCGTTTGGATCGTCCTCTCACTCTGACCATCGGTCGGAGGGTGGTATACGGTGATGAGGTCTAGTCGCGTCCCTAGCGATTTCTGAAGGGCATTCCAAAAAGACGGGACGTAGATCGACTATCCTTATCGGAGATAATGGAGAGATGTGCTCCGCGAAGGGAGACGATCTCGTTGATGTAGATTTGGGGGGGGGTTCGATATTCCGCCTTGACCTTGGAGCAAGTGAGGCACTTGGCTATATACAAGGCGATATCCTCTTTCATGCCCGAACCTTGACGTAGTGGGTTACGTCTGGTCTGAGTTCGAATTCCTTCTTGGTTGGCCACATGACCAGGGAAATGTACTTCTCGGAGCCCAAATTCACGCTTCGAGAATTTGGCGTACGATTTCCGACTTCTGGGGAGTTCTAGAATGAGCTTAAGGTGTTTCACATGATCTTCCTTGTTCGTGGAGTATATGAGAAAGTCGTCTATGAATACGATTACGAATGTGTCCAAGTATGGCCAACACACTCCGTTCATTAGGTCCATGAATACTGCTGGTGCGTTGGTTAGACCAAATGGCATGACGGGGGATTCGTAATGTCCGTATCGAGTTCGAAATGCGGCTTTAGGAACGCCGGTTTTACTTACACGAACCTAATGATAATCTGGGCGGAGGTCTACCTTTGAGATGTAAGTTGCTTCCAGCAACTGTTCGAATAGGTCGTCGATCCTCGGGGGTGGTTATCGATTCTTGACGGTCAGCCTGTTAAGTTCGCGACAATCGGTGCACAAACGGAGGGATCCGTCTTTCTTTTTGATAGGGGGAAATGGGGCTCCCCCGGGGGAAACGAACTCGGACGAAGGAGACCGAGTTCTAAAAGTTCCTGCGTCTGCTTTGGCAGCCATTGCATCTCGGGTGGTGCTAGACGGCATGGTGTCTTGGCAACCGGTGTTGTGCCAGGAACGAGGTCTATTCGGAATTTCCACTTGTCGATGCGGCGGTAGCCCAGGCAAATCCTCAGGAAAGACTCTGGGTGATCCTTGACTACAGGAATGTCTTGGACTCGGCTTTCCTTAGGTTTACGTCTGGCGACATGAGCGAGGGATGCGTCGTAGTCCTTCTCGAGGTACTTGCGCCTTTTTAAGGAAGACATGTTTTAAAGTTGTCATCCAGGTTTGCCCTCCTGAATGACGAGAGTTTTACTTTCTGAAAGGGGGAATACGGATGAGTATGTCGAAACAGACGGTCTCGGCTCGAAAATGAGATAACCAGTCCATTTCGACGATAACGTCAAAGCTTTCCAGTTCGATGGGAATGAGATTGATGGGGAAGGTTTTTGTCAGATGGGTGTATCGAACATCCTAAGATTGTATTCATAGCTTCGAACACTTGACCGTTGGCATATTCGATAGAGAGCTACCCTTAAGAACTTTAGATCCTAAGTAAATGAGGGGTCTAAATTCTAAGGAGACAAAACTTCTTTCAGCTCCTGAATCGAATAGCACGGAAGAAAAATGGGAATTGATAGAAAACGTACCCGCACTGCATTGGGTTCCGGACGTGCCTCCTTGGCTGTGATTGCGAGAGTACTGAAAGTTTTCGTGGTATGCGCTATGGGGAAAGTCCCACGGAGGTGTTGGTCGCTCCCGCACTCGAAGCACGCCGGTTTCCGACCCTGGTTGTTTGTCCTGCCTTGGCAGTACTTGGCAAAATGGCCCACTTTCTGGCATTTGAGACATGTTGGGCAGTTACCGGAGTGGTGAAAGTTGCACTTGTCGCATCTCGGGTGCGGTCCAGAGTAGGTTTGGGTTACGGTTGTGGGTTTCTTGTTGCTGTTGCCCCATGTGGGTTGATGATGAACCTTCCTTTTCTTACTCTCCCTTCGCTGGATGCGGGCTGGAGGGAAATGGAGGCTGTTGGTTCCATGGTTCTCGTCCTCATCCTGTTGGATTGGTACAGGAGGGAGAAAGGGTTTATTGTTTCCGAGGTGTTCACCTTCTTCTTGTTTGATGGTGGTTGGGAAGAAGGGAATGTTATGGTCATGGTTGTCCTCTGGGTAGTCTACGTTGGGGTTGTCGTCCCCGAAAACTCCGTTGTTGACCCCAGCGATGATCTGGGCGATAATGCTTGGGAGTGCCGCTTTGAACTGCGCAGTGATCTGCTCAGCTATAAGGTCAACGCGGCTTCTCTTGGGAGGCATGGTTCTACAATGGAAAGAAGTAACTAGTTTAGGACGCACGAATAGGAATTAGTGATAAGAATTTAACTCAAGGGTTAATAGCAACAATACACAGGAGTTATTATGAACGGATAATTAGCACATGCACGATGATGATTCAAACGATAACAATAGAATGGTTCAACGACAATATCAGGGTTCACACGACAACGACAAGTATAGACAATAAGGTAGAAAATTGCCATTAATAATAATAATAATGAGTCAAGTACATAGTTCGGAATAAGAAAGAGAGAGTACGATACAAAGGAAATAAAATAAGAATGGCTTTGGGTTGTGTTCAATGGAAAATTACAACTCGAGCCTTTGGTACAAATACAAAGGAAATCTGATTACCGACGCCCCTCAGAAACAACTTGGCAACAATGACCGCCAACAGAGTCCCCATGATCAGACACGCCCCAACGAGACGCTGCACAGTTCGTGCCGTGGCTCGGGTCGATGCGATGACTCGCAACGACTGCTCGGACAACTGATGCGCAGCATCGGTGACTTCGCTGATGAGGAGCCCCTGTTGCTGGGTCTCCTCTGCAAGTCCCCGAACCTCTCGGTGGAAGTGAAAGAATGCGGCTGGCGGGGAAGACTGAAGGGTAGGTGGAATCGTAGGTCGGGAGGGTCCGGTCTCTAGGGCACGTCGCCTCTCCTCTGGGAACTGACGTTCCGAATGGTACCGATCAATGGTCGGTGTACGCGAGACACCCGCGTACAGATCCCTGAACGAAATATGGAGAGGAGCGGGTCGAGACGGACCGGACTGTGTCCGGCCATCCGATCCGGCAGACGGCCAGGGAGGATGACATGCTTATGCGCGGTCAACCTGGAGCGGGGCCCTTGGGACGGCGGTGATGCTGTAACGGGCGCTGGTGGAGGAGGTGGTAGTACAGTCCTCGGGCTGGACCCGATACTGCTGCTGATCGCCATCGACGTATCCTCTGTCGGGTCGGTCGTCTGGTGACGCTGACTTTCGGAGGCCGTGTGGCCCTTTGAAGGTCCGCGCGATGGGGAAACGGCTCGGGAGGGGATCGTGACTGAGATCGAAAAGGTGATCGCGAACGGGGTGACTGAGACGTGACGGATCTGCGAATATCGAGTTACACAAGTACGGGGGAAACTAAAAATAGGAAAAACGTAAGTAAAATGCATGCACGGGTCAGTTATGTGAGAATCGGGAATTGATAAGACCGGGAATTTTTCGACCCAAAAACCGTTAACGATAGCAACTCCTTTTCCGTTCTTGCATAATTCATTTTGAACTATGCATGGTTGATCAAGTCACGCATAGTTGAAAAAGATAATCATGCAATTGCGGAAAATAATATACTAAAGTTTGAACCCGAAAATGATCTTTCTGAAAAGTCTTGGTTATAGTTTTGGTTTCGAAA
The DNA here is from genome assembly GCA_910822075.1 of Senecio squalidus. Classification (NCBI taxonomy): domain Eukaryota; kingdom Viridiplantae; phylum Streptophyta; class Magnoliopsida; order Asterales; family Asteraceae; genus Senecio; species Senecio squalidus. The sequence continues at coordinate 35,468,505 of CAJVGC010000508.1, forward strand.
ACTTTTTGAAAATTTTTAAAACCGTTTTCACTTTAACCTGGCTCTGATACCAAGTCTGTCACACCCCGCTAATGCGGAAACACGAGATGTGAAGAGCAAAGAATCATTTCACGAGTTATACCAAAAGTCAATGGTCTAAGTCATTTAAATTGAAGTTGAAAAAGTATCATGTTCAAAAGATACAACCAAGATTCGTAAGTTTAACACGACAAATACATAATAAAGTATTTTAATAAAAATTCCCAGATTACAAAGGTCTTTTCCCGAATTACACTTCACATAACTAGGTTGACCCGCCTGAGCAATGCACTTCATGACTTACGCCTAGTTTCCTGAAACATGAGATAAAGTGTCAACTACAAAAAGTAGTGAGTGAGTTACAGTTTAAGTTTCTCGGCAAAAGTTTCGGTTAGTATATAAAAGTAAAAAGTTTCCCAAAGGGAGGTTAGCGGAGAAAGTCATTTAAAGTTTATATACTTATAAAGTTTCAAAGTAACGGGCGAATCAATGCCCTAAAGTTTGTACAGACCAAGTAGAACAATATTTAGTAAAATCATAATTGCGGAATCAATCGCTAAAAGAGTTGCGGAATCAATCGCTAAAAGCTTTGTGGAATCAATCGTTAAAAGCTTTGCGGAATCAATCGCTAAAAGAGTTGCGGAATCAATCGCTAAAAGAGTTGCGGAATCAATCGCTAAAAGAGTGTATATATGCGTATAAGTAACTATTTAGATTCTTGTATCAACCTCTTGGCATTTTATAACTTAAGTGTTCACACTAAACCGATTATTCAACCGTGAGGCCCCTTACCCCGCCTATCCTACGGGGAGTATAAAAGATCATAGTAACATGTACTTAGACTGCCATCTAAGCAAGGAACGGTTCTTTCCTAAGTATCGATAACCATTATTACTAAACGGCTCAGAAGTTAATAGTGTGTAGAGTTCTAAAAAGCAGATGGGCACTAAGTAATTTTGTTTCAAAAAGATAGTAGGCACTTAAGAATCGCGTTGTAATCTCATCAAGGGTTGGTCTCGCATACAAGTAATCAATAACTAGTTTAGCCAAAGTGTTTACGCATAAAAGTTTCACAAGTTTCCAAAATAGATCAATAGTTTCATATAGTTTCCAAAAGTTCACAATAGTTACATAAGTTTGTAAGAGTTTCCAAAGGTTCACAAAAGTTTCATAAGTTCATAAAAGTTTCAAATAGTAAGTAGCCAATAAGGGGGCAAGTCGATAAGTTTAAATATGTAAATAGCCAATAAGGAAATAAAGTGTTTTTACGCATATGAGTTTCACAAGGTTTCCAAAATAGATCAATAGTTCGTAATAGTTTCAAAAGATACACAATAGTTGTACAAGTTCACAAAAGTTTCCATAGGCAAATAGTTCAATTCATTGTACGTAAAGTCAAAGTTCATAAAACAGATGCACATAAAAGATATAGTTCAAAAACAGTATGATCTCATGTTTCCCCCAAAAAGAGTACTTAAAATACAAAAGTAGAGAGGAGTGTAACTCACGGGTTGCGAAGATAAGGAATTCGGAAATCGATTGGAAATGGGAGCCGGGAATCACGGAATGCCTATAATTCCAAGATTGTTCAATAATTATTATCTTATTATGTTCATTTATATAATATAATAGATAAGATTTTATTAAACTTTAAGTGTCAAGGTCCAAATTGTCCAAAATCGTCCGAAACGGTTAATGTTACGTTTTTGTCCGAAAGTCCAATTTAACGTTTATTATTATCACGTTACAAGTGATTTTGCTCGCTGAGGTGGTTTGCATTTTTCTAAGGAAATTTGGGCAGCGCTTCCGCGCCAAAAATTTCATATCCCAAAATGCAATTCCGCTTCCGCTCACAAAACACATATATCACGATATCCTGATTAATCTACTCCATTTTAAGTCCAAATAGTCCATACGAGTCACAAATGTTATTAATTTAATCCAACTCAGTCCCAAAATAATAGTTACAAAAACTCAGCGGTGCAAACGAGTTCAAAACGTCCAAATAACGAATTTTCGGGAAAAATGGTTGGGGTGTGCGTCGTCATGGGCCTTAGGAACGACGCACAGAAGGCAAAAATGCCCGCTGCGTCGTCCTAGTGCCTTAGGACGGCGCACATATTATGAATTTCGGATTTTTCGAGCAAAACGTTTATTTTAGCCACGGATTTCGACATGCAATAAGTCTAGACTTAATAAAACATCATTTTAACAGTTTTTAAAGTGTTTTTAACCATAAATTTCTAGATCCAAAGGTTATTTTGGTTAAAAATCGTTTTTGACCATAAAACGTTGTAAATCTTTGTAAAAACTTGTTTTTAGACTTTAGATCATACATGCAAGTATTTAAAACAGTAAGGAATGATAAAAGAGTGATTTCTACCGGAGGGAATTGGATGGATTGAGTTTTTGACGGATTTAGAGCTCCAAAAATCGGTAAAATGCTTGAAACCGAAAACAACTAGCTTCCCCTTGCTTCCCTTGATTGTTCAAACGTTTTTGATGGTTAAAACTTGAGTTTTTGTGGCTGGAAATCACTGGATTTGGGGAGGCTTTGAGAGAGTTTTTGTGTGTGTGTGTGTTTTTGTTTAAGTAAAATGGTAAAATGAAAGAAAAGAAAGAAAGGTGGTAAGAAATGTGTTTGGGACTGTCAACTTTCAGTAATGATGGTAGAAAAACGAGTGGGATTGGTTTAAAATTTGGTGGAATAAAGACATGCAGAAAATCCGAATTATTTGCAAAATTGGTCCTGCCAGGACGGCGCACAAGGCCTGTGTGCGTCGTCCTGGACCATTTTTGTAATAAAATTTGAGTTTTTGTTGTTTTTGTTGTTTTTGCGTTATTGTTTCGTTGGACCTTTTCGTTAACTAAAAGTTCTTAATTATGATACGTTATGAACTTAGGAAAGTTCATTAGGTGTTTTCTTGGTATTAGGTCTTATATAAATTGATTCCGGGTGTGATTCTGACACTGTCGCGTTTCCGGTTATTGAACAGTTAAAGACAACGACAGACACTAAGAGAGGCATAGAGTATAAAATGCACCTGAAATTGGACGGTTGTCACAATTAAAATATAAGACATAATAGAGCAATGGCCGAGCAAGTACCTCCTCCGGGGTCTGACCCATTGATTTATTTGAAAATTGTCAAACAATATTTGGGTAGTAAGGCGAACTCTGATTTGTTTGTATGTATGTTTATTCACTACCTGGTCACTGGTGAACCCTCAAATATAGTTACACCCGATGTATCTGATGATCAACTACTGGATTTCAGAAAAAGGATGGCTACTATACTTTATGTTAGACTTTCAATGTAGGCTGATATTTCGACTTATGTAATGTTTTATGTTTTTTATTTTAAATATGTAATGGTTTATGTTTAATCTATGTAATGTTCTATTATATTATGTAATATTTTTATTTAAAATATTGAATGTTTTTATGTAATGTTTTAAATATGTAATATTTTTAGTTAAATATGTAATATATTCTTTTAAATATGTAATATTTTTATTTAAATATTTAACTTTTTAATAATAAATAGTTATAGTTTTTATTTAAACATTTAATGTTTAATTTTTTAAATATGTAATATTTTATTTAAAATCTCTAATCAAAACAAAAAACACAAGATTCATTAAAAGATAACAAAATTACAACACAATACTTAATACATTTATTAAACCATAAAAAACATTTATTAAAACATAAAACACAACGACATTAAAGATGACTAAACAGGAGACGTGGAAGATGTGTTCTGCAGATAGTTTAGAAAAGTCGTATTCTCTTCTTGATGGAACTTGATTTGAGCCATAAAGGTTACACCATCTACGTCGTAATTTTTGTGGCCTCCATAAGTTGACAACCCGTAAAAAAATCCATGTTCACACCGACTCAACTTTTTCAACACTTTTACTCAACTTGTATATGTTTTAATTTATGTACGACAGGTAGGTCAAACCATGCATGAACGATAATTAATAACTACGTCTAAAACATATACGGATAGCGGGAGAAGGTATATGGGGTTAAAGTATTACGAAAAACAAACATTTTTACAACATAATTACTAGTCCAACATGAAAGGCATAAAAAAATCTAACTTTGCATTCACCACTTTTGCATGAATTGTTGCATGCATGTATTATAAGTAACCTAAACTCTTTTATTTCTTCTTACATTTCATCATATCAGATCATATAAACATATGCTATATATGCCTAAACATAGTCCAAATAATAAAAGATTACAAAACTTGTTAACCGAAAATATGCATTCTCTTAAAAAACGATTTTATATATGTTAAATATATAAAATGAACAAAGTGCCTTGAACATAATATACTCTTATGTTTATAAAAATTATGGTCCAAGAATCATCAATTTTGGACATGGTTTGGTATTTAAAAGATATTTTATACAAAAACATTCACGAATCAAAACACCTACTGCATACCCGAGAACTCTTTTATTAAACTGTACCAAACGGTTTTGAACCAGAGGTTTACACCATAACCATCTTAAAGATAACTCAAATAAGGTCGTTTCGATATAAGGCACGTCAAAAACGGATAAATAATGAGAGAGTTATGCCACTTTTAAAATGGGTTCTCTTCTTGAGAAACCCTAAAACCAACAGCCGCCTTTTTATTCATCACGAACCCTCTGTTTAAACTAAAATGGTGAGACCACTTACATTTGAAAGATAACTCAAATACAGTCGTTTCGATATAAGATTCATCAAAATCAGACAAGAAACGAACAAGTTATGACTCTTTAAAGTTGGTGCAAACTTTAAAGAACATGTTGAGTTTTTATAAACTTTTATAAAAACTAACTTTTAAAACAAACTCGGTAATAATAACGATAACACAATAGTAGGGAACTTTGTATGCGATGATTCCATCTCGATATTTCGTAGTGCCGAGTTTGTTGGGTTTACGATTTAAAGTGCCCCAGCTCCGCACACGATTATAGAATGGTCATTGTATATAATGTCCCGAACGGTGTCGGTTTATTATTATCAAACCCGAACCCAAAACCTACATATCATACATAGCATTTTCCACATGCATTTGGACTAGATTATGGGAACCTTATTTTCAAAACATTAATAGGTCAAGGATTAGACCTACATTAACTCTTGGTTTAGAGTTGCTTACGCTACGTTTTCGCGCCTTTACTGCTTGCTTTTCTAAGGTGGGTTCATAGCCCCGTTTTTACTTTATTTATACAAATCCAGGGGTGAGATATCATGCTCGTATTCTAAACGGACACAAGGACTTAAAAATGTTGCTAGTTGCCTAGGTTACCACTAAGCCTAACTGCAAACTCCCATATCATGAATCGTTAGTTAAGGACTTAAGCCCAATTGTATGGAATAGATCTATTAGGGTTTGACGAACCCTCGCCAGTGAATAGATGATGTAACCCACATCTATAAACCCGACTCGTGGTCTTGAGTCAACTCGGGTGCTTTACCTTTGAAACTTTATATGTTCTTTGGCTATAACATAGGACAACCGTGGGGTACAGATTACTAGTTACGCTTCGATATCATGAGCCTAGGGCGATAGCAATACTATTTAAACTAAAATCTTGTGATCCACTCTCTTACTATATAAACCTGTGAATTCACCAACTTTATGTTGATACTTTAGCATGATAATCTCAGGTGCTTAGTCAATGGGCTTTGACAGTGGGATCTTTGGGATATGTACGCGTCGCATATTTCAACACAAGCTTTTGGGAGTTTTCCCTTGCATTACTTATGGCCTTTTAAGTTATGTATTGTAAATCTCTATTTTCATTGAGAACCCCGGTACCGTCATTTTGATTAAATGTAAAACTCTGATTTTATATCAATGAATATCTTTTGTTAAACAATGTTGTATTTTTAAACGACTCATATAGAGGTCGTTCGCTTATATTCCATTGTTATCTGGGACTCATAAAGTCAACACCTCAAGTCTCGGGAACACGAGATTTGGGGGTGTTACAATAAGTCCTATTAGATTCCGCCCAATGTTTCTGAAACACTGGAATTTTGTCGCAAACGGATTTCCATTTATGCAACAAATCGTTTAACGAGAAAGGGTACTCGTTTCCTCATCATTCCATTTCTTCAAAACCCGAGCCCAAAAGGCCTCATCGTATGGAATCGTTCCATCTCCGGCCATAGCCACCCAACATTCCGCTAACCGGGTTTCTTGATCGAGCCCCCACTGACTTTTACGATTAGCATTCTTTAGGTTTTTTTTCCATAGTGTTAAATTTGGGTAAATTTTGGGTTGTTTTGTATTTACAACAATCATAATATATATATATATATATATATATATATATATATATATATATATATATATATATATATATATATATATATATATATATATATATATATATTTATATATATAGATAAAATTCGGATATTTAGATAAAGAAAAAATCTAGCAATTTACGATAACCAGTGACAAGCATCCATGTGTAAATGGAATCCAAATGGATAGATAACATAATATTAAAAGAAACAAGAAACTCTAAGAAATTACGATAACGAATATAAACATGCCACGTCGAAAATGGTATGGATAAAAAGCCAAAAGCCGGAGGTGGCATTTCCGGCTTATGACGTGGCGCGTAATCCCTGGCTTTCGGTGATCAAAAAGGCTTCATGGTCAACTTTGTCATAAGGCGAAGTTGCCACCTCCGGCTTATGGCTTTTTATCCGTTCCACTTTACACGTGGCTGATTCCTATTGGTTATCATAATTTCTTAGATTTTTTTGTTATTTATCTATACTACGTTATCTATCAATCCGGAATCCACTTTACACGTGGCTAATTCCTGCTCGTAACTTTTCTGCGATATCACGTGGGTCTAATAAAATCTGCAACTTTTGTTTTCTTACTTCACGTGAACTGTCATAGAATTGATAATGATTATGTATGTATGCTTTTTATCCGTTCCACTTTACACGTGGCTGATTCTTATTCGTTATCGTAATTTCTTAGATTTTCCCGTTATCTATCTATATTACGTTATCTATTTATCTATCTATCCATGTATTTTGAATATAAGTTTTTATATATTATGTATTATATATGTTTCCTTATATTATGAATTGAACAAAAACAAATATTAAAACACGAAACAAATTTTTAAACACAAACGATATAAGTTTTTATTAAAACATAAAACATTAAAATACAAACAATAAAACATAACCACATTAAAACATCATTCTCTAGGGGCGACGGGGGAGGGGGGGGGGGGGGGGGGGGGGGTTGTGGTACAAGATGACCGCCCATTCCAATTCCTGACCGGTCTTCTACGTCCGTCTTGACCATCGGCGTCGTTTTGTTCGTTGGGTGGCTGGTTGATATCTAACCCAAAAGCACCAAAACTTTGAATTTGAACCGGGCTAACATTAGTATAAGCTGACCGGCGTTAAACTATATCAGTATTTGGGTCTCTTTCGTAATTTGGTTGTACCCAGTTACTCGGCTCGCCTTGCATATTCGGTTACAACGAAAAGCACGATGGGACTTGAAGAAATTCTTCAATCTTGTCTAGCCCTTCCTGATTTTGGGTACCACTGCCACTAGCTTGGAAATGATGCCCGTACTGGGGTTGAGACCTAGTGTACCCGCCACCGCCCCTTGGAGGAGTTGGAGGACGAGGAACATAAGCATAGGGCTGGCAATGGGGCAGGTCTAGGCCCAGACCCGATCTGACCCAACCCAATAATAGGATCCAATGGATAAAAAAATTGGATCCAACAACCCAAAATCCGATCCAATGGGGCGACCCACTTAAATGGGTCTTCATATAGGTCGACCCATGACCCGATCGGGTCGACCCAAATTCATGTTAGGTTACACTTTTCCTGCTCACCACAACAAGAATTAACTAATACCAACACCAAATTGATTTAGCCGTGGATACATATTCAAAAACAAACTCGTAAATCATCTTGCCATAAAGATCCTCTTGCACATGCTTACCTAATTAATCTCTCTGCCTATACATATACTTATTATATATCTATCACCATTCATCAATTAGTCTTTAATTTTCTATCTTTATTCTTACCATCTCTAAGTTTTGCTTCAAATCGTTAATCTCTGTATATTTAGTTTCGCTCATTATTTAGTGTTTAGTTTTCACCTAATTTAGCTAATTTGCTTGTTTAGATTCGTATTGGTTATTTAATATGAAATTAAGCGATGTATTAATTACTAGGTTAATTAAATTTATAAGGAACGCTCGATGTAGCATATATGTAATTAGTGTAATGTATTCGTTATTTAATATGTATCGTTCGATAACTGTAATGTATCATCTATATCATATCTATCATTAGAGTAAAATAACAAAAATAAAATTATAAGGAACGCGCGATTTAGCATACATGTAATTACAAGTATGTGTGGATTAATGGAGTATTGTTTGATATTGTTGTAGGTTGTATTTAAAGTACAACTTTACTCCATACCCACTGATATACATGTTACGATAAATTATATACCGATATCCGATATAAGTCTATAAGTGGAAAAATGTTTAAGTGCAAGATATTAATATGTTAACGATATTGGTCTGTAATTAACAAAAATGTTAGAAAGTGTTACTTTATCATTTAATAAGTTTTACGGTTTGTTTTAACTTGTTTCCGAGACATTTGAACTCATTTTTGTACATATTTTGATTTTTTTTTATTGTTTTCTACTTCAGCTTAGGAAGCAGTTGAGTGAGAGAGCAACAACTGATCGTTGCATTGACGTTAAGCAACTATGGTGCATGCCAACTTTTACCGGAACTGTAACTCCGCTAAATCAAATTCATGTTAGACAGATGAGCCATATAATGATAAAAATGATTTCAAAAGATTATTACTAAATGGGTCGACCCGGGTCAAGATCCAATCCATTAAATTCGTTGGATTTGGGTCGGATCAAGATCCAATAGCTAATGGGTCGGACTCGGACCCAATTAATTGGATATTGGGTCAGGTCTAGATCCACAAAAGACCCGCTCAGACCCGCCCCATTGACAGCTCTACATAAGCAGGTGGGGGAAACGTATATTGTTGGGACCAGTAATTCATCCGGTCCAAGTTATGTCCATATTCCATAACTTGAAAGGAAATTTGAACAAAATCCTCCCACATCTGCCTATGACCCACTCCACTGTCGATTGCACCTTGTGCGTGATCGTGGATATGCCTGAGTGCTTCGTTCAGCAAATTAAATTTAAATATATAAATATAGTATAAAAATAAATAATATATATAAAATTTTTAATATAATATAAAAATATAAATATAAATATAAATATAATATATAATATAAAATAAGTATATAGATATTACTTGAGTTTATTGAACACCACCCCATTCTGGATACACGTTTGGAGCATTTTGTGCGGTCGGAGACGTGATAAGTAATACAGTTCGTTCGTAGAACCACCACATATAGCCCGGTAGAACCCCGTCTCCTTCTGGTCCAGAGAATTGATAGACATTTGAATGTCTACTGTTCCAACACCCTACTTCCGCAACTTTCTTTTCTAACCAGTCCGTACCACGTCTACACGTAAGCTTATCTTCATGATTTTTCTTATGTTGTCGAACTGTGAATAAATACAACTCCTCGGGAGCCCCTTGTACGTATCCAACCTGTCTGGATACTTTGTTAGGTACATGGGGTTTGGAAACATTCCAATAGACGATCCACCCACAGTATGCCCATAATGCGCGATGATTGGTGCAATCATCCGCAAGTGACCCCAAGACAACGCTATAAGGACACCATATAAATTGCCCCTCGTGTAAGGCGGTGAAAGCCGCACGATATGTAACCAACACATGAGCCGGTGTCGCAGTGTGACTAAAGTGTTGATTCCACCTAATATTCAAAATAATACTCATAAATTTAATTGTAATATTCGTAATCTAAAATATTCAAAATAATACTCATAATAATAAACATAGAATGGTATAAGTATTACTTGCTGCTGGAGAAATATTGGTATTGAATAGGTAAATCCCCTAGTAAAATACGCGGAGTAATCTGTGGCATTCTCTCCCAGGCCCAAATCTGTAGCAAAATTAATGGCCCCTGAATACCTTTCACATCCTTCTTCTCGGCCGCATTACACAGTTTTCGATACAAAAATTTCGAGACTGCACTGCCCCAGCTCAATCTACGAGGTTCAAAGAGCTTGTCCATGTTTTTGAGAAAGTTTAGTGAAACATCATTCGACCTTGAATCGCTAAACACGTGACCACCCAAAATAGCTAAAATATATACTCTAGTTCTTTGTTTATAGCTTTTCTTACTCTTCTTGCACCGTTTTTGAATTCCACCTATTAAAGTACGAATCTTTATCCTACCAGCTTCAACTTCATCAAGGTCTGGAACAAACCCCAAATAGCCATCACAGTCGCTAAGCCATTCATCCTGACTTTTGAACTCCCATTGTCCAGACACCACCGGTCCGTTTATCGGCAAAGCCCACAGAACTTGTACGTCCTGCAATGTAACAGTAGTTTCACCGACTGGGAAGTGAAATGTATGCGTCTCGGGACGCCACCTTTCAACCAACGCGGTAATTAGAGTGTGGTCAAATTTGTGATAACCGGTGCGTAATACACCATCAAAACCCGCACTTATTATCCACTTTCTAACTCTTTCTTTAATGACATCCGTGTGGTCCCAAAGTTTCGCATCACATCTTCTAGATTTTATTGTTTCTAGAGGATCTTGACTACCATTGAATAACCTAGCTGAACGTTGGTGATCACCGTCTTGCAAAAACAACAAACTAGTGTTTCTCGGGGTAGAACTTTCTCCAAATTGCGCCATTACTACCGGAAAATTTTTCGTGACGGAAAATATGTGTTTATGTGTCGGGGAAATGAAATTTGTGTGATAGAATGAAGCAAAACTGCCGGATTTTAAAGACACCAAAAGCGGGAGGTGCCAACTCCGGCTTATACGTGTAAACACATTACTTTTGGTGGGTTTTGGCGTTTTCCTTGCATGTGCATGGTGGTAGACAAGTTGTCATAAACCGGAGGTGCCAACTCCGGCTTATGGATGAGTGGGAATCCGACGTGGAAAGGAGCAAGCTGACTAGAGCAGAGGTTGAGTGGAGCGTGAAGTGGCAGGCATAGGTGGCATAAGTCGGCGTTCCCAACGCCGGCTATACCATTTCTATAAAAAAAAAATCGGTGTCTTCGACTTACACTAATCCGGCAAGGTAAAAGTCCATTCCGGCCAAATTTTCTTCACTAACACCCGACCTGACAACTTTCTGGTATCTCCGCCTATTGTCAAGAAATCAAACTCGTTGTTGACCAACTATCACATGTTGGTGCTACGGTCTTAAAAAATTATCGGCTCTCCAACTCATCGTCGGTCTCAGTGAGATCTTTGATGGTGTGGCTACCATCATTCAACAAACTAATCCGCTAACCAATTTTTATGAAGTCCGATCAAAGTTAATCCTTGAAGAAATCCGAAAGGCGAAACAAGGCATCGTCGGTGCTAACGCCTCGGTTACTGCTCTCGTGTCCACTACTAGTCCTTCTAACGGTCGACGTCCTCCTCACACCAACAAATTTAATCACGGAGGTTGTAGCTCATCTTCTAACCACGAATCAGGGGGTAAATAATGCGGTCGTGGTGGAAACGACAACTCCTCTCAGCAACAAAATCGCGGATTTAGCGGGTAACAAGAGGAGTAGTGGCACCTTTTTGTTGGTTCCCTCTGCAATGGCCCATACCTCCATGTGTTTATCCTACGGAAAGTTGGGTACGAACACCACAAAACAACCGTGGTGTCAGCGGCTTCCTGCTCAAGTTTATATAGTTGCACTACTCCTACCGACATTGAACAAGCTATGCACACAATCAACCTCAATGTTCATGATGAAAAGCGCTTTATATACATTGGTGCTTCATCTGACATGGCTGCACCACAAGGTATTCTCTCGTCCTATATAATAATTTGAGTACTCACAAAAGTATTATCGTATGGAACGGATAAAAAATTCATATTTAAGGAATCAGCCAGGCTATCTTTTCTAACCTTTTACCTCCATTAAAATTGTCTAAATTTTTTCATGCACCTAATCTCATAAAAAATTTATCTTGATTCGTAAACTTTGCATTGATAATCGTGTTTCTATTGAATTTGACTCATATTGTTTTCTTGTGAAGGACTTCCAAACGGGGATCCCACTCGTGACATGCGATGGTGTTGGTGATCTCTACCCTTTAAGCTCCACCGTTTTATCGAATAAAGCATTTTCTCCTTCAACGAATGATTCTTTGATGTTTCTTCGGATGCTTGGCATTCTCGCACTATCTCGGAGAGTCTATTTTACTTATTTATCACATAATAATCTTGTTAATTGCAAACAACTGTCTTCTTCTTCTTTTGTTTGTTAGTCGTGTGTCTTTAGAAAACATACTAAATTGCCTTTCGTTGAATCTATTTCATCTAATTCTAGGCCAGTTGATATTATACACAGTAATGAGTAATGTTGTGACTTCTCCGGTTTTAAGTTCGAGTGGTCACAAATATTACGTTTTATCCACCTTTTAAACTTTTAGTATTTTTATGAACAATCATTTTGCGAAAAAATATTAAAAGTTTTCATTGTGATGTGACAATGGTACCGAATTTAATAACTAAAGATTTAAGATATTGTCACAAAAATTTTAAGGCTTCTTCACTCCATCGGTGGTAATTTCCGTGCCTCCTTGGTGAGTAGTTGCTTCCTTGGTGCCGTTACGTGAGTTGATTTACGAGAAGTTTGCTTTGCTCGGGCCATTGATGAATTTTTAATTAGTGTTTGCTTTGATGAAATCTATGATTTTAGATGGTGAAATCGTACCTTTTTTTTTCATATACCATTACCAATATATATGTCAAATAATGAACTTCAATATCGGTACACATATGGGGTGTAATTAGCTAATATAAACTTTGAAAGCGTATGATCTCATTTTTTAGGGCTTATAAGTCGGGAAAAAAATGGATTTATGAGTTTTTGAAAATATCAAGTGAGAAGCGGGCGTCCGACACAATAAGTATGTTACACTCTAGTGACATTCCTAACATTCCAACTCAAATATTAGGAAAGACAAAGTAAGAGCATGCTATTGTAGACGTTGCAAGATATGTCGGGGAGGTATTTGTTGAGGCCGACCGCATAGGGGAGGGAAATGAAAACCTAAGGTTTGCGAAGTGGACCAATCTTCCATACTGCCTTGACTCTCTTCCTATAAAAAAGCATGATGGGAGCACGAAGAGCTAAGCTACCAATGTCGTGGTAAAGTTATACCTTATAAAGTCTGCCAAACTCAAAGCTAAAAAGGAATAGGGAGACACACTCATTGTCAGAACGAGAACGATCGACGCCCCATAATAGTTGGAATAACAGCCAAACCAAAGGGTTTGTAGCCTAACGATTTATGATGACTCGATTAACCTATAATTTATTTACAGAGCAAGATTGTATTTATGGACTTTTTTGCAAAAATCATTGGTAAGGTTTTTTTTGTTTAAAATGCAAATATTATATTTACACATTTATTTTTTACGAGACCCATGATAAACAAGTAATCTTAGCTCATATTCTCTCCGTTCCATTACGATTGTCATGTTTGAATTTATTAAATCTTAGCTAAGGTAGAATGAAAATAAAGACTTTAAGAAGTCTAACTAAACAATCATAACGAGTATTACTCATCCCAACAGGATAATGGAAGACATACAAGTTAAAATAAAAATAATAAAAGGACAAGACTTTAATCAGCACTCATGATTGATGATAATAAGAAAATAAAAGTAGCCAAAAAATCACCGGTAAGTTATACGATGATAAATAGAACACCGTTGAGTACTAAAACTTTGTGAAGTTTTACATGCGCCAAAAATACAATTAAAGTGAGCGAATAAACCTCGCTTTTGTAACACTACACGTCGCACGACTATAGGTTTATGGCTAATAATTATTAAAAAAAGAATGAAGTTCTCTCAAAACCTTTAAAATCCCAAAATCATCCATCAGCTGGCAACCAAAAACCCCGTGAACAAAACACTTGCCACTGACTAGTTTAAGTAAACGTTAGAAAAAGTTAAAACCAAACAAGCTCTTACTTCTTCTGTTTCTTGGGATCCATAGGGGCTAACCCTGCACCTAAACCAACTGGTGTTTCACCTTGTTGCTCTGGTTCTGGGTTTTGGGTTCCATTGGTGTCCTCGCCACCTGTGTTGTTTTCTGGTGTCATGCCGGAGTTGATTATGTTGAGAAGTTGGGTAAGTGATGGCGGAGGTTGCACCGGGATTTGTGGGCGGACTAAAATACCCTTGGCAGCAGCTTTCTTTCTTGCCTCCGCAACAGCACGAGCAGATCTTTCATCAACCCCTCTACCACCACCTCGAAGAACGTTTTCAACGCCAGCTATCCCGCCACTACCTGAAGCTCCCGAAGCCGCTTGGAATGCTTGAATCAAATCAGGATGAGCCTGTACAAATACCCCCAACCCCAAGACAATATTATTAACAGAGTATTTTTAAACATTTAAATAAGAAAGCTTTGCAGGTCGGCAAAACCCAACTCGAACATTTTCCCAGTCCACATCTCCTCTATAGAAAGGTAATATCTTAAAGATTTATGTTTCGGACATACCTTTAAGAGATCAATTGCTGCTTGGGCAGAAGCGGCATTCGCAGCTTGTCCTTTCTGCTTTTGTGCAACCATCTAATGTCGTATTATCACAAAACTAATTAGAACATTTTCATACTAAAAAATCAACGTTATATCACAAAAGTGCGTCTACCTGGGCCTCTCGCACTTTAAAAGTTTTCAACCAGTTCTGCGAATCACGGGTTCTTGAGTCATCTTCTCCAAGTTGCTTTACAAGTATATCATACGTCTTTTTTTCATGCTGTTAAACAACAAATCATTTTCCAGTCAAAACAAACACCAACTACATAACATTTCATAAACTCCAAAAGGTAGGTAAAAACTCGTGCCTGATGAGAGAGCTTGTAGGCACCAACACAGTTAAAGGCGATTGCAAGTGCATGATAGCAGACAGCAGTTTGGATATGTTCTTCTCCCAAAAGCCTCTCATTCTTTTTCAATGCTTCTTGTAAATAACGAAGAGCCGTATTCATTTTTCCAATATCTTGATACATCATTGCAACATTAATGTATGTTGCAGCAACATCAGGATGATCTGGGCCAGATGACAAGCTTAATAGGAGCAGTGCACGCGACATGTGTCTCAATGCCATTTCTGATTCGCCAAGTCCGTGATGGAATAGGGCCATGTTTCCATAGCTGCAAACAATTGCAAGAGTTAAGTTTTAATCACATGACAAGCACATGCCGTTAAAATCAAAATATCATGTATTCACGGCTAAAAGTAAAGTTTAAAACAGGCAGCACCTGTGAGCTGTGTCTGGATGATCGAGACCAAGGCACCGTTCGTTAATAATAAGTTCCTTATGTTGTTGATTGACTGCTGAATTCAGGTCTCCCGCGTGATAAAGAACCATGGCAAGGTAACTACAAGAATAATAAACTACAGATGATCTCTAAACTTTTCAACAAAAGATCCCTCAGAAAAGAGATAAAAACGTAAAGTGAACAACACTCTGAAATTTTGGAAATCACGAGATGGGATGGGTCTCATTGGTTGGTAACAAGCCAAATGAGGTCAGGTGAATCGGGTCATTCATAATTGTTGACAGTATATAACTCAAAAAAGAATTCTCAAATTTCAACTATCATACCGGCAGCAGATAGCAACATCACGATGCATTGGACCTGTCACCTGTATATTATAATTTAATAATTAAATAAAAAGTCACTCAAACAACACACCATGAGACAAAAGGATCAAAACGCAAACCTGCTGAAGTATTGTAAAGGCTTCAGTAAATAAGGCGTATGCTTCGCTAAGCATTCCCTGCAAGTATGCAACAATTGATCAAATCGGAAATAATTATTCATATAATTTCATGAACATTTATATAGAATCAACTTATATATAAACAAAATTATGACTTGGGTGAATTGGTAAGTTGGAAAAAGGTATGGCTTCCATATCTTTATTATTCTTCCTAAAAACATTTTCATAACAAGAACTAAGTCACAAACCTCGGCCAACTGGATCTTTCCTGTTTCCACAAGTTCCTTTGCTTCTGAACATACAGGTATCGAATGCTTTACTACAGGTTGAAGATTCAATATATCTGATGTTTGGAAAGGTGTTCCTGCACTAAGATCGTACTTTTTGGCAGCTACGGTTACCCCCACCTGTAAAAACATCGTTTTAACAAAGCAGTTCAGTTATCATAAGAGACGGAAAAAAAAACTGTTGATAATAACACGAAGAAACCATAGTCATTACCTTCAGGCAAAGGTTACGAATAACTGAAATCTTTTTGACACGTGACCTTGCATCCTCTGGCAATTCAAACTACAAACAGAGAACACAGCTTAAAAAATGAAATAATATGACAATGGAATATATAGTATTAATCTAAAAACATCAAAGTTTCTGTTACCTGGTATTTAACTTTTGCGAATTCAAGGATATCAGCCCACAAACTTTCAGAACTGAGACTCATGTAGGATACTTGTTTTTTACTGTTAGCACCACCTCCAACTTTCGACCTTGAGTTCCCTTTTGTCTGTTTCCCAGAAGCTTGCGAACCCACAATATCCTGTTTCACATTATGTTACAAGTTTACAATCCCATTCACATAACAACAAACATGATAGGGTGCACAAACATTATTCGACAACGAAATATAGCTAGTAATTTTCAAGACTACTCATTCTAGCAAGGGGTAGTTGTTGACCTTCTTCTGATTTTTGGACTGCGTATTAGAAGCAACGCCTTTCCCGGAAGCTCTCTGGCCATCTCCGAAAAAACAATTAAAAAAGTGAGCAACCGCATGTCCAATATCATGGTCTGCTGTATCTCTTAGGATGTCCTGTAAAACCAAGGGAAGAAAAACATGTCATTTTACCCTACACGTCATTTTAAGCTTTTTACCAAAATAGATATTAAGATAATAACATTCACCTTAAGGATATGTTTTGCACATCTAACTACGATCTCATTGGAACAAATATCCCATAAATGAGGTAAATGCTTGGTGCCATCAGCTACCTGGAAAGAATTCGAAAAGATTAGAGATGTGTCATTTAAAATTAATAATTTCGGTAGTTTAAACGTATATTGTCTGATCTTATTACTTTGCCTATATAGCGAACATTAATCCCATGGGCATGTAGTGCTTCAGTCAATGTCTGACCATCCATTGGTGAAACCTCAAGTAGGCAAAGATCTTGAATGAATTTTGGAAGCACGACGTCTTTTAGATGCAAACTGACCTTGCGTACACTTTCTTCATCAGCAGCAATCTCCTGTTACAATTCCAGTACGGAGCATTAACGAGGGCAAAAGGGAAAGGCTAGGTAATCAATTGGTCAAGACAAATTCGGGTTAAAACAAGTATTTTGAATGAGTTGGATTGATTTGTCCATTTCTTTTAGAACTTGTAAGAAAAACGATCAATATAACAACCCATTTTTTAAATAATCGATTTATGAGGTTAACCACTTTGGAAAACTTTCAACCCATCTTACACATGATCTGCTTCAATTTTAGCTATTTTTATATTTTGTCTATTTGACCCACATTTAACTCAAATTGACCCATTAATGCAATCTCTAAAAGGCACGTTACATATGTTCAAAACCGCATTTAAATCACCCAGAAGCAGCAGGATTACCTCAGGAGTCCCAGCCAATTTAAACTCAGTAAACACATTAGGGTTGAACTGTATATCCTCAGATTTATCTGCCAAGTCAGCAGCTTTAGAGCTAGATTCTTCAACCGTCTTATCTGCCACGTCAGCAACTTTAGAACTAGATTCTTCAACAACCGTCTTATCTTCGGATTCCTGCTGGACAAAAACTAGTATCTAAGCAACATTGAACTACTTTTTGATCCATAAACAAATTATTACAAACATATTACAAGTAACACGAACATACTTCAAATATCAAATGCCTTTTAAATCTATTATGAGTTTATGACATCAATAATCAAAATATTACCAGCTTAGTCTCAGAGGTTTCGGCTACTTTGACCGTCTCAGTTTGACTTTCTGATTCAACATTATCAGCCTCTGAAGACTCTGTGGTTGCAAGTGTTTCCTGTGGCTCAATCTTAGCTTTTGAATTCTTTGCTGCTTCGGCCTTCTCAAATACAACATATATAAATCACATATGTACCGAAAATATTTAAACATAGCAACTTCTACGGAATGTAAACCAAAATTACCTGGCAAAAGGCAGCAATCAGTTCAGGTCTCAAAATACAGAATTTGGAATTTGTTCCTGTATAATTTGCATCACGAGGAGTGACTCGCATCAGGTCCAAGAGATAGTGCCTGGACATAAAAGAATGTATATTTTAGTCAGCATATAATTAAAAACAAAAGCCAATTGTTACCCATAAAAAAAAAAAATACTACGAACACTATTTGCATTATTAAAACATAAAAAAAACAATATATGTAATAAAAATCACCTATCATCACTTCCAACAATGCCCTTGCATTCAACGGGTGCAGCTATTTGGAAAACATTCCCTGATCCATCAAGAACTGTGTGTTCCTTCACCCGGAGACGTTTTGAAGCTTCCAGTACCTAACATCAGATTTGGCTCAGAACAAGTTTTGAAAAGCACACAAGGAAATTACAGAATTGACCGCTTCAACACAACTAGATAACAGAAACTTCCATTAATTAAATAATGAAGGGCAGAAACGAGAAAATGGGTAAAATCACTTCTTGCTAACCTTGGCGTGAAAGTCTTGATTCCAACAGATCTTCTTGCCATTGTCAACAGAACCATACAAAAGTGAATCAGATTTATCACCTTGTAAAATTCCCGGTAGAACACTCTGTGGAAAAAGTAGTTACACAAAAGATAAGATTATATTTGGCAATAATCCAATCACAAACCAATAAACACGTTCAAAGTGATGATTTAGTAAACGTGAATGAAAAAAAAGAAGCACCTGTGCTACTACTCTGTGACCTCTGTAGTCAACAATTGCCATAGCAAGATTATATAATCCAGGAACATCAGCTTCTTGGTATGCTTTTGTGCCTTTTAGATCATTGTTCGAAGATGCGTATGTAGCTTGCTCACTCTCTGCCAACTGTGCTTCTAATGGTGCATCTGAAGCCGATTCTACAACACCATTGACATTATGATTCTCTCCGTTGACCTTAACAGCTCCACTAGATGATTTAGTCAATGCCTTCTCGGAGTGACTCAAGTTCGGCTCTGCCGACTGCTTCTTAGATAACTGCTCGAGATCCGCATCAACAGCAAAACTGAAGAATATGTTGTTGTGAACGTACCTAGAAAAACATACAAAATCTGTTAAATAAGCATTTGATGGTTACTAAAACATTTAGGGGATGCTTTTACGGAACAATTATGAACAATAGTTGCATTGACATCCTACTTACATGTGAAAGCATTCTGGATCGGTTGGATTAATTGGTGGGATGCATCTGCTGATGACTCCAATAGCCCCACTTATTGCAGCATCAACGAAGTCAGAAGATACCTTATAAAGAGCTCTATCTCTCAAGATCCTACGTACAAAAACATTTATATAAAAAAACAATACAACTCCAAGCACAAAAAAAAAAACATTGCAAAATAAAAAACTTCAAACAACAATTTAATTTGTGACATAATATGACAGTGAAGACAATCGCTAATTATACCTTTCTTGAGGGCTAGCATGAGGAAACTCTCTACAGGATTGTAGCTCCTCATTCCAGTCTCTTTGCATACCAATCAATTCACTTCCAAAAGAGAGAGTAAGCGAATTTTCTGCTCTCGCTGCATCACGTCTATGATCTAAATAAAAACAAAACAAACTTTAGCAACAATAACAAGAAAAACAACTAGAATTTACTGAGAAGAAAATGAAAATATTACCAGGAACAGGGTTCAATCCAAGCCACGAATTTGGAGGCAACAATGACTGGATGTTTTCAAATGGATGAGCTAATTGCTTGCGTTGCAACAACTCTTTAAAAGCTTCAATTTTCAAAGAAAAAATCCACAACAAACATATGAATATTATTATATGATTAAACTGTTTCCGAAATTTAAAGAGTAAGATAAAAGTAACCCATTCATATGTACCTTTCTTAAACTTGGGGCTAATCTTCTGCAAGAGTCCAATAAATGTAGTTGCTTCGGAAGTAGCTTTAACCGGTTTTGGGTCAAGGACATTTTCTGAACTTGAATTAACATAAAACGTGGTCGTCGTTCCAGTTACACAATATATGTTGCCTTCAAGTGTGACCACATCCAGATAGATTAGGTCCCCAACAAGCCTGGACATATAATAACTATGTGGTTTATACGTAGATCATTTAACTTTTTAAAGGAAAATTTGATTTGAATCACTATATATCTTCATATAGAAAACATAGGAAACGAACCTTCTGTAGCTTGGAGGAGGGTTAAATGAGGAAAACACAATACTTTCTACGCATTTTATCTCTTTGGAAGGAGATGACAGCAAATTTGTAAGTGAAGTAGAGACGTCTTCCATGAAACCTAAAGTCTCAAGCTCCAAAACCTCGGTTTTTGCAGCATCTATATTTTTTTCAAAATAATCAGTCAGGGAACAACTTCAATACATAAATAGATAAATAATATATATATATATATATATATTTATATTCCGGGCCAACAAACCTCCAGAATTTGCAGCTGCCTTCTGCTTCATCTCATTTTGCAATTGAAGTACGGTTGATACCGAGGAGTGCAGTGTCGATAGAGAAAGCAACTCTCTAGTACGATGGACGTGGGCCCGGATAGATCTATCATCATAAAGTGCTGCAAAAAAATTGTTTATTAAGTTAGGAATGATGGAAATTATCAATAAACTGCTCCCAAAAGATAAGTAACGCAAAAGGATGTAAATGTAACATACCTGAAATCATCTCTAATGAACAGTCTCCAGAAGTTATGTCAGCAACTTCAGAAATTTCATGGTAATCTTCTAAATGATGGGCCGAACCGTCCTTAGTATGTAGTAATAAGTCATAGCAAGTGAAGAAGCATGTTTCGGGTGCATCAAGAAGAAACTGTCTCACGTCCATAACAGAATCATTGGGACTCAACTGCCAGTTTAATCAGACATAATCATTCAAAGCTTGCAAAGCTGAACTAAGAGCTAATACTATAATTTAAAGAAAACTCGAAAGAAATAAAGCATACTTGCAACTCGAGGTTTTCACCAAATTGTGTTTTGACGGGAACAGGGAAAAGATTAATGTCACCTGCAATAGTGAACACAAAATCCACATTAGTTTAATTAAAAATTGACTTCTTAACGTTTGGATATTTGGTTTCATTTTACCATAATGTGGATTTTATTAAACTAAATGTACTAATACATAGTAAGCAAAACCCCGGACGGAAAACTCAATAATACCTAAATAAAACAACAGAGCAAAAACATCTTCAGAGATGGATATTGAAGAGGCACAAAAGATAAAACTTCTAAATAATATGCTTAAACAAATTTATTGGCTTTTCCATGACATAAGCAACTCGTGACTGTTCATTATCATTATTACTATTTACTACTGGGGTACTGTTCCCGTATATCAAAAAATAGCTCTAAATTTGATAATGAATAGTAAGAGAGCAAATACTATGAATAATATTTGTTATACAAATAAACCAAAAGCATTATCGTTAAATAAGTTTCACCTTGCTTAACCTGACCCTCCGAACTTGCATTTTCAGAGTCGGTAACCTCTGGATTCGCAATTTCAACCTCAACAGCCGGTGCCCCATTAGCATCCACCTTCTGTTCTTCAACAATATTCAAGTTGTTATCATTCGAATGACCATTTTCCGGAACCGCCACCTCTTCAGTAGCTTTCACAACCGCAGCAGCAGGAACCGCAGCAGACGGAGCAGCAGCAGTATTGTTCTGTGACCCTTTCTTATTCCGCCCTCTGTTCGATTTCCCAGCCATATCTACTTCCTAATCACCTAAACCCCAACACAAAAACAATATCCCTTAATCAAAAACAACATAAAAACACACCTACTATAAGAAAGTTTCGATTTTTTAAATACCCATTAATCTAAATAAATGACAAATTACAAAAATTGAGATAATACCCAATAAACATACAATAAAGATAAACATGATTCAGTAACTAAACCCTACAAAAACAAAAAACCCTTGTAAAATATATAGATAAATAAAAGAAAAAGCAACCTGTAAATAAGTATCACCGATTGAAATCGAGTGATAAAAATACAGGGAATTAAAAGATATTTAGGGATTGATGGTATGGCGGCCGAGGGTGAGCGTGTGTGTGGGTAGTAACAATAACAAAGAGAGAGAAAGTGAGAAGAGGGGTTTAGTGTGTTTGTGTCATTTTAATTTTCATTTTTTCAATAATCAATCAAATCTTGAGTTAGGGGTAATTTGTGACTAACTTTTAGGTCACTTTTGCCCACATGCTACACCTCTACACATGTATTTTACTTTTTGTTATAATGTTATACTATTATTTGATGATTTGATACATTCAAAATGTAAAAAAAGAAAAAATTAATATATTATATGTCAATTATCAGTTAATATATTATACATTTCTTAATAATACTAATACAAAATCCAGCAAAGCTTATGAAAATGTCAATGATGATGTAATTAAGAATATTAATTATGGGTCAAACTAATACACTTGGTGAGAGACATTTTTAGTAAATGACATTAGATATAGGTACAAAATGTGTCTCCTTATGAACTTAGAGAACCGGTTTGTGGATATATATATGACTAGGGACGGAGCCACTTAGGTTTCAGCGGGTTCAATTGAATCCACTCAAATATTTTTAAAAGGTATGTGGAAAATCCTTGAATTGAATGGTAATAGATTGAATTTGAACCCGTTGATTCTAGATTATGAACCCGCTGAATTTGTTTTGCCCTAATTTACTGGATTTTGGTTTTGATTTGGTAGTTTTTTCACATTATAATCGGTGATATTGTTGGTTATCTTTCTTATATTTCACCAATTTTGTTATTTCCTCATACCCTTTTTGTCTAATTGTCACACCCCGCCATTGGCGAAAACACAGGGTGCAACATGATTGGCGATCGTCATAACACAACAGTAGTATAAACAATATAATCTATTAAATAACGTATTGTTATGACGTAGCCATACTCAAGGTATAAACCTTAGTACCCGAAAATCGTCAAACACTACAAGAAGAATATTCAAATGCAATCATCAGCGAATGAAAGAATACTTGGACATGCAAGTCCGAAATGAAAACCTATAATTAATAAATGTCCGTAAATGCAACAGCTATCCTGAGGTCATCTAGAGTCCGACTCCTACATCCAAGTCCTATGCCTGCTCATTACCTGAAAGTAAAGCTGAAAAACGTCAACATAAAGTTGAGCGAGTACATCGAGTAGTAGTAAAAGTAATTAATCTCATAGTACAAATCAGTAAAGAAATATTGTGTAACTAATGCATTTTTAGGTAGTAGAAAACCAACATCTCATCGTATAGTATAAAATACATCTCAAGCATTATGTATAGTGGGAAACATAGCAAGTGCACCTCATAAAGAGTGTGTGGTATCGGTATGACACACATACCGATAATCCATCGTAGTAAGTGCACCTCATAAGAGCGTGCGGTATCGGTATGACACACATACCGATAATCCATCGTATAGTAAGTGTACCTCATAAGAGCGTACGGTATCGGTATGACAACGCATACCGATAATCCATCGTAATAGTAAGTGTACCTCATTAGAGCGTACGGTATCGGTATGACAACGCATACCGATAATCCATCGTAATATATCGAAGCAAGTATTGAACAACCGTTTGTGATGTTTTTAGAAAATTGCATTAGCTTTTTATTACACAATTTAGAGTTTCGAAATATCGTAAATTTCCATAAATAGAATTATCTATTTATGGTAAGTTGCTAAAAATAGAAATATTTCCAAAAATAGGAAGTAGTACATCATACTCGTAAATCATTTTATTTCAAGTCATTATGTTGCTTTACTTTCCCCCGATTTAAAACATAGAAAACAGTAGTAGGTAAAAGCGACGATGACTCACCTTATCGAGTGAGCGTATGTAAGCGGTATCGTGTGTATATGGTGTAGTAAGTTGGTCACAACTAGAGTCCTCACTAGTCCTAGAGCTCCCCTAGATAAAAGTATAAACGTATAAGAATAGAATTCGACGGTTAACTATTTTGGATTAAACGACGTTTGGCCTAGTAGCACGACGCTTGTATTGCTCTCCC
This sequence comes from Senecio squalidus, assembly GCA_910822075.1. Taxonomy (NCBI): domain Eukaryota; kingdom Viridiplantae; phylum Streptophyta; class Magnoliopsida; order Asterales; family Asteraceae; genus Senecio; species Senecio squalidus. The sequence continues at coordinate 35,492,985 of CAJVGC010000508.1, forward strand.
ACAACCCCGTTTTCACGGTTTAGGCTGCTCCCATTTCGCTCGCCGCTACTACGCGAATCGCTTTTACTTTCTTTTCCTTTGGCTACTAAGATGTTTCAGTTCTCCAGGTTGTCTCTTTCCTGACCATGGATTTAGCAGCAATTTGAAAGGTTAACCTATTCGAGAATCTCTGGATCTATGCTTATTTTCAACGCCCTTCCTTGTCTCTGGGTGCCAAGGTATCCACCGTAAGCCTTTCCTCGTTTGAACCTCGCCCTTAATTTTAAGGCTATGCCATCCTAAGGTGCTACTAAATGCATGCATCTTATCAACGTCCATGAATGATAAATCATAAATCGAACCGTCGAATCGGATCCATGGGTTAGACTGAATATCCATGGTTTAGGGTTTGGTGATAGTCGAATTTTGGTTTTAGGGGAAATAGGATTCAGCCGACTAAGGGTTTTGGGTGGCGGGTTGGGTTGGGGTGTTTGGGTAGATCCATGGGTTAGACTGAATATCCATGGATCATAATGGAAGACCCAGATTAAAGACTACTAACCACCTAGCCTAATAACTTAAATGATTTTCCCAAGAACTACCCACGGTCCAGAATTATGACCCGATGTTAAATAATAATAAATGACTCCAATTAACTTGAACTAAACGAGAAAATAACATTTACCTTTTTTTTATTTAGTTAATATGACACTAGCTCGATTAAAAAACTATTGTGGAAAATTCTCGAAGACTAAAGTTATACGTTGAACAAAACTTGAAATAATTAGTCATATAAAATTAGTTCATCTTTAAAAAAAGAGATTTCTCAATATCAAATAGAGTTTATATACCTCAAAAGGTACTTATGAATTCGTTACGGGATTAACTCGTTAATTCGTTTAGGAGCTCATCTAGTGGGTTCCACCTACTTGTGCACTTAAACTAATACGAAATCAATACATACAGAGGTCAAAAGTAATATCTCATATAAGTACAGTGGTAATCAACAACATATGTAAAGTTTTAAATTTTCAGTGAATTTCGGTAATGATCAACGGACATATTAGCTAACTAAGGACGGAAAGAGTGACGGTTGTCACAAAGAGAGAGAGGGAGAGTGTAGGGAAGAAGAAAGAGAAAACAAGAGAGTGAGAGAGTGTTTGTTTGTTATTTTCTTTTTATTATAAGATTTAGAAGTAACAAAGACTAAAATACCCTTCTATGCAATTAATATGATTGAGTTAACGAAGAAAGTTAACATACGTTAGAAAATTGGATCACCGAAGTAATAGAATTACAACAATAGGGACTACTCGTGTAATTATTTTAAAAAAACTTCAAACTAGTGATTCTTGTACAAACAATAGAGACGAATGGTGTAATTTATTATATATTTAAATATATCCAACAATCAAAAATATATATAAATATATATTTCTTGGTTTTAATAAAAAACAATATTAAAAATAATAAAACGGCTTTTTCGTATGCCCCTATTATGAGAACTTCGTCCTGAAATTAGTGTGTAGTAACAGTGTTTGCAGGGTCAGAGAATAAATGCGGATATTTCTTCCTAATCTGATCCTCTAGTTCCCAAGTAAACTTAGGACCTTTTCTCGAGTTCCACCTGATCTTAACGATCGGAATGCGGCTCGGTTTGAAGCGTTTAACCTTTCGGTCCATGATATCCCCTAGTTCGTCTACAAAATGTTGTGTGTCGTCGATTTGAATATCGTCGAGCAATATAATAAGTGTGTCGTCAGACAAACACTTCTTAATTTTCGATACGTGAAAAGTATTATGAACATTACTAAGTTCCTAGGGTAACTGTAGTCGATACGGGACTGGTCCAATCCTTTCTAGGATTTCGGAAGATCCTATATACCTCGGGTTAAGCTTACCTTGTTTCCCAAAACGAATGACACGTTTCCAAGATGCTACTTTTAACATCACTTTATCATCTACTTAAAATTTAAGTGGATTGCATCTTATGTTAACATACTTTTCTAACAATCACGTGCGGTTTTCAATCGTTGATGTATCTGAACGATTTTCTCGTTGGTCTCGTGTATGATCTTCTGTCCGATAATTTGATTATCTCCTACCTTGGTCCAATCGACTGGTGATCGACATTTGCGTCCATTCCAAGCCTCAAATGGTTTTGTGTTGATACTCGTGAGATAGATGTTGTTGTACGAAACTCACATAACGACAAATGATCCTCCCAACCATTTTCGAAATGGATAACACAAGCTCTCAAAATATCCTTTAATGTTTGAATAGTCATCTCACTCTGACCATCTGTTTGAGGATGATAAGCAATACTCATATCCAATCGAGTTCCCAATGCCTTCGACAAAGATTACCATAATCTTGAAGTGAAACGAGCATATCTATCTGATATAATAGAGATAAGAACTCCATGTCTAGATACCACCTCCTTCATATAGATTATAGTAAGTAGATCCATCTTATCGGTTTCCTTAATTGCCAAGAAATGTGCAGATTTAGTCAAACGATCCACTATTACCCAAATAGTATCACATCCACTTGAAGTATTCGACAATTTCATAATAAAGTCCATTGATGTTTTGATTTTACTTACGACAAACACACCCTCCATCTCCTATTTGATGATCATATAAATTGGAAACTTAGATCTAACCAAATATTATTCATGTTTCATATTTATAACTATTTTAGGGACCTTTTGATTTTAACTTTTCTTTCATTATCACTTTTTTTTACTTTTCTTTTTTCAAATATAAAAACAGAATAAAAGATATAATACATTCGAAAGAATAGATATTTACCTTCCTAACATATAGCCAGATAAAAATGACTATTTAATGAATAACCATTTTTATTTTGTTTTTATATATAATAGATAACAAGAGCTTAAACAAAATCCCCCTAGCTCAGCGGTAAGTCAATGTTGGTTTTAATTCAATTGTAGAGGGCTGGGATTCGAATCCCCCTAAATGCATTTTTTTTCAAAGTTTTGAAAACTTATTAAAACTAACCCAAAAGTTTAGATTATATATTAAATAACCCCTGAATTTATATACTTCTACATTGTTATTTTGAGCATAATTATTTTTATATATTTTTTATACTTTCATATTTATTTTTATTTTTATTCTACTTTATTTTTATATTTTTTAACCAAAACTTCCAATCCATCCGCAATGCACGTAGAGATGGCAAAAAAAACCGTATCCGATGGAGACCCGAAAACCGAATCCGAGTTGACCGGGTAAATCCCCGAGTTGACCGGGGACGGGGACGGGGACGGATAATAACCGAATTCAAAAATCGGAGATGGATGCGGGGATGGTATTACCTATCGGGTATCCATAACCGTACCCAAAACCGGCCCCGATGGTTACCCGAATATATATATATATATATATATATATATATACATATATATATATATATATATATATATATATATATATATATATATATATATATATATATATATATATATATATATATATATCCGTATAAATTTTGCCATTTTGGCGATTGAAGTGTTTGCTTATTATCATTCCTATGTTTTTTTTGTTGATAGTTACAAAATATGAAGTTATTTATAATAAAAGTTCGAAAACTTGTAATGGGGAAAATTCCCCGAATACCCGTTGGGGATCCCCGTTACCCGTTGGGGATCCCCGTTACCCGATGGGGATGGGGATGGGGCCAAAATTTTAATACCCGACGGAGATGGTTACGGTTATGGGTATGGGTGTGGGGATCTGGTTATGGGGATGGGAAATGCAATACCCGACATAACCGTCCCCATTGCCATCTCTAAATGCACGTGACCAGAAATCCTCATTACATAGGAAAATGAAATCTTAGTTATAGATTGGGAATATGAAACTTTCATTATAGATTGGGAATCCATTATTCACATTAGTGTGACGTCCCGTCAATTTGAAGTACTCATGTTCCCGTCATTATTTATATTTTATTCGCAATTGATTTCGACCCTTGTATTTCGCTTTGTTTTGCTCACGTTTTGCCGTTATTGATTATCGGGTTTTCTGTATTTGCTGATTCGTCCACCGGGACGTATAGTATTATTTTATCTAAGTGCCAATTAGTTAGTATACTCATAAATATAAGTTAGAAGGTTTATGCCAAATTTGTCGGTTATCGGATCCTTTATCCTCGAGATATCGTGCTTTTGCTCTTGTGTGCTCTTTTACCGAAATCGTGCGAATCTCGAAATCAAAAGTGAAAATATAATATTAAATTAAACTAATATAAATTTAATCAAAGTTTGAACAATTCTAAGTTCAACTCAAAAAGAATCGGGAGTTTTCGATGAACGAAACTCCCAAACGATCAAAAACTAGTCTGCAGAGCCAGCCGACCAGCCAACAGCTGGCAGGGATTCAGCAGGCGGCTGAATCCAGCCAGCCGACGGCTGGAATGGTCTGGACAGGTGTATTATGACTCATTTTTGCATGTAAATTGATTCGGGACACGTGGCTAAGTCCCATTCGACCCCCATAAGCCAGAAATGCTTGTTCCAATGTCTTATTATCATTTCTATTCCTCTTTTCTTTCATTTCTCTAATATCAAAACACACACACACTTGGTGTTTCTCTCCATTTTCCCTCTCTTGTTCTTCATTTCTTCCCATCTTGGCTGTGATTTCCAGCCCTTCTACACCAATAAAACACCATCAACATCACAATAATCGGTTGTATTCATCAAAAGGAGCAAGAGGTGGTGATTCTCTCGGTTTGCTTCTTGGGTTTTCATCATTTTTGGGGTTTAATCTCCATCAAAATCATCATCTAACAAGCTATATCATCTTGCTTTCGGTTTTCTTGGGGTATAATAACTTTCTTCCATTGTTTTTATTTACATTTTAACATTTTTATTACATGCATGTATCATCTAACACCAAAGAAAGGTTTTTATAAAAGTTTTATGGTGATTTATATAAGAACATAATTTTTATAAACTTTTTACAAAAATCTTGATATAAAAGTTGTTATTTAAAGAAATCTATGGATATTATTAAAGGGTTATTACTTGCATGTCGAGATCTACCGAAAATACTCTTGAAAACGCTTAAAAACGATAAAATAACAAAAATATGGAGCTGTCTGTCAGCCTCCAGCCGACGGCTGGATTATCTCAGCCGGCGGCTGGATTATCTCAGCCGGCGGCTGAATCAATCTGTCCGTTCAAATCTTTTGTTTTGCTAATTTTCGGTGGTTGTCTTGTGTTTTGGAGGCGGGTATTCTCATCACTACACCACTGAAGTTGTTGATTCCAGATTCTTGTCAAATCAAGCGAGTGATATCGGTATAACTTGTTACTCTTGTGAATCTTGTGATTTCGTTATATTCGTTATTCGGTTTTAGCCTTGAAAACGGTTAGGATAATTATTAGACCAACACTCGTCGTATTTTATCGGATTGGACTGATTTTTGGACAAATATATTAAAGGGTAATATAATCAAAGTATCGTATTTAACTTATTATCGTATATTGTATTATGAGAATGGTTTTGTTGTTAAGCGGGAAAGTGTTTGAAATTTGGACGAATATTTTATGACGCGGAAGCGCTGCCGAAATTCCAACTCACGACTTTTTACGACATTAAAACACTTATATAAATATATTGTGTACAAAAGTAACATATTTTACAATAACATTGTCTTTGGACTCAAAGACACCAACGCAATCACAAATGTCATAATATTACTTAAAATGGACATTTTAAACATCTTTGCGATACTTTAAACTTCGTCTCAATTTAATCATCGTTTTAAGTCATCAAAGTATGTCTTGCGGCAAATTTTATAAAATGGTTTTGAAAGACATTTTACTCAAAACATTTTAGTATGACAACACTTAAAATTATTCAAAGTGTCAAATTGGACCTTTAAATTGATTTTGACTTTAATAAGTCAACTTGATTGACATTTGACTTTCATAAGTCAACATAATTGACCTTTGACTTCTACAAGTCAACATCTTAATCTTGGTCATTATATTGAACATTGGTATTAATATTCCTTTCGACTTGGAGTTATCACTCGTTTCCAACGGTCGTTGTGGACGTGAAAGATCGATATCTTGCCGATCGGCCCTTCTCTGGCGCGGAACATCGTCTTCTTAATCCGTCATCCTTAATCGACTTATTAAATCGTTGGAATGTTATATTAAACTTAATCTTAACCGACAAGGCTAAACCGAACTATACTTGTAGAGATACTGAGACTATATTATTGCTGTTTAGGGCACTTAGACGGTGGAGTAGTAGCTCCGTGATTGTTTTTCTGGGATTTGCTGAAGCTTGTATTGTGAGTTATTCGTAGCCCTTGTCTTACTATTTTTGGGCTGTAAAGCGTATTTTAAAACTGTCTGCGTATGCGGAATGTTATTAATCATCTTATTGTGTATTTTAAAACTGTCTGCGTATGCGGAATGTTATTAATCATCTTATTGTGTATTTTAAAACTGTCTGCGTATGCGGAATGTTATTAATCATCTTATTGTGTATTTTAAAACTGTTTGCGTATGCGAAATGTTATGATTATCTTGTTTACCTAGTAGAATAGGTCTGCTTTAGATTGGGTGTCTTATACACTCGTTAAGCTTCGTGCCCAACGGTTACATATATATAGCTATATGGGTTATATCGCCTGACCCTCATCCCTCAGTAGGTATCTATGTGTGGATGTTATGACCGTACTTGATTTATGGTTGCCTTTGGTTGACACTGCCTTAGGAATTGCGTCTTTAGGACTGGCAAGGTTCGATGTATAACTAATCTAAGTATGGTATCCTCACTAGGGTTGAAAACAAGATAATGGGTTGAAAAACAAGATATGGTTTGAAAAGATATGGTATTTGAAATTATAATGTTTATTGACACTTGTCGATGGGTCAACTTTTACTTTAAAATTGCGAATAATTCACCAACATGTTGTTGATGTCGTTTTAACGCTTTGCAGGAAATTGAGGATTTCCGTTGATCATGCCATATTTATTTTCGGATCGCTTGCTTTTGGGAAATTTGAATTTATATTGTTTATTGTAATTTCCACGACGATCCGTTTGCTTATTTCTTTTGGAATTGTATTCGTACTTGGCGTCTCATCGCCTTGACTTATTGATGTATTTTGTAACATTTGGCATGATCAATTTAATTTGATGTTTTGTTTATCGGTTATATTGTTGTAATCTTGACTTTGATATTATAACTGGAACATCTCGCGTTTCCGCTTCCAAGCGGGGTGTGACAGAAGTTGGTATCAGAGCCAAAGGTTATAGCGAACCGAGTGATTTTAACTGAGTAAATCACTTGGACTATGACCATAGGCTTTTTAAATCGATTTTTACTCTGATTGCAATGTGTGCACTATTTTTATACGTGTTTAATTTCGCGTTGTGTTTTGGCATTTGGCCTTGTTTTTGTGTTGCACACATTTGCTGATCGAGTCTTTTCCTCTTTTATTTTAGGACGATGGCGCCTACGAGGAGAGTTGCGACACGAAGTTCCGCGCGACGTGCTACTGCGAATGCGAGAGCGAATACCGCGAATTCGAACGCGAGGGCTAATACCGCGAATTCGAACGCGAGAAATAATACTTCGAACGCGAGAGCTAATACGTCCAATGCGAGAAGGAACAATGTGGAGAACGATACGACTCCTGACATGGCACAAATGATTGCTCAACAGCTGGCGGCAATGATGCCCGAGCTTATAGCTCAACTGAGGGAGGGCACCGCCCAAGGAACTGGTGGTGGTTCGGGTTCTGGAAATCCCGAGCCGGTTGTCAACAATGAGGGTCCTGAGCCGGTTGTTAATAATGAGGGACCCGAAGTCGTGATTACTGGATCAGGTAGAGCAGAGGGCTCGACCCAACGCGCTGGGTGCACGCTGAAGACTTTTATGAGCTGTAAGGCCCCAGAGTACAGAGGCAATGAGGGAGCGACTGGAACGCTCCAATGGATGGAAAAGATGGAATCTATTTTCGATGCTATTGACTGTGCGGAGAAAGATCGAGTCCGATTTGCTACGTTTGTATTTCAAGGAACGGCTCTTACGTGGTGGAATTCAATCGTGAATGTACGAGGCCGAGCTGAGATCAACAAGATGACTTGGGATCAGCTGAAGGAGTTGATGATTACTGAGTATGTTCCTGAATCGGAGATTCAGAAGTTGGAAGATGAGTTATGGAACTTGACCATGGTTGGGTCAGACATCCAGCGGTACACTTCGCGTTTTCACGCTCTGTCCCAGCTAGTGCCGCACTTGGTCCGACCGGAGCTTAAACGTATAGGTCGCTACACTCACGGATTACCCCCAGCAATCCGTAAGAGTGTCCTATCCAGCAAACCGAGCACCTTTCAGAGCGCGGTGGAAATTGCGATTACTTTGACTCAGAATGCGGTTCGGGATGGTGAGTTACCCCCGATGATTGTTAAGCTAAACTCCGAAGGGAAACGGGGTGGTGAAGACCGTTATGGGGATTCGCAGAAGAGACCTAGGAGGCAGGATACTCCTCAAGATGTGCAAGCATATGCAGTTGTGGCTCCAAATGCCAGGGGTGGGCCTCCAAAGTGTGATCAGTGTGGTAGTCACCACGCCAGGGAGGTGGCTTGTTGGAAATGCGATAAATGTAAGAAACTTGGTCACACAGGGCGGTATTGTAAGACCATGAAGGGAAAATGTTATGAATGTGGATCTCCTGAGCATCTTAAGGCCAACTGTCCCGAGTTAGCTCCAGCCGGTACATATACTTCTCCTATCTAAGTTCAACCTACAATTATCCTATTTGTTATTGGATGCTTAGTCTTATTATCGTCGGGTTGCACACTTTTCTTTTCACTTCCTTGTGTTTCCATTTTCCTTTTTAACCCTCTGTTGCGTTGGAATCGAAGGGAGCTCCTATCTGCAAAGAAGTCGACGAGACGAGGTTGTCCTACGAGTGCGATTTCGCGGGGTTCGACCCCAGATTTTAATCTGTCACTTTGATTCGACTTAGTGATCATTGGTGCAATACCAAACTGTATTCCAGATTCTTCAAAAATTATTTCATGAACTTTCAGACCTTAGTGGATTAATTCCGCAATTGCATGGTTCATTATGAACTACGCGTAATTTGGCCAACTACGCCTAGTTTTGAATAAATTATGCAAGACCGGAACGTAATTCCTATTGTTAACAGTTTTTGAGTCAATATCTCTCAATTCTACTGATCTCCAATTTTATTCCATCTTTAGGAGAGTTTCATATATAATGCGTTTAAGATTTTGATATTTGCACAGCTATACCCTTAGCGTCTTCCTTCGAGTTAGAGTAGGCCGTTGCAGGAAATATTTCGAGGACGAAATTCTTTTAACTGGGGGAGGCTGTGACGTCCCGTCAATTTGAAGTACTTATGTTACCGTTATTATTTATATTTTATTCGCAATTGATTTCGACCCTTGTATTTCGCTTGGTTTTGCTCACGTTTTGCCGTTATTGATTATCGGGTTTTCTGTATTTGCTGATTCGTCCACCGGGACGTATAGTATTATTTTATCTAAGTGCCAATTAGTTAGTATTCTCATAAATATAAGTTAGAAGGTTTATGCCAAATTTGTCGGTTATCGGATCCTTTATCCTCGAGATATCGTGCTTTTGCTCTTGTGTGCTCTTTTACCGAAATCGTGCGAATCTCGAAATCAAAAGTGAAAATATAATATTAAATTAAACTAATATAAATAGAATCAAAGTTTGAACAATTCTAAGTTCAACGCAAAAAGAATCGGGAGTTTTCGATGAACGAAACTCCCAAACGATCAAAAACTAGTCTGCAGAGCCAGCCGACCAGCCAACAGCTGGCAGGGATTCAGCCGGCGGCTGAATCCAGCCAGCCGACGGCTGGAATGGTCTGGACAGGTGTATTATGACTCATTTTTGCATGTAAATTGATTCGGGACACGTGGCTAAGTCCCATTCGACCCCCATAAGCCAGAAATGCTTGTTCCAATGTCTTATTATCATTTCTATTCCTCTTTTCTTTCATTTCTCTAATATCAAAACACACACACTTGGTGTTTCTCTCCATTTTCCCTCTCTTGTTCTTCATTTCTTCCCATCTTGGCTGTGATTTCCAGCCCTTCTACACCAATAAAACACCATCAACATCACAATAATCGGTTGTATTCATCAAAAGGAGCAAGAGGTGGTGATTCTCTCGGTTTGCTTCTTGGGTTTTCATCATTTTTGGGGTTTAATCTCCATCAAAATCATCATCTAACAAGCTATATCATCTTGCTTTCGGTTTTCTTGGGGTATAATAACTTTCTTCCATTGTTTTTATTTACATTTTAACATTTTTATTACATGCATGTATCATCTAACACCAAAGAAAGGTTTTTATAAAAGTTTTATGGTGATTTATATAAGAACATAATTTTTATAAACTTTTTACAAAAATCTTGATATAAAAGTTGTTATTTAAAGAAATCTATGGATATTATTAAAGGGTTATTACTTGCATGTCGAGATCTACCGAAAATACTCTTAAAAACGCTTAAAAACGATAAAATAACAAAAATCTGGAGCTGTCTGTCAGCCTCCAGCCGACGGCTGGATTATCTCAGCCGGCGGCTGGATTATCTCAGCCGGCGGCTGAATCAATCTGTCCGTTCAAATCTTTCGTTTTGCTAATTTTCGGTGGTTGTCTTGTGTTTTGGAGGCGGGTATTCTCATCACTACACCACTGAAGTTGTTGATTCCAGATTCTTGTCAAATCAAGCGAGTGATATCGGTATAACTTGTTACTCTTGTGAATCTTGTGATTTCGTTATATTCGTTATTCGGTTTTAGCCTTGAAAACGGTTAGGATAATTATTAGACCAACACTCGTCGTATTTTATCGGATTGGACTGATTTTTGGACAAATATATTAAAGGGTAATATAATCAAAGTATCGTATTTAACTTATTATCGTATATTGTATTATGAGAATGGTTTTGTTGTTAAGCGGGAAAGTGTTTGAAATTTGGACGAATATTTTATGACGCGGAAGCGCTGCCGAAATTTCAACTCACGACTTTTTACGACATTAAAACACTTATATAAATATATTGTGTACAAAAGTAACATATTTTACAATAACATTGTCTTTGGACTCAAAGACACCAACGCAATCACAAATGTCATAATATTACTTAAAACGGACATTTTAAACATCTTTGCGATACTTTAAACTTCGTCTCAATTTAATCATCGTTTTAAGTCATCAAAGTATGTCTTGCGGCAAATTTTATAAAATGGTTTTGAAAGACATTTTACTCAAAACATTTTAGTATGACAACACTTCAAATTATTCAAAGTGTCAAATTGGACCTTTAAATTGATTTTGACTTTAATAAGTCAACTTGATTGACATTTGACTTTCATAAGTCAACATAATTGACCTTTGACTTCTACAAGTCAACATCTTAATCTTGGTCATTATATTGAACATTGGTATTAATATTCCTTTCGACTTGGAGTTATCACTCGTTTCCAACGGTCGTTGTGGACGTGAAAGATCGATATCTTGCCGATCGGCCCTTCTCTGGCGCGGAACATCGTCTTCTTAATCCGTCATCCTTATTCGACTTATTAATCGTTGGAATGTTATATTAAACTTAATCTTAACCGACAAGGCTAAACCGAACTATACTTGTAGAGATACTGAGACTATATTATTGCTGTTTAGGGCACTTAGACGGTGGAGTTGTAGCTCCGTGATTGTTTATCTGGGATTTGCTGAAGCTTGTATTGTGAGTTATTCGTAGCCCTTGTCTTACTATTTTTGGGCTGTAAAGCGTATTTTAAAACTGTCTGCGTATGCGGAATGTTGTTAATCATATTATAGTGTATTTTAAAACTGTCTGCGTATGCGGAATGTTATTGATCATCTTGTAACGTATTTTAAAACTGTTTGCGTATGCGAAATATTATGATTATCTTGTTTACCTAGTAGAATAGGTCTGCTTTAGATTGGGTGTCTTATACACTCGTTAAGCTTCGTGCCCAACGGTTACATATATATATAGCTATATGGGTTATATCGCCTGACCCTCATCCCTCAGTAGGTATCTATGTGTGGATGTTATGACCGTACTTGATTTATGGTTGCCTTTGGTTGACACTGCCTTAGGATTTGCGTCTTTAGGACTGGCAAGGTTCGATGTATAACTAATCTAAGCATGGTATCCTCACTAGGGTTGAAAAACAAGATATGGTATTTGAAATTATAATGTTTATTGAAACTTGTCGATGGGTCACTTTTACTTTAAAATTTCGAATAATTCACCAACATGTTGTTGATGTCGTTTTAACGCTTTGCAGGAAATTGAGGATTTCCGTTGATCATGCCATAGTTTATTTTTGGATCGCTTGCTTTTGGGAAATTCGAAATTGAATTGTTTATTGTAATTTCCATGGCGATCCGTTTGTTTATTTCTTTTGGAATTGTATTTGTACTTGGCGTCTTATCGCCTTTGACTTTATGATGTATTTTGTAACATTTGGCATGATCTATTTATTTTGATGTTTTGTTTATCGGTTATATTGTTGTAATCTTGACTTTGATATTATAACTGGAACATTCCGCGTTTCCGCTCCAAGCGGGGTGTGACAATTAGGTTCTTATGTCTTGTTTTTAAGATTTTGCATGTCTTCATTAGCTCCATAAGGTTATGTTAATGGCAACTTATGAGCCTCTCTCTATTCAAATATATTCATAGTTTAGTTGTATAATTAATGAGTGAGTAATTCCTAATATATACTCGAATGGACGTTTTCGTTTAGGCTGACTCTAGTGAAAGAGATGAGAGAGAGAGAGAGAGAGAGAGAGAGAGAGAGAGAGAGAGAGAGAGTGTGTGTGTGTGTGTGTGTGTGTGTGTGTGTGTTTTTAGTCGGCGAGTGATTTAGAAGCTTTGTTTCTTTTATGAGTGTGTGTATGTGTGTGTGTCTTTGTTTTGTAGGAAGTTCAAGGGGTTAGGGGAAGAACTAGGAGAGAGAAGAAAAGGAAATAGGTAAAAGACCAGAATAACATCATGTGCAAATCACATGACCAAACCTAACTGAAAAGATAACGGAATGATAGGGGTTGGACTTCATGTGAAACAAAACGAATTCTTTTGGACTGTCAATGAAACTTTTAAAATTTTGGGACGAGTGATGAAATTTTGTGTCAAAGTTAAGGGGTGAACGGTTAATATTGTCTAAAAAATGACAAGAATATCACAATATGTTGCTAGTTGTTTCTTTTGGCAAAACATAATAAAAAGAAATGTATACATTTAACAAATATCAGCCAAAAACAGAAAATATAAAACCTTTTGCCATTAAACTTTCTTATCTAAACTCTTGAATCATGAATTCGTGCTCAACTTTAGCTTAAGTTGACCAGGAATTCCAACAAACCCGTTGAACTGAATTGCTAGTTTTAGTTAAGGGGTGTTCATTTGGTCGGTCATTGGTTCCATGGATTTATTAGGTTCGGGTTAATCGGTTTTAGGAAAAAAATAACCACCCAAATCTAAACCAAAAGAAATTGAAACCAATCAAACCAACCGATTTAGTTGTCTGGTTTTTCGGTTTGGGGGCCGTAAATCCGAATTCTTACCAACATTAAAGAGACACCAGTAAGTTTTTTACTTTTAAAAATTAATTGAATAGCGTGTCTAAGGACAAATCATCACAAGTTCGAATTTAGAAAATGAAGCCTTTGTATGTTGTAATTATTTATGGTTCATGGAATTTTCTTTTAAATCTTTGTTCAATGTTATATAGCTGTAAGAATAAACCATAATATTCCCCTACAAAAACCTCTAAAATGTTTTGGTTAAGCTAGCTATCCAAATTTATACGAACAACTACTCGAATCACTATATTGAAAAAAAAAATACATTAGAAAGTGAGACGAAAACGACATAACCCGATCCATCTTTCGCTCCCTCCGCTTCCTCAGGGCCCTCACTTCCTTACTCAACTCACTCAGACGCTCGCCTCACGTCATTTTGCTCGCCTTGGGAGGAAGGCTATTGACGGTAGCGAATCTCATAAGACGAATAAGATCAAAAAGGCCATCATAATTACTGTCACACCCCGTCAAAATTGACCTAGGTGGACTTTCATGGATATCGTCATTTACACAAGGCGCGATTACTACATGATTATTTTATTAAAATAGTTCAAAGTAAACCAAAACATGGGTCTCTTCGTGAGCCGTACCACGGTAAAAATAGTTTTTAAAAGCGTTTACAAAGTATAAGCGGAAGCGTAAATCAAAGAAATGTAAAGTACAAGAGCCCTTGACATGACGAATATAGTTTGAAAGTTTAAATAAGTAAAACGACGATAATCAATATCAAAATCATGCTAATGCAACACAATCTTCATGGCAATCAAGTAGCTTCAACACATAATCAAGCTCCATCAATACCTAAGAACACATGAAAGAATACGTCAACAAAAGTTGATGAATAACATGGGTTTGATCGATCGACACAAGTAGAAATGCAAGTAGTTAATCGTAAAAGTAAGACGTGAAAAAGACAATTTATAATTACATAAGCCATGAAATGAATCCTTAACCGTTGTGATATAGAAAAAATATTGTTTCGTGCCCCTACAAGTACATTAGTCAAGTACCTTGTAAAAAACCTCATTACCTACAATGCGTTCGTTTACCCAATAGGAGCTACCCTATCTGAACGGGAGTGGTCAAGTCCGATAGTACTATCCATTAGGCTCGTGAAAAGTCGTCTAACATTTCATGTGTGGGCAAAGTTATGATGCAACTAATTCTTTGGCTAACTTATGTTTATATGTTCTAGCTTGCATTCTAGAAAAAGTTTATATGTTCTCATCCTAAAATGTTTAAAGTTGAAAATGGGATCCATGTACTCACCTTGCTCGGGGATCTCGGGAAAGCTAGCAAAATGGATGAATCGGGAATCCTAGAGACGACCTAAGAGGATGAAAAAAAAAGTTTATATAAGTTTCTCGGTCTAGGAAATAGATGTTTCACATTAAAGTAATGTGTCACATGACTTAGAATTTATCCAAAGTTCCAAAAAAGAAAATAACAAAAGCTGTCCAAAATTTATAAGTGATTAAAACGTCGAAATAGACAAGTTACAAGATGAATCTGATCATGCTCTTTCGGATTATCAAAATATGATGTTATAAGGATAATATCAAATTTAGAGCATTTTTGGATAGGTCTAACTCAATGGCAAGGCCTCGCACTTTTGGTCTCAACAGTTTAGAAATATGTTGGACCCCAGTGCCTTCATTGGCTTGCTGAGAATAAACCGTTTGGATTCACGGGATGGAATAGAAGCCAAATCAAAGATAACAAAAATATACAACTTTTCCCACTGGTCTCATCTCAATATAAGAAAATTTGAGCGAGATATTCCCAGTGGAAATTGATCAAAATAACTAACAATAAAATCATTTTGTATAACATGTGGTTTAAATGTCATTTCAGTACCCAAAAAGTGGAATTGGCTCAAGTGGCCGGACTTTTTGAGAACTAGACTCCAAAAGCTACTGTTTTCAAAAAGACACTCAAGAATTGGTATAGCCATTTAAGAGATATGAACGTTTGAAGTTTGATGAAAATCTGGGACAAACTCTGTCCGTTTGGTACTTGTCTCCAAAAACATTTTTACACCAATTCTTTGTTGTTTTATGTTTACACCTTGCATGAGAAACCCGTGCATGTGTCTAGATTTCATTTATTTGAATTTAAGAAGTGGTATATTGAATGTTGCAAATTTTAATGTTACATGCAAACTTGTTCCCTTGCTTTTATTGTTCATTTATTTTACCTAAACCTTTCCTCTACCCTTTGTCTTCTCAAACCAAACCCTAAGCGAAAGTTTTCCATATCCATGGAGGTTTTGATAATGATTTCTCGGAAACGAGTATAGCACTTTCATAGGATTATAGATCCGAAAGTCTAACAAGCTTTCCGGTTACTTTCCTTTGTCTATTCACCATTTGTGGGAGACATCAAGTATATGGAACAAATCATTAGAGAATCACCACGAGTCCGATTAGCCGTACATAAAGTGGAATTTATATAAAAGAAAAAGAAAATAATACATAAAGATAAACAAGAGAAGGGGTTTCCTCTCGGAACAAAGTAAAAGATATAAAAGTGCATGAAATAAATAAAAGATTAAAAGTTATATGTTAGATGTTAGATATTATTATTTGTTCATAGGATTACCTTAAAACAATCTAACAAAGTTCTCAAAACTTAGATCTAGGATTTTTAGTGAAGGTTGAAAGTGTTTATATTGTATGAGTGTGGTTTAAGGGGTGTTTGGGTTTGAGCCGTGGGTTAAGGGAAATGGGGTAGGGTGGTGGTTCACGGTGGTGGTGGTGGAGGTTCACGGTGGTGATGGACAAACAAGGGAGGAGGGGGAGATGTGTGTGTTTTGCTCTAGAGAGAATGGTGTGTGTGTGTGTGTGTGTGTGTGTGTGTGTGTGTGTGTGTGTGTGTGTGTGTGTGTGAAATGAAAATGAGTGGAAAAATGAAAAGGAAAAGGGTAGTATTTCAAGATTTGTGTGGGTAGGCTTCAAGGGGTTTGGGCGAAGCTTAATTTGACATGGACTAATAGTTTACATAAGTTTTTGTGCAAAGTGTTTAGCCCAAATATCCACCACCGAAAATTGGTGGTCCGAGGGTGTCGGAAGAGTGTTTTCGCGAGTCTCTCGAGTGTAAAATCACTAGTCTGAGAAGCTTCGAAAACATATGTTTTAGGTAGAAGAACAAAGAGTTTCTTACTCTAGGTGAGACGTTTGAGAAGTTTATGACTAATAATTTACAATATGTAAAAGTAGAATTTACGTAAACGTATACTCTATGAGAATTTCCAAAGTACTAGCGGTGAGATCCCACGTGAGTTCCTGTTAAGTAGTCGTGAGTTTTATAAAAATAAAACATGTAACAAAAGTTTCTAAAGTAGTTCCGTGTAGTTTTCTTACTACGAAAGTTACTATAAATAGTAAGGTTCAAAAGTTGGCAAACGTAACACGTAAGTAGGGGTGTTATCCGGGTTAACCCGACTCTAATAAGGGTAATCCGGGTCGGGTCAAGTCGGGTTTTCATTTTGAAAATATGACCCTAACCCGACCCTAATAAGGATTCGGGTTTTCGGGTTCGGGTCTCAGTTGGGTCGGGTCAACTCGGGTCGGGTACATTCGGGTTCGGGTTTTAGACTTTATCTGAAAAAGAGAATGGTAGATGACAACATTATATGGGCTGGTAGGCCAAATTCAAGCCCAAAACATTTTGTTGTGTTATATAATTTTGTTCCTCCTGGATATTTATTACTAAAATCAACTACATCAATCTATACCTCTCTCTTCTCTCTCTGTCCTCTCACCTCCACAAAACCCCTAAATCTTTTTGACTCTTTATCTTACCCTCCATCTGTTAATTTTATCATATAAATTTTTTATATAAAACCTTTCACCCAATATAATTTCATTCAAAAAGTAAGATTAAGATTTTCTTTTTCATATATCACTTTATTGATGAAGTAATGTTTTGATGAATAAATTAAGGTTCTAGGATAAATCAAGGTTTTTTTTTTTTGAATAAGTCGGGTTATTCGGGTCTAACCCGAAATTCAAGGTATTTGAAACCCTTACCCGACCCAAATATGAGTTCGGGTTATTCGGGTCTAACCCGTTTGACCCGTTTTGCGAAGGAAACCCGATAAAACCCGACCCTAAACAACATATTCGGGTTCGGGTCGGGTCGGATTGGTCGGGTTCGGGTGTTTTTTGACACCCCTACACGTAAGCACATACGACAAAATAAGAGTCGGGTCAAATATTCAACGAAAGACATGTAAGCATATAAGGTTCAAATAATAGCCAATCAAAGACGATCAAAGGGTTCGAGAATTTAAAGTCAAATCTCAAATTTGACGAATGTCACAATTACCGACGACATTTTAAAAACCTACATAATTATCTTTAAAATGTACTTGTTATAAAATGTGTAAAAAAATATCATAAATCATGTACGTTCACGGGAATAAGATTTATTAATCAAGTGCACCATGTACGATGCAAGTCTAAGCATCCAGGTTGTCTTTAGTTGTTAATATTAATCAATCATGCACCTTCCTAAAAAACTTAAAAAAATAAAAAATAAAAAAAATAATATATATATATATATATATATATATATATATATATATATATATATATATATATATATATATATATATATATATATATATATATATATATATAGAGTTTGGTTCTTGTAAAACAAACTTTAAGGTAAAATAAGTAAAAAAAAAAATTAAAAAATAATTTATAACGTTAGATATTTTGGATTATCGTTCATTTTAACCATATATCAAACTTTAAAAAACGAAGTTTTGTTGTACATCAAAAAATGGGTGGTTTTATCGTTGTGCATCAAATTTGAATATTTACTACACAAAAACAATGAATTTGATGCACAACTCCTAAACGACATATATTTTGATGCATATCAAAACTTATTTTTTTAAAGTTTGTTATAATTGAATAAATAAACATAATACAAAATTACACATATTATAAATTATTTTTTCATATTTTTTTACTTAATTTACTTTAAATATTGGTTTATAAGAACCTATTCCTATATATATATATATATATATATATGAAAAACACGTTCAAAGTTACTATTCACTTTTATAACTACAATTTTCGAAACTTGTTTTTGCTTTTATTTACAATTTTTTTCATAAAAAACAAAACATATTTTCACAATTTTTATTTGTTTTAGAGAATAAACCCACCTCTTATCTTAAAAAACTTAGGATATAGAAAAATTGAACAAAATTCTACAACTAAACCCATACCAAGTTCTTCTCTTGTTTTTCAGTGATCTTGATGTCAAGTGGTATTAAAGGTTTATGTATATGAAAATCAGAGTTAGTAAATTACGGAAATGTTTTGTTTACACAAAAGCATTTGAGCCATGATTTATAATGCAACAAACAATTTTGACACACGCATATGTATAATAAAAGGTTAATGAAAGCGTGCACCTTTTTAAGCTCGGTATCATCCTCCTAGTTCCTTGCTTACTTCAATCAATCCTGCACTTCAAAAGAACCCGGGGAAGCTATGAAGAGATATCACTTGTTCCATGTTGAATAATGTCGCTACAACAGGCGTATAGAATCGAATCATCACTTGAATACTCCTTTTTGCTACTCCCATTCGATCTAATGGAATACCTAATGAATAAGCCGGAAAATCTAACAAAAACCCGAAACACCAAAACCCTAGGGTTTTCAGTTTTGGTGTTCGACCGAAAAGGACTTTTTTGTGTGTGTGTGTGTGTGGGGGGGGGGGGGGGGGGGGGTTGTCATTCTAATATTATCTTATTAGCTGTAACCCATCGATTTTATCAAATAAAACTTATTCTCATTCTAAATTTTTTATTACAACATGTTTGTTAAAAAATTATTTATCTCATAAATTGTAAATATAGTTATACATTTACTTATTCGAGTCTACTATCTCTCCATATGTGGCCAATGATACAACTATACCCTAGAGTCATCAAAAGTGTCAACGGTATTTTCATTCTATCAGTATTCTACACACAAACATTTTAGTTAATAAATTTATTACACAC
This sequence comes from Senecio squalidus, assembly GCA_910822075.1. NCBI lineage: Eukaryota > Viridiplantae > Streptophyta > Magnoliopsida > Asterales > Asteraceae > Senecio > Senecio squalidus. The sequence goes on from CAJVGC010000508.1 coordinate 35,512,671, forward strand.
ATTTACCAATCAAAAAATAGCTTTTAAACCAAAAATCAACCTTTTTCTTCGTGTATTACGCCTATATATATCAGTTACCTTTTTTCTTCTACTATTCCTCTTATATTAGCTTTTGATGTAAAAATTCTCGGTATCACGAGATTTTTTGTTATTCAGCTTTTGACAAAACATAACTATATTAGAAACACGATAGCGTGAAATATCCATTTTAGCTCAATCTACATCAATGGTAAGTCGTTAATCGGATGCCATGGGTCCTATATTGGCTTAAATATGTGTTGTACTTTGATTTTACAATTTGATACTGATTATTTAATCCATCAAAATTTCGTAAATTATTCAGTAAAAGAAAACGAATCGTGAAATCGATGGATCTTCTTAGATGGAATTCGATCAACATTTAATTTCCAAAAGATTGGTTATTCAATCCATCAAATTTCGTAAAGAATATAAACTTTTTCATTTTACTATATAAAATATATGGATCTGTTTGGAGATCTTCCTACATCAATAATTTGGATCCAAACTACTTTGAGTTGGTTTCAAATCAATTTTTACCTTGTTATCATATTTTTTGGTAACATATTTTTCATCAACATAAAAATTCCATTTGTGAAAAAGTTAAATTTCTTATGTGATTGTGAAATCTAACCCATTTTGTCTAACCAGCCTACTAGATTTAAGCAACAACGACTTCTTCAAATGAATCGATCAAATGTTAGTCAACAAACGTTTTCGTTTCAGGTATCATCATACGAAACCTGAAGTATTTATTTTGGTTGTCTCGAATTAATATTTATAAGAATTTGAAGTATATATTTTCGGATGTTTTAGTTTATGCAGGGTAAAAAGCCAAAAAGAATAAATAATTTAATGAAGCTTTTGATGTTTCAACAAGAACTTTCTATGACTATCGAACTTGATGAGGTAATATTTTTTATTTTATCTTTTATTTTGTCGACCATTTTTCTAACATATGTTTATATGTTGTTGGTTATAGACTTCATTTCAAGTAAGAACCATCTAAATATTTAGAAATCAAAGGAACCACTTTTGGATCTTTAGATTAAAACTTATAACAAAATTCAATTTATTTTATATATTAAACATCTTAATTATAACTTTTATAAAATAAAAAATATTATATTAGAACAAGTATTTAATTCTATTAAGTAACCATTATTCAAAATTTAATTTTGTCAATTTCCTTTTATAAAGTTAATTAACCTAGTTATACTCTATATAATTTTAAAGTTAATTATTTTTTCATAACATAATTATGTATAATTGGTTGAAAATTGTACATATAGTTATAATCTAGATAATCTAATATAAAATTAATAATTTTATAAAATAAATTTTCAAATAATTGGTTAAAAATAGGTCATATAGTTTTTAAATATTTAATAATCCTATTTAAACCCTACATGTTGGCTATATAAGTAAGTATGATCATCCAAGACCTAAATAATCAAATTATTTTGGCATAGTTTATCTCACACATATATATGGAGCAAGTATCTATTTGTGCTTGCTACTATTACAAACTAGTATGTTTGGAGGGGTTTAAATTTGGTTTATATAAGGTTTGAATTTTTTTCCAAAATAAATTTTATTTAGTTAGAGCTAATTTATAGAGATTATTTAAAATACGAGCTCGTAAAATATAAGTAAAATATAAGTTATTTTAAGTAGCTTAAACTTATATTATGATAAATTATATAAAATATTCCTCATAGAATTTATCTTATTTAATTATTATGTATTTTCCAATCATTTTACAATTTTAAATCCAACTTTGGTTATTTTCTAAAAACACTTATAAAAATTAAAATTTTCAATGATCTCTAAATATAAATCCCAATTTTCAGCTTCAAATATCAACTACTAGCTAAAACTATCAAACATATCCTACATATAAATGAAGAGGTTATACCTCATATTTAAGTTGAGAAGATAATTCACACATTACTTTTATTTATTTATTAAGCATTCAAGTGAGAATCCTTAGTTTTGTAAGATATAATATGTTATATGATTTTGAATTTAAATTTTACATCTTAAAAGTTATATTATATTTAGTTATATGAGTTTAAGATTATGAAAGATCATTACCAAAAGAATCAATTAAAACTCTCTATTTCAAATTCTCACTTTACTTTATTTTTTGTTTAAATTTATTATTTCAAAAATCATTAATCTATTTAACGAATAAATTACATTATGCAACGGGCATTATTTTTTCTTTTATAGAGCACCCACTCGATACTTTGGGCGAAATTTTTTTACAGGTTCTGAAAATCTATACTATAAAATCAAAAATTTATCACATGTGAGTTTAATAGTTTGATATATAATTTTGTGTTTTTCTTTTCGATTCTAGTAGAATATATATCATATAATATATGTAATTTTTGAAATTCATATTTAGTTTTCAAATCAAATTTGATTCTACGTTACAAATATATATATATTTGTCTAAAAACGAAAAAATAAAAAGTCGTCAAAATTCGATTTTTTTTTCCCGAGTCTATATAGGTTATCCCTCATATAATATTGTTGTGTTTTTAAATTCTCTTGAAATCATGTGTGCTGATGTCATATTAGTTTTTGAAATTTTACATACATAATAAACCACATATGATTTACAGTACAATCACATGTGATTTTAGTACTATCACATGTGATGTTAGCACTATAAAATTTATGTCAATGAACAAAGAAAAAAAAGTCGTCAAAATTCGATTTTTTCTACTTTGGGGTAATTTATATATTCTATAATAATTCTCTTTTAGGAATATTATGTGTTGGTGTTAAAATCACATGTGATTTTATCATTATGATTTCAACACCTACAAAAAAAAAATCGTCGAAGTATAAATAACATCACTTCTCAAATTAAAGATATAAACGAGACGATCACAAAATTGCAATTTGTTTCGCCTAACGATTAACGGTTTGTTAGATAATTTAATTTTAAAAAATAAAAGAAAATTTAGTTTTCGTTTAGAACTAAACAATTAGATTAAAATAAGATGCATAATCAAAATTATGTTTTTTAGTCTTTTAAAATTATGTGTCATAATTGATTATTTGTGTTAGTTATATTCGATATGTAAGATACAATGTTTAAATCAATATTATATTTTACTTTCTTTATTTTATATTTATCCACTTTATATTTGCATTTGTTCTTAAATAATTGTTTATTTTGAGAAATAGTTATTATTAATTACTACATTTATTATTTTATCCTTAATTAATGTAGTCATTAACTAGAATTTTTTATTTTTTTGCTGTAAATAATTATTCTTATATGAAAGAAATAAATGACATTAAATTTAATGATAAATTTTTCTTTGTGAATAATTACAATAAAACGAAAATAAATTATATTATATTAAAAAGTGTATTGTATAATATTATGTTATGTTATGACCATATAATTATTATCTTATAGTAATACATTATATTATATTATCTTATATATTTTACTATTATAATATTTAAATAAATAATATTATTATTATAATTTAACTTTTATTTTATTATGTTGTTATTTAATATCAAGAATTAGTTATCCACTATATAATATATATATATATAACTAATAGAGGATTGAAACAATTATGAAACGGCACGTAAGCATTCATTGAAGTGACATGTGGCGATATTTATAAACTTGTTATTTATTTAAATTTTGAATAAATATTAATATCATAAACAAAAACTATTATTTAATCAATTATAAATGTTAAATGTTTATCTTTATTAAAAAGTATTTTTTTAAAACATAACAAAATCTCATTTAAACAATTTTGTTGTATTTTATAAATTTACTTTTTGATCTTCGGCACTTAACTCCTTATTTACAACTCTATTTATATTTTCTTTGTTATCCCTTTTGTGGTTCCTAGCAAGGTGGTTACTTTTTGATCTTCGGCACTTAACACGTAGGCATGCTTTAAAGCGACGCGTGACAATATTTGAAGAAAAAAATTTCAATTTAAATCTCTTGCTAAAATTCAATCTAAATCTTTTACTAATTTATTTTTATTTTAATGATATTAAACTGATATTTAAAATATTATAGATTATTTAATATATTATAATTTGTAAAAACAAATAGAAATTGGATAAGTAGTAATTGTGTAAGAAGTATAATTTATGATAATTATATCATGACATCATATTAATTGAACAAAACTTTAAGTCTATCAACTAACTATTTTTATATGGTTTTATGAATTGTACTTTCAATCTTAAATTTGTTTTAGAAGAAAGTAAAAATACCTAACAACTCAAATATTTATCATCTTAATCAAACTAGCTTTTCAACATACATATCTCTTTTTCACAATTTCAAGTACAACTTTTAACATTTGATTTTCTAGGATATTAATGATGAATATTTACATCCTAACATTAGAAAAAAGGAAAAAATGAGTTGTCATATATTAAATATTTAACTTATTTTGTTAATGTGATCTATTAAAAAAAAATTCACGGAATATATAATTCTAAGTAAACAATTATCAAAAAAACGTTTTATAATATTTAATATTAATTTTTTGGTTACCCTACATCGTACGAGTATTAAAACTAGTAACCTATAAACAAGAACAAAAAATTGAAGCATAGACTCCTATTAACCGAGTCTTTTAAATTTAGAAAGTCAATTTTGTTATTATTTAAATATAACTAAAAAAATTAGTCTTTCTTATTAAATAATTAAATAGATTAATCTTCACCCCAAATAATATATATATATATGTAATATATATTTCATTCATTTAACTAAAAACTCTTAATAAAATTAATAGTTACCCTTTATTTTCACATTATTTATATAAAAGGTCATTTTTCTAAATTTTATTGAACTATAAGAGCAAAATATAAATTTAAAATAATCTTTAATATATAATAAAAGAGAGGCCTTAAATGCCACATGACGAAGTAAGATCCGTTGGATAGTTTAACCTCTTTGATGTCAGCCGTTAGATCAGATTGATGATGTCATCAAAGATTACTTTCATTTTACACCCTTTTACAATACATAATTACATTCTCTCTTTTATTCAATTTTTACTTAAATAAAAAACATAATTATAATTTATTTATAGAATCATTTATTTTGGAATATAATTTACCTTATTATTATTCTAAAATCTCCTAACACAAAATATCAAACCATGTGTATAAAAATAAAGGTGTATATGTTATTATAACTATAAACAACATCTGTATAAACGTAAAAGTATATATATATATATATATATATATATATATATATATATATATATATATATATATATATATATATATATATTCTACGTACAACACTATTTTCTCATAATAAATTAAAATCTACGTAAAAGTAAAATATATGATTCAATTTTTATTTTTTTCGCGCTATCGCGGGACAATAATCTAGTTCTTAATGATACCACATGTAATGCAATTAGCTATCAATATCCGTCTTTTATTTCAATCAATATATTAAATCAACTTAGTCCATTTTCCTAATGGTTTTATTTATTTTTTATTTCCAATTTCTCCATATTAATTTAATTTAAGATCTCACAATATACTATAACAGAAACTTATCAGCTTAATCCAAATTTTTAACATGAGTTGTTATCTACTTTGAAAAATTAACATAAACGTATTTAATTGCGATGCTTTTTTGCATACTGTCATTTTTTTTACATTTTTTATGACAAAATTACCTCTATAATTTAAAGTTAATAATTCAAATATCAAATACTTATTAATGATTAGTTATATTTTATTTTTAAAAATAATAACATAACTATGGAACTAACCGAAATATATTATTATTTTTATTGATACAATTTAAGTATACAAAATATATTAAACTAACATAATAAATTTAATAATAGTAAAAGTAACAAAAATTAATATAGAATTCTCATTTCTCACTCATACATACTATAAAGCATTTTACACGTAAACAAAATATCAATAATACATATTAAATATTTAATGCTTCAAAAAACATATATATTAGACATTTAAATATCAATAAACTGTTGTCTTTTACTTTTGTTTGTGTGTTGACACTAGATTAGAGACAATCAGACAAGTATTAAAATATAAAATTTATTATTTATAATATATAAGTCTTTTGGTAACCACTTGTAGCCAATAATTTTATTTTTTCTCCACACTTCGTTGATTCTACATGTGTCATTTAATCAATAACCATTTGAATTTTTTATTTATATTTATTTTCAAAATCCAAACTATTAATAGTGATCGGATTTTTAAAAAATAATCCTCAACTATTTATCCTAAACTTCAGCCAACATCCTAAAGAAGAAATTAGAAAATCAATAATTCATTCATATAATCATATTCAGAAGGCCCGATATTTTCTTAAATTCTTTTTGGATGAAAGTTAGGGTAATTAATTAGTTCCGCAACATCTACTTCTCCTCAATCCTTAGTTAATGGTGCAAGAATTTCTTATGGTGTGTTGAAACCAAAGTGGTGACATCAATGTATTCGTTTTTTCTATTTTGTAACGGAGGTTGTTCCTTTATTAATTCGAGCTTAATATATTTATAATTGACTATTGTGAGCGGAAGCTATTTAAAAAAGTAATACTCAATATCAGTTAATTTCTAATAATAAAAGTTTATTGCGGTCATCCGTGTAATACACATGATGATAACCTAGTAACATAATATAATGTAATCGTAATTTCTTAACAAATGAAACTAAAGTGTCTCAAAAACTAATTATGAAAACTAATGACTTCATTTTGTAATATTATATGTCTTTTAAATTTTGATTAACAAAAATATAAAAATTACTCATAGTAATTTAATAATTAAAGTGTCTTCTAAGGATAATTATTAAATGGTAAAAATAATTGTTGAGTGAGAAATTAAACGTTTAATTTACTATGATTATTACTACTTTTTCATTTAAAATCACATTGTCATAGATGTTTATTTAGATGTATTTTTGCCTTCTAAACATTGGCTTTTCATTTTACAAATTAAAATTAAAGAAACTACTACATCATTAAAGGCAAACACCATCCACAATTGTTAAGATATTTAATATATTTCATTTTTTATATTTAAATACTAAATTAGGTGAATCTAGACATGTATTTATCAAAATTGAACATATAAGATTGTCCAAATAACAATGTTTTCAATATTCAAAAGAAAATTTAATTTCATTGATTGAATACAGAAATATAACTTTAATTTCTTAATTTTATTATTAGAGTATTCTTATTATTATTATTTTTTTAAGAAAGGACCAAAGCCTAATAGTCTTAGACTATACGGTGTGGGGGGCTTTATAAATTGATGATGTGGAGTGATAGAGGTGATATGTAGGAAAGAGAGTGTGATTTGTAGGAAAGAGAGTGTGATGATGTGGAGTGATGAAAATGGGTGGTGTGGTTGTGTGATGATGTGGAGTGATAGAGGAAAGAGAGTGTAATTTTAAAAAGTTGTATATTTATAATTTTTTTTATATAAATGAAATTTAAAAACTAGTATTTTTATTAAAAAAAACAAACACTACAATTTATTTAAAAAAAAATACTACAATTTATTAAAAACAAAAAACACACTACAATTTATTTAAAAAAAAAATACTACAATTTATTAAAGAAAAACAACATACTACAATAAAAAACATACTACAAAAATTCAGGATAAAATTTCTCGATAAGCTTTCTCTTTTCATGTTCCGCTATTGATTTGGCAGGCTCCCGGAGATGATCGGTTTCCTTCATGATCACCTTTAACGCTTTTTGTCGCATTTTTTCTTCCTGAGTATCAGCAAATTTTCCGAACTTTTCCCCAATATACTTGAGTGAATCATCGTTCCCCGAAGAAGAAGCAGCGGCTTTGCCCTTTCCTTTGCGCGCTTTTGCCTTTGCTTGATCTCTACCCATCGGTCTTGGAAGGTCTTCCTCATCGTTGAGATCATCATCATCATCGTTGAGATCGAATGAAGCAAAAGGCGATATCGGAGTGGCGGGAGTGGCGGGAGTGGAGGGGTTACTAGACTCCGATGTTCTACGCGCTTTTCGGGACCCTCCAGATGTTGGGACATGTTGACAAATCGGGCTATTTCTCAATATTTGCCAAGCCGCTAAATGTAGGAAACCCCCTTGCATCATGGCGCGGTAAGTTTGCAGAGCATGTTTGAGCAATTGTTCATCACTATGACCGCTTGGTCTACTTTGTTGGGCTTGTCGAAAAACCCCGTTGAATTTTTTGACCTTTCTTCGTAAGTCTCTCCACTTGCTCGAAATAGAGTCTTCGGTACGAGAATAAGATGGATCATCTTTATACATCTTGGCGAAAAATTTTGCACGAACACTTTGCCAGAAAGGTGCCCCATTTTGATCATTTCCCACAATGGGGTCCTCGGATGTCGACGACCACGCTGAAGCAAGTGCGACCTCCTCCGCTTCTTCCCACTTCTTCCTTTCGGTTTTGCCTCTTAGAGATTCGGTTTCTTTTTTCTTATGTTTTCTCTTCCCCTTCCCACGGGCCGGCATTTCTTGAGCTTGAGTTTCCGGAACCACCTCATCGTCTTCAGAATCGTCAATGTCAAATGGAGGCACTTGCGGAAAATTGGATAAATGGTCTTGGTTAAGCAATTGCGAGAACGACCCGCCTTGGTATAGCGGGTCTACGGATGGTCGTTGTGGTGGTGTAGTTTGTTGGTAAAAATGGGGAAATTGGTTAGGGTTTGGAAGTTGGGTATAGTGTTGAAATTGGTTTGGATGTTGAAATTGGTTATTAGGGTTTGGAAATTGTGGAAATTGGTTTAGGTTTTGGTATTGGTTTGGGTTTTGATATTGGTTTGGGTTTAACCATTGGTTCCATTGGTTGGGGTTGGGGTTGTTTTGATTGTTGTTGTTGTTGGGATCCATTTGAGATGTATAAAAATATAGAGATTTTTATAAAAATTGAGAGAGAAAGAGAGAGTTTGTGTGGTTTTTGTTATAAAATTGTGTGGTATTTATAGAGAAAGTTTAGGTTTTTTTAAAAAGTTGCCGTTGGTTTGTTGGTTTGTTTGAAAATCCGAACGTTGCATCTCTCACCACCGCGTTGATCAGACAACGCCCATCACCATTTTCAAGCTCACAACGCCCCTGCGGTGTGGAGGGGGCGTTGTCGGGGCGTTGTTGGTCCTATGTGGCCGGCGTTGTCGCCTTTTCCACGCCCCATACCCGATAGTCTTATTACTAGAGTATTTGTTGACTCTAATACATATAATATATGAATTGTACGAAAATAAAAATTAATCAAATTTTCTTAATTTTCACTTTAATTCTGAAAATGGTTTCCCTATAAATAAAATCCCTTACTTGTTTTAACATATCAAATTTGTATTGGGTAATGAATTGATGGATATGTTTGTTAACTTTTTTTTATGTTTAATTAATTGAAGTTATTTTGATATTTTTTTTTATTCTTGTTTGTTTAAATTACTTAAGGAAACATTTCTTGTTCTTTTCCGTATTTTGTGATTGATTGTTTTCTAATTCCCTTTCAGGATCCTTGCGATTCGGATTTATCAGAAAAGGAGTTAATCAAAAGTAAGGATGTCTTCTTTCATTTTTGAAATCTTTAATAATGTTTAGAATTGCGTTAATAATGTTTAGAATTGCGTTTATAATATACTCGTTACAATACACATGTATGTCTAACATGCTTTTTAAATTTGGGTGAAGCCTTAAACCCAAATTACCCCCTCCATGCACGCACACATATAATCACTTTTTTATGACAACAACTAGTTTTATTGTATCGAAACAATAACTAAAATTCCCTAATAATTCAAAAAAAAACTCTAATACATTAAGTTTTTGAACCAAACTAATTTAAAATTGCGAATACATACATTTTAGGATTAATCCTAATATGATAACATAGATCATGTTACTTTATCTAATAATCCAATAAGGTACATCAAAAGATCTTAATGGCAATCCAATTTTAAAACAAATTTATGAAGAAAAAAAAATTGTCAAAAAAGTTTAGTGTAAGTATCAACAATAAACTTAAATAAATAAACATTAAATTTAGTGCTTTTGTCATATTTGAATATATAGAATTACTAGATTATTGTCCCGCGATAGCGCGGATAATGATAAAAATTGAATCGTAAATTTTATTTTTATTTAGATATTAAATTATTATTATAAGAACATAATTTTTACACGTATAATAACATATATATCTTTACGTTTACACATTTTTATATTTATAATAACATATACACCTTTATATTTATACACATGTGTTTGATAATTTGTATTAGAAGATTTTAGAATAACAATAAGGTAAATCAAAGTTCAAATTGAACGATTTATAAGGTAAATTAGAATTATCTATTTAAGTGTAGATGAAATATGAAATAGAAAATGTAATTATATATTGTCAGATGGTGTAAAATGAAAATAATTTTTGATGATATTATCAATCTGATCTAACGGCTGAAATCAAATAGGTTAATTCATCCAAAAGATTGTATTTCGCCATGTGACATTTAAGGTCTTTCTTTTATTATATATTAAAGATAGATATAAATCGACTAGAATATAATTTTACTATCAATCTAAAGGTTATTCCTTTAAATCAAAAGTACTTTTATATTTTAGATATGACAGAATATTATGGTCATTTTTTTTTTGCCCAAATATGTATGTAGGAAACCATATCAAGAAGTTGAGGACATCTAAAAATAATTATGTATTTATTTGACCTTAATAAAACTATGTATCTATTTTGAATATAACGGGTTTCCTAAACATACTATCTTTAAATTATGATTTTATCTTCTTATAATTTTGTCATTTTTTTTAAAGAATTGTTATCATTTAAATGGTGTAATCAAACAAAAAAGTTTAGTACCTTGAGTATGTTTTCCACTTTAAATAGTTTAAAAATATTCAATTTTAAAAAAAAATTCTTGTTTGAACTGTTCTTTTAGATATAAAAAGTAGGATTAAATTGTGATTAAAAAACGTACATTAGAAGAATAGAGAATAGTGCGCGAACATTTTTCTAAAACTACTAAGTTTGGTTGATTCCTATATGTTTGTTTATATTGATTTTATTCATTTTTGATAGTTAAATATGTATATATTATTTTAAAAATGTATTAAATAAATAAATACATTTTTGATAATTTAATTAGATTATTGACCTGTACATTGGAAGGGCTCTTTTTAAAAGTTAATAATAATATTTAAAAATAACATTATAAATTAATTTAGTTATGAAACATAAATATAAAAACAAAAAAAAAAAAGTTCTTTAGACAAAGAAATTTTGCTTGATGAAAAAAATAATAGTAACATATTTTTTATGATGTAAATGAGAAGTATTTTTACATAAATGATAAAAAGAAAATTATAAATACAAGTTATCCGCTTCTTCTTATAACTTTAAACAACGGTGGTAGTAACATATTTAATCTTTATCACATATTAATAACTCTAAGCCGTTTTTACTTTTCACCCGAAATATAACCATATATAACTGATAATAAGTAAAACCTTACCGTTTCAAAAATAAAACAATCATATAGAAAAAGGCATGAGAAAAAAAAAGGAAGTCAATTATTAGGAAAATTATATTTTAAAAAAACTAGGGGTGAGTATGGGTCGGTTCCGACCTCAACCCGAACCCAAACCGAAATTTCGGTTTCTAAAAGTTCCAAACCGTTTGGTTCGGTTTCTACATTGGTTCGGTTCCACTCGGTTTCGGTTTTTTTCGGTTCGGTTTGGTTTTTTATTTTGGTTTTTGGACATGGGCAAAATTCATAGATCTGTCAAGAAAAACTTGTGAAATAAATCTCAAATTGAAGCCTATGTTACGCAATAATTGGCGGAGCTGTTCACAACTTGTAGCATGAAGTTGTGTGCATATTACTAGAACATAATGAATGATATGAATCGGAAAACTTTAAACACAAAATTAAGAAGAAAAAAAAATACTATATGTGGCTTAGTAAACTATAGCCTACATGGCAACAAAAAAAAAATCAAAATTGAAAAAAATAAACCTATATGTTGCTGAGTATTGTGGCCTACATGACACCAAAAGATTACATATTGATAAGTATGAGATTGACAATTTAGAAAAGAAAACTTTGAGTTTTCACTATTAGCATCGAGAGTTTGTGTGTTTAGGTAGTAATTAATTAGGATGATTTAAAATTTTAGACAAAGGAAAAAAATAAAAAAAATAAAACTTAAAATATCTACTAAAAGTGAACATATTAAAATTGACATACATATAATGGTTCGGTTCGGGTTTTTTCGGTTTGGTTTTACCCTCCGACCCAAACCGAACCGTTTTTTCGATTTCTCAAAAATCGAAACCCAAACCATCGGTTTTTGTATTCGGTCTGGTTTTATGGTTCGGTTTTTATCGGTTTTTTCGAGTTTTGGGTTTTCGGTTCGGTTTTTGCTCACTCCTAAAAAAAACTACCTAATTGCTTCCGCATAGATTGAAATCATTGTTGAATATAAATTTATATTACATTTATCTATTATATCAATATGAAAAAGAGTTTTAGGTGCAGGGGGGTGAAATGGAGACCGACATAAATATAAATTAATTAAATGAGTATTAAATGAATAAATTTAATAATTTTTAATTAATATAATTAAATAAATTAATACAATTAAATAAAATTAATTTGCCACGTGTCAATTAAAAAGAAATGCCAAATGACAATAATCTTTAAAATGCAGGAAGATTCTTTTAATGTCAATTAAAATACAATGACTCGTAAAGAACAAAGATGAAAGTAAATATATATTTTACACAAAATAAATAATTCGTAAGAAAATTCATAATTAAAAAAGTGAAGAAAGTTTCACGGTATAAATATAGAAAAAAGAATGGTATTTTAATTTTAAGTGTCCGGTTAATTATTACAACATTTTTGGCTTAAAATTTTTATAATAATACTTTTTTTAAGCCAACAAATGTTTTCAAATATTAATATGAAAATAAGAATCTTAAAAATTAAAATCAAATGAACAAACAAAAACATCTCAGTTTGTATTAGTTCGGTTCATTTAGACCTCTAAATATAGTAATAAAAAATTATACAAAACGTAAGTACGTAACCCTTTTCTTAGCCAAAATCTTCATTATTTCTAACACTAATGTTTTACCATACATGCAGAACTTCAAGAAAAACTCATTGCTACAATGAAGACCAAACTCGATTTACCAAAGGAGGATATCGAAGCACTTGTTCAGTTGTTCATGATTCAGATTGGGATAGTACAACTGTCGCGGATCTTGCAATACTTTTATCAGACAGCTTACATACATGTATTCGTGACGCTATAGATAAAATCATTGAAACTGGTTATACTAAGGAGGTCGCGGAGTACACAATTTTGAGGTGCGGCCCTTTCTATGGCATGAACGACATGGTGTCTTCTATCGTTGAGCGTGCTTTGGATTGTTTAAAAACCAAGGGATTTAATGATGCTACATTGCATACATTCGAAGATTTTAATAGCTTGGTTGAATATATGATGTTGGAAATGGTGACTTTACTTGGAAAAATAAAACCAGATTTAACTGTTCGCGAAGCAATGTGGACTCTGGTGGTTTGTGATTTAAATGTACTCGATGCATGTGCGGCAAAATTTGATGATCAAGTTGTTCAAGAAGAGGGCACATCAGCTGAACGTGAATCTGTACCTGAATCCGAACCCAAAACCAAAAGCAAACCAGCCACAAATCCCAGCAAAAGCAAATCATGCTCAAAGCACAAAAGAGACACAATTTCACAAAAATTGTTTCATGTTGAAAACACCTATAAAGGACATGGATCAAAAATCGTCCTCAAGACGAAACTTGGTAAGTGTAGTGACTTGCCTCCTTCTAGAAATAAGAAAAACTCGGCGTTGCCTGTGAAAGCAAAAGCTACAATACTGAAGGTGGAAACTGTCCCAAATAAACCACCTAAAACTCCTGATTACTATTTGGCGGGAATTCCATATGATGAAACGAAGGGTGTGCATGTGCCACAAAATAAAAAGGATGAAATGATAATCGCAGCAGTTAAACATCTTCAATCGTTACAGAAAGAAGTTAAAAGGTGGGACGAGTGGGCGAATATGAAGGTTATGCAAGCAGCCAAGAGGCTTAGTCAAGATCGAATTGAGCTGAATAAGTTGAAGGAAATAAAAGCCAAATCAGAGAAGATTAATAAAGATAAACAGGTTAGGGAGGAAAGTATGATGAAGAAGCTATCAGAATCAACGATTGCATTGAATACTTCTAATCGCCAGATTCACATGACTTGTGCATCAATTGAGATGCTCGAGTCTGAAAATTCAGTTATTAAGAAGGAAAAAGAAATAGCTGAAAAGCAAAGCTTTATTCAAGCTAAAAGATTGGAGGAAGCTCTGTGTAAAGAACGTGAAGCTTTAAAGAAGTCTGAATCGTTCAGGTCTGAAAAGAACTTATTGGAGGAAGAGCTTAAATCACTAAAACGAGAAGCGGGTCCAAAGCTAAGAGATCTGGAGAAAGCTAAATGTCATCTTAAAGAGACTGAGGTATATCTACTTTTCACTTAATTAACTTAATGAAAAAGATGTTTACTAATGCAAAATTTAAAATTTTCAGACTAGATTAGTAATGGAACGAAGAGAGACCGCTAAGTTTCTCGAACAAGCAGAAAAATTAAGGAATGAAAGACGACGCCTTGAAGCAATGGGTAAGGAAGAAAACGCCAGAGCTTCAGCTAAGGCGGAAACAAATTTCAAGAAATTTGAGACTGAAATCAAGAGGATTCAGTATGAGATTGCTGCAATGAAGTTAGAGGCAGAAACCAAACAAATTGCAGGAATGCGAATGGGCATGAACTGGAAGCCGTCTGAAGGGACTTCAATGTCAGAAGTTACTACAAAAGAGTTCAAACATGGAATTACGAATCAGAAGAAGGACCGGGAATGTGTAATGTGTTTGACCCAAGAGATGACTGTGGTTTTTTTTCCATGTGGGCATCAAGTTGTTTGTGCTGAATGCAACTTGGTCCATGAGAAGAGCGGAATGAAGGATTGCCCGTCTTGCAGGACTCCAATTCAGAAGAGGATCACTGCTCGTTTTGCTAAATCTTAAAGAAGAAATAGTGCAAAACACTAGTTTCGAGTTTCTGATTTTTCCAATCTTAATATGTAATTGACTATTTTCATTCAAAGGACATCCTTTAGGTACTCTTTAAGTATTATAAACATACCCTTATATATGTAAGGATACTATTTTAAAATATATTCAACTATATCCAAATTATTGTTATATGTATCCTCCGTAAAAGGTCTAATGTATGTATCGAATTTTTAGTCCGTTGACATTGAAATAGTTGTCCGCGTATTAAAGAGTGTGACATTCATATATAAGGAAAAATAACTTCATAAAGTTTCAGGGACATTGTTTAGTTTATCAAATACCGCTTCGTATGACTCAAGAGAACAATGACTGGTTTGTCTTGTTTTATTTGCATTGAGCAAGTGGCGATCCACATAAACATCGATTGTGTATGAACGAAGAGTTATCGAAGGCTTCAGATCGAAACCTTAGTTTCCATGGTGAAGGAATCTGTCCGCATAATTTGTTGTAAGTAACGTTCAAGCTTTGTAACATGGAAGCTTCCAATATTTGAGATGGTATTTTACCATAAATCTTGTTATGAGATATATCCAACGTTACCAACGTCTCTCTCATGAAACTTACTTGTGAGAAATCAAACTCGAAGTTGTTTCGTGAAATGTCATTGAAGTAGTATTCTTTGATGAACCAAATAACATTGATGCATCCCCTGAGAAGTTGTTTCTTGATACATCAACTGAATAGATATTCATGTTGCCAAGGGATGTTGGGATCACACCCGAAAGCATGTTATGAGATAAACCCAATCCGACTGGAGAAACGAGTTGACTGAATGATTCAGGGATCGACCCTGTGAGTTGGTTGCGACTAAGATCTAGCGCAATCATATTTGGTAGTGTGGCTAGTGAGGATGGGATTGAGCCAGATAGATTGTTGAACGAAAGATTAATAATCATGACACTTTGGAGCTGTGAAAGAAATGCAGGTACATGGCCTGATACATTGGTCCAGCTTATATCAAAAAACCTAACATATTTAAGACGTGTAACGCTACGTGGAATTTCTCCAACAAGAAACGGCATCTTGTGAAGACGAAGAGTCTTAAGATATGTCAAATCACCAATAGCGTCAGGAATCGAGCCTGCAAGGTCAGAGTACATGAGGGAAAACTCAATGACGCGATTTGTAGTTTCATCACAATCGAATATGTAACAAAAGTCACTCTCGGAGTTCCACATAGACAATAGTTGTGGCCCGTTTGAGAAGCTGTTTTTGATTTTTAGAATGGCGGCTATGTCGTCGGGATGACAACGTTCCGCCATAACGACCATCGGGGATAAAAAGAACAGAAGAAGTAGCAACATATCTAGTGAGTTGATGATATAGGAGAAAAGGAGAGAAATTATAGATTGTAAATGGATGGCCATGCTTTTTTATACAAATGACTTTGAGCATATGGATGGGTTGTAAGATTTGAATTAGTCAAAATCGGTGAGCTATAAAGTTTGACTTTTACGTTGACCTTTTTATATTTTTAATACTTTGTATCATCTACAAAACATCACATCAAAAAATCGCCAATCGTCAACATAACATTGAATATCACATACCTTCGTATAAGTAACATTACGAAATTATCACGCATTAACAAACACTTACTCTATACTTCTGTCACGTGTAACACATCCCCAACGACATGTTAACAGATTCTTGCGATTTCAAAGGACTTCCCTTACTTCCGATTCACAATTAACGTTGGATTCAAGCTAAGATCTCAAGGGGAATTTGGGCATCATCAATAAGCCAGCATAAAATTTTAGGAAAATGACTACCAGTGTAGTTTGTTTAATTGTCTGGCATGCATTATATAGATAACCTCTCAAGTCTATGTAGCTCCGCCCCTAACTCTACTATTTCCAAAACACAGAAAAAAGTTGTGGCTACTGAATAATTCAGACAGAATATGTAAATAGATAGTTCACGTCATCAAGAAATACATTAAAAGCTGGATTGAAGATTCTTTGCAAAATTCCATTGTACTTGGAGCATATAAAGAAAAATAAATTCATAGTCATTCACCACAAAAGACCGATAAGGTATTCTCTAGATCTATGTTGACATAAAGACATGATTACGGAAAACAAAAGTAGTTCTACTAATAGATAATCGGTGCTTCCCTTAAAAGACAAGCTCATGGGGCTTCATGCCTGCCTTAAGAGAGAATCGTGCACCCAAATAGGTCTTCAAGTCTGGAACAGCCTCGATGCATGTCAACAATGCTGCATCTACGGTTTTCTGGTCATCTTTCTTGTCTTGTGGGAGGACGTTCTTTTCCTATAATGCACAATAAAAAAAAATCAGGTAACATATAGTTAAAACAGAACAAGAATAGAGTTAGAGTGAGTAAAACCATTACCTCTTTCTCTGCTTCAAAAAATTCGCCTTCTCCTTTTGTCTTCTTCTTCTCGACCTTCTTTCCAAAGTACTTATCATCAAACTTCTCAACATTTACTGCTGAGACATCGACCTTTGTTGAGGTAGCGATAACGTAGGACTGATTCACCCTCCTCAAAGGCACACCATTGATCTTGAAGGGACCTAAGAAATGAAAAAAATATTAGAAATATAGGGAGAACCAAACACCATCCCTTAACTAAAGCCATTGTAACTTCACACATATAATTTTATAAAACGCCAAATCAATATGTTAAAACTTTATAAAACATTGCAATAATTACTTGAAATTTCCCATAATCTGTCAAATAAAGATTATCGGTAAAAAACATCAAAATGCATAAACATCATCCTAAACAGAAGATCATTTTGATTGCATAATGTGGCAAAGATTAGAAGCAACCATCGGCAGTTGGAAAGATCATCAATTCATCCAATTGTAAAATAAGCAATATTATAAAATAAAATTGTTTATAGTCGAGTTATACCAAAAACAATTGAAAATATTCTCAACCAACATAGAAAAAGCAAGGAAAATAAATTACCAGTAACAAGCAACAATCCAGATGTGAGTTGTTTCAAGAAAACAACTCTCTTTCCCTTAAACCGTCCAGCCAAAATGATGAGCACGGTTCCTGGGGTAATGCTAGCCCTAAACACGACAAACAACAAAAGAATTCAACAAACGTTACCATAGCAAAGATGTTATTAACCTTTACATATAATACAAATATATAAATACCTGAGCTTGGTTGGTCTAGCTTTACGCTTGTTGACAAGGGGTTTCTTGATATCGTCAGCTGGGTAAAACTTAGGAGGCTTCTCAGCTGGAGTAGCAACAGCAGGTTTCTTCTCGTGTGTAGGGAAAGTACCACCGTTCTTAGCCTTGATAGCCCAAAGACCTCTCTTATGGTACATCTGGGATCGTGAGTATTTGCCGACACCTCTGATCAAGTCAGGGTTCCTGGTGACATGAGGCTTCCTGTCCTTTGGTGCCATTACTCCTTTACACTTAATAAACTGTCTGAAAACAAAAACAAAACCCAATTAAATATAACAGCATAAGTTTATAAAACAACACATCATTTCATGGAAGCGTATTCGATGTACATGTAACAAGTGTTACCAACGTCTTAGGTTTTTAATAGTAATGAAGTAAATTACATATGCTTATTATTTCTTGGCGTGTTTATTTTTAGACTATGTTTGGACTTGGTTCATAAGCTTAACTTTCCCGGCTTATTTTCTGGCTTTTGAGCTTATTATAACTTAAAATTATAGAATAAGCTAATAAGCTAAGAAATAAATTAGAAAGAAGCTCATATAAACTGATTAAAAGTAAGTTGTTTAACTAAATAAATATAAAACAATGCAAGTAAACAGTGATTTAGAAATTAATCGGAATCTTAAAAATTATCAGCTCAAACTATGATTGAACAGATTAAAGTAACTAACAAGGAATCAATGTGTCCATCAAAAACAATTACGTAATATAGATAGATAGAGCGAAAGGAAAAATGGTTACCGGTAATTTGGTTAGGCGCGGCGGAGTCTGAGTGAGAAATGAGTGTAACCCTAATAGCTAGCGTTATAATACAAAAAAGGATATTGATACCTGTTTATGGGCCTAATGGATGGGCTGAACTTTACTATGGGCCTTTTACTGTTTATAAAATATAAAATTTAAAAATTTATTATTTTTATTATAGGCTAAACCTGTTTTTTTTGTTACTTAGGAACACTTTTATGAACTAAATGGTTTGATCAAAAGAAAATCAACAGTTATAAACTTGAAGGTTTAAAATAAAAATATTTAATTTTACACGTCAAAAGTGAATATATCTGAGAAATAGTTTATGCTTTTTCTTTGTAAATTGATAATAAAGAGGTTTTACTTCGTGACGGGAATAACATTAAAAGTTAAGATATAAAAATTAATGAAATAAAGGTTAAATAAAAATTAATCAAACTTAAAAAATTAAATATAAATAATTAAAGTCAAAAGTTAAATCCAAAAATATTACATGTAATAATAAAACGAGTTTATCACTAAAATGAAAATATTCAACATGCCTGACTTTCTGGCCTAACTTTCTGAATTGTGTTAAGTTAATTATTGTTTCATCTTTTAAGAGTTCTCATGTTATCTAAACATGGAAAAACTAACATGTTTCTCGTGTATTGGTATGAACCTTAATGTTCCATTTGTTTGTGATTTCTAGTTGGGATCCTTTCCCAGTATTTTATATAATAATCACTTGCTTTGTTTTTTTTAACGTATGATTAAAGGTGCAGATTGCAAGTATGGAGATGATTTCAAGTAGTGCTCGTGTTGATGAGGAAAGGATACTTACATCCGCCATACAAAATTTATCAGTTGCTCCGTTGCATGATGATCATCTTGATATAATACCTGACTATATGCATTTACAATCTAAGATCACCGCCAAGATGAGATCAAAGATGATTGATCATTTGATTGGTTAGTCGAGTTTCACAATGACTTCGAGCTACATGACCGGACATTATACCTAACAGTTAGCATCATGGACCGCTTATTGGCTGCTGAAAACATTCCTAAAAGCCAAATCCAATGTGTAGGCCTAACTTCAATGTTGATTGCAACAAAATTCGTAGAAGCTAGGGAGACCGGGGTGATCAAAGACCTCTATGAAATTCTCAGCGGAAATTTAAAACCTCCAGAAAGACTTTTCCGCAATGGAGAGACGGATTCCGGCTCTATTGAAATGGAGAATATGAAGATAATCAGAGTAATAATGCAGTAAAGATTGCCAAAACACACAAATACTTTATTGAAAAAATCCAACTCAAAAACTCCATTTCTAATTACAGAGTCCCTACCCTACGTGGTATATATATACTAACCTTACACATTAGAATATAACTGGGATTCTATTTGATTATTAGAATATAACTAGGATCCTATTTGATTAATACCATATAATTATCTAAACCATCCTATATTCTAGGAATATATAATTATCACATATTTATATAACTTGATAACTTGGACTCCACTCCAAGCTTTAATGCTCAACTCGATCCACTCTCCATGCCATAATCGAACTCAGACAATTTCGCCAACAATCACCCCCCGAATTTCTGAGTCGAGGAGGGTAACTTTTGCACACCAAGTAACGATCTCATCTCCTTGAACCTCATACGTGCCAAGGCCTTTGTTAACGGATCTTCTCTCTGTTTGTCTCCGGATACATGTTCGACTACCACTTGTTCATTTTCCACACACACTCGAATGAAGTGATAACGAGTGTGAATATGTTTGCTCCTGCCATGAAAGACCGGGTTCTTTGATAACGTAATTGTTCATTTATTATCAACACGCCACCTTCTGTTTCTCCAACCCTGCCAACTCTGCCAATAACTCCCTTAGCCAAATTGCTTAACATGCAGCTGCAATAGCTGCCATGAATTCAGCCTCACACGAAGATAATGCCACAGTAGTCTGCTTTTGTGAGCACCATGTGATTGGTCAAGATAGAAAACATGACCAGTAGTACTTCGCTCATCATCGATGTCAACATTATGTCTGCTATCGCTATATCCCACTAGTTTCATGTCAACGACCCGCTCGTATCTTATTCCAAACGAGGTTGTTCCTTTAAGGTAGCGTAGGATTTGCTTTATAGGTCGTGCATGTGAGTCTCTACGGCTTTGCATATATCGACTAACTACCCCAACCGAGTACGTTAAATCTGGGCGAGTATGTAATAGGTAACGTAAGCAACCACTAATTTTCGATATTGAGTAGCGCCAACTTCCGGTTCATCCTCAACTTTCGACAACTTGGGTCCCGATTCCATAGGACATAAAGTTGCATTGCAATCTTCCATACCTGATTCTTTTAAAATTTTCATGGCATAACTTGCTTGCTTGATCTTCACGCAACCTTTGTCTTGAGAAACTTCAATACCCAAGTAATAGGTTAATTCACCAAGATCTGACATTTCAAACTGAGACGCCATATTTTCCTTGAACTGATTTATGAGCTCTAAGCATGTCCCCGTCACGAATAAATCATCCACTCAAACCGCAACAATGATAAATTCTGCATTGTGAGCCTGCTTATATACAACCTTTTCTTGCAAGCATAGTTGAAAACCCATTTTCTTTAAAATACCGTCGAGTTTTAAGTTCCATGCCCTTGGAGCTTGTCTTAGACCGTATAAAGCTTTTGACAACTTGTAAACTTTTCTCTCCTCTCCTTGTTTTTCAAAACCTTTAGGTTGAATAACGTACACTTCTTCCTTTAAATCACCATGCAAGAAGGCCATTTTAACATCTAAGTGATGAATCTTCCATCCTTTCCCGGCTGCCAGAACAATCAAGAGTCGTATTGTCTCGAGTCGAGCTACCGACGCGAATACTTCATCAAAGTCGATACCGGGTTGTTGTACATAGCCTTTAGCTACTAAAAGTGCCTTATACTTCATTATCGAGCCATCTGCATTTCTTGTGATTTTATACAACCATTTTAACCCGATAGGTTTAATGTCTTTGGGTAGAGAAACAAGTTTCCAAGTGTTATTCTTTTCGATAGAATCAATCTCGAGTTTCATTGATTGGAGCCATTTTGGTTTTACTTTAGCTTCATTGAAATTCATCGGTTCCTCGCCAAATGTTAATAAAAGTTTATTAACATCCAGCTCGTAATCACTTAGTTTTTTCGGTAGTACGAACCTACGAGTTGAGCGTCGTATCGGGACATGCGTAGTATCGCTGATATCATCTTCATCTTGTTCCGGACTGTGTTCGTGATCTGGGCTGCTGATCGTGAGAGTTTCGCCGCTTTGATGGATGCTTGTAGGCTGGGTTCGTTCAGCAGGTGTTGGGCTCGTTTCATTGTCGCATGACTGATCAATTTCAGTCACTTGTGTTTCGCCCCACAAGACAGTGAAAGTACCTGGTTCTTTTTCAGTTTGGTTAGAGTCATCAGACATATTATTCCACTTCCAACCTCTTTTCTCGTCGCAATTTGCGTAGGCACTTATGCTAATCTTATTTTCACGCAGATTGAAGAGACGAAATCCTCCTGAGCCAGGTTCCTTGCCAAGATACACCAATGGTTTAAACCAATCATCGATCTTTTTCAAGTACTTTGATACTACTCTTTCATAGGCAACACAACCAGATATTCTTAAGTCTTCAAGGTTCGGTTTTCACCATAAAACTTTTCGTATGGCGTAACTCCTACCAATGCTCGTGTAGGGGTTCGATTTATGATAAAAGTTGAATGTCGAATCGCTTCACCCCAAAAGTGATTCGGTACACCTCTTGCTTTCATGAGGCACCGAGTCATCTTGAGTAAAGTTCGGTTTCTCCGTTCGACTATACCGTCTTGTTGAGGTGCATACGGAGCCATTAACATCCGTCCTATACCTTCTTGCTCACAAAATCGGTTGAAGTCATGTGACGTTAATTCGCCACCTCTATCTGAATGAAATGTCTTAATCTATTTTCCTGTACGCTTTTCGATTGATGTCTTGAAACTTTTAATAACACCAAACGCGTCACTTTTTTGCTTCAATAGAAAAGACTACATATATCTTGAAAAATCGTCAATAAGAACCAGTATATAAATATTACCAGCATTAGGAGGGGGATCCACTAGTCCACATATGTCTCTGTGTACCATCTCAAGAATATATGTTGCTTTGTATGTTGCTTTTTTCGGAAACGAGTGCTTCATTTGTTTCCCAACCATGCAAGACTCACAAACCTGATCTTGATGCTTAATTACTGGTACCCCTTTAGCTAACTTGTGCATCAAAGTCACCACACTAAAACCGATGTGGCCAAGTCGAGAGTGCCATAACCATGATTCTTCATCGATGTTAGCTTGCAAACAATACGGTTTCCCAACTTTTAGCCGGGTATTATAAAGTCGATTTGCTCCTCGCGGGACTTTCATAAGCAATCTTCCATCTCTATCTCGCATGGTTAAGTAATCGCCTCGTATTCGAATATCACAACCAAATATTTTAGCTTGACCCAGGCTGATCACGTTACTTCGAAGAGACGGAATGTAGTAAATGTCTTTCAATAACTTTTGTTCTCCGTTTATTCCTTCGAACAATATTGAGCCATTTCCCTTTATTGGTACGTACGACCCGTCTCCGAATTTCACCCATCCGCTTATATTTTTGTTTAATTCAGAAAAGTACGAGTAATTACCGGTCATATGGTTGCTCGTACCGTTGTCCAAGTACCATACATTGCTTCCTTGGTGTTGGACTTTCGATTTTTGGAGGGATGTAATTTTCTTCATTGGTGAATATCGTTCCTTGAACATGGTTCATCATATAAAACGAACCTTCCTCGTCTTTCTCTTGCATCTCATTCAGGTTTGCTTCATTGTTCCGGTGTCGCTCTGGGCATCTTGAAACAAAGTGTCCGTACTTGTCGCAACAGTAGCACTTGATATTTAAGAGGTCACGTTGCTCATTCTTTTTACCTTGTTGCTTTTGTTCATCGCGGTTTTTTCAGGAGTCACGTTGATAATGGTTTTGGGTGTTACCTTGACCCCGACCTCGAGTGTATGAGTCACGTCCTCTACCCCTGTATGAGTCTTGCTTCTTGTTGTTGGAATGATCGGCTTTAGAGTAAAGCAATTTTTCTTGTTCATCACTTGCTTTATATGCTTCTTTGATCCTTTCTTCATAGGCTTTCAATCTACCAACCACATCTTCGAACCCAATCGTTTTAAGATCTAGAACTTGTTGCCAAAACACACAAATACTTTATTGAAGAAATCTAACTCAAAAACTCCAAATCTAATTATAGAGCCCCTATCCTACGTGGTATATATATATATATATATATATATAATAACCTTACACATTATAATATAACTAGGTTTTTATTTGATTATTAGAATATGCAAGTGACGGATTGTACAAAGATGTTGGTTGGTTTTCATTAGGAAGATTATTTTTGGCAAGTATTCGTGTCACACCCGAGGTGCGGTGGCACTTTACTGCAAAGAGTACTCTCTCACTTTCATAGCCGTCGGGGTTTGTGATTTACTCTAGATGTAATCAAAGTATGGGTATGTTGTAACAAACATTATATTGTTTTTGTTTTCATAATCATATACAAGTTGCAATCTGAAAAAAAATAGATGATAAATATTCCCAAAATCCAACCAGAAACTAAACAAAATTTATTCGAAATCCCATAATATGTAAAATTAAAACTCGGTGATGATTTATCACAACAATCCATCAGCTCTTGCCGGCAATCTCCTGAAAAAATTCATAGGTACCGAAGGAAGCCTATTACGAAGTGCTGGATGCCTCATCACGAAGAACCCAATCATCAACACAAGTCCTCTAATCGGAATCACATAAAGTACAATCGCCAAAACGAAACAAAAGGCCAAAAACATAGCAGTGGCTCGTGGATCACGCCATGTAACCAGATTCTGAATCCTCTCTCCTTGAGTTGCCAAATCACCAACCACGGTCTGAATCCTTGATCCAACGCTTCTCAGACGATCATATCTCATTTTTAGCACGTCCCCACTTTTAGAACTAGGAAATGTGTCGAATTCTTCGTCAAGTTCATCACCATTTAGTCTATCACCGTGAGATAATCTGATATCCATGTGAGGAGGGTGTCTCGACCTTGATCTATACCTCCAAATCCCCATCATAATTATGTATACTAACATAAAGCTCAAGATCATTTGCGGTTTAAAAACAAGAAGTACAAACAAACCATGCACCACAAAAGTAAGTACCGGGCTAGTCCAAATGCAAATGTTGTTAAACCTTTTGCAAAATGCAACAACACAAGAAAGAACCTGAATGAGCCTACAATAATTAGCCTTGCTCTTTCGCAAACTCCACATGGTCGAACCTACATCAAGCATGTACTCGACCACCTCTTTCCTCAACGGAGGCTCCGCCCGGTTCAACCGGATTGACACTATCTGAGTTGCTTGGTGTCTCAAACTATCTTGTTGAAAAATACTGAGTGGATGAATGTAATGCATGTTTGGTAACATTGGTTGCGAGTACATTTGCATCATGTTAAGCAACGAGACGCAAGTAAACCTAACCGCCAGCTGGATATCCCCCATCTTTTTGACACCTGAAGGGTGTAAAACTATTAAAGGATACGAATGAGTGTAGACACGGTCTGTTTCAAGGGTCGACAGCCTGATTCTCACTTTCCCGATTCTTGCATCTTTCTGTCCACCACCATTGTCTACTCCTTGCAGATGATTATTATCGAATACCACAATTGTGATGACAGTACATGGATCGAAAACCTCCCAAGTATACTGTTCATTCCATTTGGGGTTTAATGAATCGATTACTGTTCTTGTTCGGATCCATTTGTGCCCATATTTTGCTACACAATAAGCATCAACCGCCCCACGCCCGTTCCTTGTTTTCATAGGTGGTAATCCATTAGCATTCAAGATTCCCAATTCAAGTACACCAATGCTCGGTGGCCCAAGTAACCTATGAGTCGGCCTCAAGTCGCTACTGTACTGAGTTAACTCGTCAAGAACATGATACCCGCCATCTAAACAGACCCGTAAATGAATCTTGCTATTCAACACTGCCACATTCATCTCCCCATTTTCACCTTTCGTATGTTTCTCAAGATTATACCATTTGCTACTCACAACTCGGGTATCCATTCGTTTTTCCACATTATGTAACGGAATCAAACACTTCCCTATAACTTCTTCTTTGTTACCGAGCTTTTCTTCCACGCTTATAACCAACTGTTCATCAAACGGTTCAGGCACTACAAACATCAAATCTTCATTCCACAAAGGTTGGGTCAAAACTTTAGTCCTTAAAAGCATGTTCATAACCACTCCTTTCACAAGAACCTCGGACTGCCTGCTGTTATTAATCGGCAATTCTTGAGCCTCAATCACCTGAACACGAACATACCAAAGTCGAGGCGATAAATACACTTTCGATCTTATATTCGTAACCCCATCACCATCAACCAAAAGTGCATCCAAATGCCAGGAATCGGGAAACGACTCATCAGCTTGTGTACCCATCCAAACAGCAACCATTAACTCACCTACATTACTATTCTCCAGTCGATACCATTGAGGCGCTAAAGGGCTATCCGGTGGAACCCTAACCGGTAGCTCGTTAATATCAAACGAAACACCACCAATCGAATTATCTTCATTACTCTTATCTTTTACAGTAAGTTCAAGTGTCAAAGACTGAATTCTATCTTTAGCAAATGCAAAGACTTGGTTCCATTCGGGATTCGGGTTCTTTTCAAAATGATTAGTACAAGCAACAAAATTAGCAAGCTTAATTTCGACAAAAGGGTGAGGTAAACTATTTGAATTACCTGTTTTTGGTGGCAAATTTTTAGCTTTGACAACTCGTATATACAAATAATGCATTTGCTCAACAAGATCAAAAGCTGTCCCAAATCTTTCATTCCCAGGAACTCTCCCTCCTCCTAAACTCGGTCTCGTCTCCCGTAAGCTGAAATCGACTATTTCGTTCCCATTCGGGGTCGGGTTTGGTCTAGCCATTGGAAAAAAAACAAAAAACAGAGTGATTGAATTGAATCAAACAAAAAACAGGGGAAGTAGTGAAAGAAAGTGGGAATTTGAAATTGAAATATTTGAAAAATCCCAAGAATAAGGAAGGACTGATAATGTAACGCCAGAGAGACCGTTAAAAATGGGAAAATTTAACAAATTCATAAAATAACCGTTTGGTGTTTTAATTTTGAATATGGAAATATTTACTTATTAATGATGATTTGTTTATGTTTAAGTGTCAAAAATGGAAGAAAATAAGAAACAGAGTAATTCATAGTGTGATATTGTAGTATTAATGTCAAACAGTAATGGCTAATCAAATATGGGATTTGTTTTTGTTGGAATATATGTTTGTTAAAGAATCATATGGAAAGATTATGATTGCTAAAATGTAACGTTTTTATTCAAAACATGTTTCCTTTATTTTCATTAATCTTTAATTTTGTTTCAAAGTTTCATAACAAAAACTATGTTTAACTCCCAAAGTTTCTGTTGGTTTATTGTTTTTACCCTTTTTAAACATTTTTTAATTTTCAATATATTCGAATATGTCTATTGTCTATTTTTATTTTTTCAATAGTTTGATGGTTTATTTTTAAAATGTTGTTTGACACTTTTTCTTAACCAAAACTTTGGTTAATTTACTTTTTACAACATCTTTTTTGTTTTGGTGGTTTACCTCGATGTTTTTAAAACTATATCATTTTTCTAAGATAAGCGGTTTGATCGGTTTAACCGTTTAATCATCCTGATTAATTTATTAAAAGGTTTTTAGAATAAGGTTCAACATGTGTATGAGATAGTTTATAATTCAACATTAGTAGACTACCCCTCGTAAAGGCCTTGTCTTCATTAGGAGTGTTCATAATTTGGTTTCAAACCGAAAAACTCATAAATCAAACAAAACTAAACCCAA
This sequence comes from Senecio squalidus, assembly GCA_910822075.1. NCBI lineage: Eukaryota > Viridiplantae > Streptophyta > Magnoliopsida > Asterales > Asteraceae > Senecio > Senecio squalidus. The sequence goes on from CAJVGC010000508.1 coordinate 35,540,776, forward strand.
AATAAACCAAACCCGGATTATAGATTGGTTTTCGGTTAGGTTAAAAAACAAACCGAATTAGATTTTCGATTTATGGTTTGGTTATGGTTTGAAATATCTCTAAACCAACCGGAAAATCCGAAATAGAAATATGATGTACACAGTGGCGAGTCTAGAACTCAAATGTACGTAGGTCACTATTTAAGTGAAACCGATAATTATGAATAAGTAAAAAAAAAACTATTAGCGGATCGGGTCAATGGGTCATATAACCAAAAGAAATTATAGTTCTTACAATTGTACCCGACAAAAGCAAAAAAAATTACAAGTTCCTACAATTGCACCCGACGAGGTCTAATAACTTGATATATTTTCACAATTTCTTCGTTACTAATACCTTCTAAAACGACTTTTTCAATATACGACACTAAACTATCACTCAAAAATTGATCGCCCATTTTGTTGCGTACATCAGTCTTTACCGACTTTATTGCTGAAAAAGCGCGTTCCACAGTTGATGTTGCAACGGGTAAGATCAATGCAAGTTTCAAGAGAAGATACACCTTAGGAAAGATTATATGCTTCTGTTTTTCGACCATCTTCTTGGCAAGTTCTCCAATGCTATCTGTCACACCCCGCATAAATGGCGGAACCGAGGTGTACAGTGTATACGGTATCAGAGATTCAAAGGTTACATCAAACATAAATAAACCATACATCATCAACATAGATAAAGAGTTTGAAAGAGAGTACTTATTACAATCATCCGAATAATATCAAAATATGGCTACAGAGTTTGGGATACTAAGGAATTCAATAAAGCAAAATAAACTCCATGCAAAAGATCCACGTAGCCATCAAAGCATAGCATCAAATAAAGTAACCTCAAATCCCTGAAAAGCGTTAAAATACGACGTCAACATAAAGTTGGTGAATTATTCGCAATAGTAAATAAAAACATAATAGGAAGTTTCAATACGTTTTGACCCAAAAGTGTTATGATTTGAAGATAAGTCTTTTGAAAATGATGTTTCAAAATATACGTGAGGTTTACAAAACCTTTTGATAAAACACTCATACTTATACCATAAAATACCATACTCATTTCATAAAAATACCATAGTCATTTCATAAAATATCATAATCATACCATAAAATAAATACCATACTGGATAGAATATCAGCTCTAGGAACATACGATACACCTGAACCTCAACAATACTGGCAACTAACCCCACCTAGTGTCTCAAACTAGGTTGTCCTCGATAATCAATAATACGGTCATAACATTGCTAACACGGACAGGGCGCATCCATCATCCAATAGTGTTAACAATGAGGGCTTGTTAGACCCATATAGCGCTATATATACAACCGGCGGCTAACAGCTAACAGGTGTGTATACGGGGCCTTGTACTACCACAAAGGCGGTACAAGTTTGGGTGAGATCATCTAAAGCATTCATATCCATATATACATACCATAATACATACATACCATAAAATACATTTGTTTAACGCTAATCATGCCCAAAAATGTAAAAAGGGTAAAAAGGGCAACGAATAACTCACAGATAGCAAAGCAATCCAAATCTCGATATGTCGGGAAATACTATAATACCGTCAGGCTCCAACGTCTAAGTGCCATATACATCACGTAAATAAACATGTCTAAGTATCTCTAAGTCTAGTAGGGTTATGCCTTAATGATTAACGTTTTTATACGGGTTTTAAAATGACCATATTGAATATCGATATAACGGAATACAAACGTTTCGGAAAGTCAACAGACTAGATATGTGATCCTCATACTTACGTGCACTACAAGTCACGTAAGCATCAAGTTACGTGTTATTCAAGAGTTACGGATCAAGAGGTGTTAAATACGTGATCAAGAGGTGTTACGGGACATAGTTACTTGACAGACAAGAAAGTTACGTGATCATAGCATGAATTACGTGACCAAGATATCAATACGTGCGTAACAAGGCACTTACGTGATCCTTGTTACGTGATGAACAAGTTACGTGCATAAGGGTAAA
>CAJVGC010000508.1:35542894-35566802 GCA_910822075.1 Senecio squalidus
ACGGTGCACACCGGTGCACACTTGATACTCGTGTGATAGCTGTTGTTGTACGAGAACTCAATCAACGGTAAATGAACATCCCAACTACCACCAAAATCAATAGCGCAAGCTCGTAGCATATCTTCCATGGTCTGGATAGTTCTCTCACTCTGACCATCGGTCTGAGGATGATAGGCGGTACTCATATCTAATCTTGTACCCATAGCGGTCTGAAATGTCTTCCAAAATCGCGAAGTGAAACGAGCATCACGATCGGAAATAATCGATACCGGAACTCCGTGTTTCGATACAATCTCTGCGATATATAAGCGTACGAATCTCTCCATTGGATAGTTCTCACGAATCGGTAGGAAATGAGCAGACGATCAACAATAACCCAGATACTGTCATAACCACTCGAAGACCTCGGAAGCTTCGTAACAAAATCCATAGTAATGCGCTCCCATTTCCACGCGGGAATCTTCGGTTGTTGGAGTAGCCCAGACGGTTTCTGATACTCAATCTTCACTTTGGAACAGGTCAAACATCGGCTAACATACTCGGCGATCTCGCGCTTCATACCCGGCCACCAATAGAATTCTTTCAAATCATGATACATTTTGTCGGAACCCGGATGAATGGAATAGTTTGACTTATGGGCTTCGTCCAGAATCAACTGACGGATACTAACCGGAACCCAAATACGCTCGAGGAAAAATACAGAACTCCATCCTCCTTCGGTTCTAGTTCCAACGCCAACTTATACAATCTTTCCTCTTTAACACGGCCCTCCGTCATAATACCCTCTTGTGCTTGAATAATCCGAGCCTTCAAGCTCGTCTGAATAGATATCACCATAGAACGGATACGAACAGGTTTGACTGTTTCCTTACGACTTAGTGCATCAGCAACAACGTTCGCCTTACCAGGGTGGTAGCGAATGTCGCAATCATAGTCGTTCAATAACTCAACCCAGCGCCGTTGTCTCATGTTCAGCATCTTCTGATCGAATATGTGTTGAAGACTCTTGTGGTCGGTAAATACGGTACACTTGGTCCCATACAGATAATGTCTCCAAATCTTCAATGCGAAGACGACGGCTCCCAACTCTAGATCATGTGTCGTGTAATTCTGCTCATGGATTTTCAACTGACGCGAAGCGTAAGCTATAACTTTACCATTCTGCATAAGCACACAACCCAGACCCTTGTGCGAAGCGTCGCAATAAACAACAAAATTCTCGGAACCAACTGGCAGACTAATAATAGGAGCGTCACACAACCGCTGCTTCAATATCTGAAATGCTTCCTCCTGATCGGTACTCCAAACGAATGGTTCACTCTTCTGTGTCAGCTTTGTCATAGGCGAAGCAATCTTGGAGAAGTTCTCGATAAATCGGCGATAATACCCAGCAAGACCCAAAAACGAACGGATTTCGGTCGGCGACTTTGGTGCAACCCAACTTTTAACAGCTTCAATCTTAGCAGGATCAACATGAATACCCTTCGCGCTAACTACGTGGCCAAGAAATTGAACTTCGGATAACCAGAACTCGCACTTAGAGAATTTCGCATACAACTTTTCTTTTCGAAGCACTTCTAGAACAAGACGCAAATGCTCTTCATGTTCCTTGCGACTTCGGGAATAGATAAGAATGTCGTCGATGAATACGATAACGAATTTGTCAAGATACGGACGACAAATACGGTTCATTAGTTCCATGAATGCTGCAGGGGCGTTTGTCATACCAAACGGCATCACCATGAACTCATAATGACCATACCGAGTACGAAAAGCAGTCTTAGGTATATCATCTTCCTGAACTCTCAACTGATGATAACCAGAGCGAAGATCGATCTTAGAGAAATAGCTTGTTTAACTCCCGATAATCAATACATAAACGCATGGAGCCATCCTTCTTCTTAACAAAGAGAACAGGAGCACCCCACGGGGAGAAACTAGGACGGATAAAACCCTTATCGACCAGTTCCTGAATTTGCTTCGACAACTCGAGCATCTCGGAAGGAGCCAAACGATACGGAGCTTTAGCAACAGGCGCTGCTCCAGGAATAAGATCAATACGAAAATCGGTTTGTCTCTGGGGAGGGACTCCAGGTAAATCGTCGGGAAAAACGTCAGAATACTCGCGAACAATCGGTACACCATCAATCTTTATTGTAGAATCTTTCTTCACCAAATGAGCGAGATATAGGGAACAACCTTGACGGACATACTCGCGAACTTTCAAACTTGAGATGACTTTAAGACGTTTCCCAGCCTTGTCTCCGTGTACAATCAACTGATCTCCATCCGGCTTCTGAATACGAATAAGCTTCTCATAACAGACTATCTCGCCTTTATGCTTCGCTAACCAATCCATACCGACTACGACGTCGAAACTACCGAGTTTCATAGGAATAAGGTCGATGGAAAAAGGAATATCGGCTAATACGAGGGGAATATCACGAATAATTTCTCTAACACAGGCACATCTACCATCAGCTATCTCTACCTCATAAGCAGGCTCTAAAGGACTAGAAGCACGGTTTACTAAGGGGCGGAAATCACTAGAAATAAAGCTTCTATCGGCACCCGAATCAAACAATATAAAAGCAGGATAATCGTCAACAAGAAATGTACCAGTGACTACGGTAGGATCCTGATGAGCTTCAGCAGATTCCATAGCGAAAGCTCGGCTCTTAGCAGGATTCCCTCAAGCACTAGTACCAGCACCAGGAGTAGGAAGGGAAGTAGATGATACAAGCTTGGGACACTGATGACGACGGTGACCCACTTCTCCACATTCAAAACAGGCTCCAGTAGACCTTCCACAATACTGCTCAGTGTGGCCTAACTTCTTGCAGCGTTTACAAACCCAACACGCCACATTCGCCGCATGAGCACTACCACAAGTACCACACTTAGGGCGTACGCCCTGATAACCAGCTCCAGCACCAGTCAACGCATACACCTGAGGAAGTTGAGGTCTCTGATCTTGACTACGGCTTCTCTTCCTCGAATTACCCATATTTCTTCTGTCAGATCGACCAGAATCTCTTCGGCTCACAACCGGCTGTAGGGTACCAGCACGGATCGCACTTGCGGTCAGCCGACCAGCAATATCGACCGCACTCTGAAGAGTACCCGGAAGGTGAGAGATAATGTGATCTCGCATAGTTTGGGGCAACCCATGAGTGAAGCGTTCAATCCTCTCATTCTCAGTGCGAACCAGACGAGGAGCCAAAACACATAGATCGTAGAAGCGATTCACATACCCACGATAATCAGCACCTTGCATAGTTAGGTTCCATAGCTCGTTCTCCAATCTTTGCGTCTCAGATGACGGCACATACTCTTTCTTCATCAAAACTTTCAGATTCTCCCAAGTCATCAAGATAATATCAGCTCGGCCCTTAACTCGTTTCACCGAGTTCCACCAAGTGAGGGCTTTACCCTGGAATAAGAAGGTAGCATACTTAACCTTGCTCTCCTCAGCACATCCCGATACATCAAATACTGACTCGATCCTCTCAAACCAATGTAGGGTAGCCACAGCATCTTCAGTACCCCTAAATTCAGTAGGTCTGCAATCCAGAAAAGCCTTATACGAACAGCCTCGGGGTGGATCTTCAATAACAATACTCGGTCCTCCAGCTCCCACATGCACTGCTCTTCCCACATCGGAACCATCGCGCCCAGACGCCATACCTTCTGCTCCAATATCTTGCATCACAGGTTCTTCAAACCCTAAGTCAGCATCTTGCACTGGTGTCTCCTTAAGCTGTGCCACAATCACGGGTATAGCTGCCGCAATCTGCTCCGCAATCAACTGACTGATGTTAGGAGTAGCGGTAGTAGCACTGGGGGTAGCAGTGGTATTCTGAACCGTAGCACCCGCTCTCGCACTGGCGCGACCTCGTCTTGCCGACCTTCTCGTAGCAGTGACGGCAGGAGTAGCCCTAGTAGAAGTTCTCTTAGGCGGCATCTTCTACGAATATCAAACGGAATAAATCAGAACGATAAACTGTATGTGCGACTAAAACGAGCAGGCCTCAAAACATAAAAAGCATAACGAAAGCACATATAGCATATAAATCACATACAGGCCCACAAAAGAAAGAAATTGCGCACATAGAGTAAATCAGATAGGTCCAAAAGCCTAGGTCATAGTCTAAGTGATTCAGTAAGGTCACTTAGTTCGCTATAACCATTGGCTCTGATACCAACTTCTGTCACACCCCGCATAAATGGCGGAACCGAGGTGTACAGTGTATACGGTATCAGAGATTCAAAGGTTACATCAAACATAAATAAACCATACATCATCAACATAGATAAAGAGTTTGAAAGAGAGTACTTATTACAATCATCCGAATAATATCAAAATATGGCTACAGAGTTTGGGATACTAAGGAATTCAATAAAGCAAAATAAACTCCATGCAAAAGATCCACGTAGCCATCAAAGCATAGCATCAAATAAAGTAACCTCAAATCCCTGAAAAGCGTTAAAATACGACGTCAACATAAAGTTGGTGAATTATTCGCAATAGTAAATAAAAACATAATAGGATAAGAGTTTCAATACGTTTTGACCCAAAAGTGTTATGATTTGAAGATAAGTCTTTTGAAAATGATGTTTCAAAATATACGTGAGGTTTACAAAACCTTTTGATAAAACACTCATACTTATACCATAAAATACCATACTCATTTCATAAAAATACCATAGTCATTTCATAAAATATCATAATCATACCATAAAATAAATACCATACTGGATAGAATATCAGCTCTAGGAACATACGATACACCTGAACCTCAACAATACTGGCAACTAACCCCACCTAGTGTCTCAAACTAGGTTGTCCTCGATAATCAATAATACGGTCATAACATTGCTAACACGGACCAGGGGGCATCCATCATCCAATAGTGTTAACAATGAGGGCTTGTTAGACCCATATAGCGCTATATATACAACCGGCGGTTAACAGCTAACAGGTGTGTATACGGGGCCTTGTACTACCACAAAGGCGGTACAAGTTTGGGTGAGATCATCTAAAGCATTCATATCCATATATACATACCATAATACATACATACCATAAAATACATTTGTTTAACGCTAATCATGCCCAAAAATGTAAAAAGGGTAAAAAGGGCAACGAATAACTCACAGATAGCAAAGCAATCCAAATCTCGATATGTCGGGAAATACTATAATACCGTCAGGCTCCAACGTCTAAGTGCCCTATACATCACGTAAATAAACATGTCTAAGTATCTCTAAGTCTAGTAGGGTTATGCCTTAATGATTAACGTTTTTATACGGGTTTTAAAATGACCATATTGAATATCGATATAACGGAATACAAACGTTTCGGAAAGTCAACAGACTAGATATGTGATCCTCATACTTACGTGCACTACAAGTCACGTAAGCATCAAGTTACGTGTTATTCAAGAGTTACGGATCAAGAGGTGTTAAATACGTGATCAAGAGGTGTTACGGGACATAGTTACTTGACAAACAAGAAAGTTACGTGATCATAGCATGAATTACGTGACCAAGATATCAATTACGTGCGTAACAAGGCACTTACGTGATCCTTGTTACGTGATGAACAAGTTACGTGCATAAGGGTAAATTTTGTGAAGACTTACGTGAAAGGACCAATTACGTGAATAATTACGGAACTAGGGACTAAATACGTGCAAAAGGCAAGAGTTACGTGCATATGGGGGCTATTACGTGACTTGTAGGTCACGTAATTCACAATTACGTACGTAACAGTCGAGTTACGTGATCATGGGTTCTGTTACGTGAGGTTTAAGCATAGTTACGTGAACGTAACCACAGTTACGTGACGTAGCTGGGTTTTTACGAAAAACAGCATTCGGGATTCGATTTCTGAGTGTTTTAGGCATCTAAATGATCCCATATTGGAACCCTATGTCCAGAATACGATTAGGAACAATAATCTTAAATAAAATCCGAGTTTTGATGGTGAAAAATGGTAGTTTCGGGTTTGAATCTAAATAACAAAGTTTAAAACCAAAATGGTGAAATACTTACCCGATCGTAACGAAATTCGGAGGATAGATAGAGGTGATGATGGTGAACAATAATCCGGTCTCTGATCTGAAATTCGACGGTTGGATCGCCGGAAAAAGTAGAGAGAAGATGGAGGTTTGTATGTGTTTTCTTGAGAGAGAAAGTGAGAGAGAAGAGTGGGGAAAAAGACAAATGGGTTGGTGGTGGAATAGGACAAAATCTGATTTAGATGAGACAAAAAGTAGGTAGAACCATTTAGGACCATTTTTGAAATAAAAATTCTCCCATAGGACTAGTTTCGTAATAGAATTTCCGAAAGGACTAAAAATGAAATACTTTTTAAACGTCAATCTTAATCATATAATTAAGGCATAATTCCCCTAAACTTATCATAAGAGCATACTAGACTTATACTAAAGGCACTTAAGACTATACGTTCCCGACATAAAGATTCGAATCACATACTATATACCCGATAAACGTAAATACACATAAAATACAAATACGATACCCAATAAAATACGAGAAATACGAATACAATACTCATAAAATACGAATACGATAACTCATAAAAGAAATACAATAGGGTCAAAACACGATCATAAATAAATAAAACGAATACGGAACGATAGAAATATACCTAGAAATTCGCGAATGTCACACTATCCAACTGATTAGATCGTTCATCTTCACGTACGTCCCTAACGTAATTTTTAAGCTCCACCTCAAAGATCAATTGCAAAAACGGAAACCAATCCAATTTATTCACTAAATTATCCAACATTATGATTAAGTAAGCGGAATTGCAACAAGCGGAATTGCAGAAATAAATTATCCAATTTATTTACTAAATTAACTCATTTATCCACTAAACGGAATTGCATAAAAAAAGCGACCTGCGACCTGAGGCAAGCAAAATTCGAGCAGTGGCCTAAGGCAGAAAAAAAGCGACCTGAGGAATTGCAACAAACGGAATTGCAGGAGAAAAAAAAAAAGCGACATGCGACTTGAACCTGACTCATGAGGCACGCAAAATTCAATTTGCCGATTTCAAAATCGAGCAGTGGCTGCGACAGTGCGACCTGAGGCAAGCAGCGCTGCAGCGGGTGATTTCAAAATTCAATTTGGCGAGCAGCGGGCTAGGCGATTTCAATTTTCATTTTTCAAGCAGGAGGCAACCAGCGGACAGCCGTCGATTTCAATTTTGAAGCAAAAAAAAACAATTAAGTAACATGGGTAATAGGTAATGGGTTTAATTTTATCAAAAATTAAAAGTGGGGTTAACAAGGTTTGAACCCTGGTTGATTAAAACTGAAACTTCTAAAGTAAGGCTTGGAAACCACTCCACCAAGATTATTGTTTGTTTAAAAGTTGTAAAACAAACATTTTAGCTAGGTCATTTCTGATTTTTAAGGCATATTCTACTAGAAATTACGACATCGTTTCTATATGATTTTTGAAATTTAGGTAGGTCCGAGGACCTGCCTTCGGCCTCACTAAACTCGCCCCTGGATGTACATATTTTTTTTCATATTAAAATATTTAACTATTTTTAAATAAAACAAGTAATATTTAATAGATCAAATTCTCAAACGCTCAATTATAGATCATAAATATCTTATTATAAACCTTAAATCTCTAATAGTAAACCTTGAATTACATTTTTTGGGGTAAAAATATCATATATTTAGAAAAAAAAAATAGAATTTTTTAAAACTTTTGGTTTTCTTGGTTTACCGAAAACCAAACCAAACCGAATTAGAATTTAGTTTTTTGATTTGGTTTTTGGTTTAGACCTCAAACAAAAAAAATCGAAAAACCCGAACCAATAAACCTAAAGAAACCAAAAACCAACCATTTAGCACCCCTAGTCTTCACTCATCCACCGTCATTCAATTCCTGAAAAATAACTAAATAAAAGAACTTTTAGAAGTTCTCAAAATTCGATATCAAACACATCCTTAAAACATATCTTGGTTTTATAAACTTTCACTCGGTGACTTGTCACTAATTTCTTATGAGATAAATATTAGAGTTAATTGCAAAAATTGTTTCCGACTTTTAATCATATTACATATTTCATCCTTATGAATTCAAAAATACATAAATCGTTCTGGGAAACTTTTAGTTTAGTTTTGGTCCTTGCCCTAAAGTCGAATAACTAATTTTCCCTCATCTTTATCCCATTTCATTTGATTTATATTAGTATTTTATAAACAAAAAGTCATAATTTTCAAATATTTTCTAGATTTGTTTATCATTATCTTTTATAAAATTTCAAAAGTTCATCCTCGTATTGTTCATTCACAAACAATAAAAAACAACAATAAAATAAGCCAAAATAAATTAGTTTGTAATTGTAATGTTTTTAAAGTTCTTAGCTCTTACAAATAAATTGTAAACTACTTTTCATCGGTTCATCTAATAACAAATCACATATAACCATATGTCAAGGTAATTCTATTGAAATAAAGTTATATAAGTAATGTAAATGTTAAATCTTATGATACAAAAGCCTACGTTTTATGTATAGTAGTTAGACTTAGGATGAATATTATAGTGTTACGAGGGACAAATTATGTTAACGTTGGAAAGTTAAGTCCTAAACTACAAAGTAGACATGTTTGTAAATAAGACATAGGGAAAACAATTTGTCCCCCATTTCACACGTTAAGCATCTGTGTTGTGAGGTGTTTCTTCATCATGAGGAAAAGAGATGATCAAGAGCATATTGGAAATTAGAAACTCAAATTTGGTGCTATGGAGATCGGATTGAGTGTTGGAACAAGTCTGAATTAAGGTAAGTATCTTTAGTTGATATATTCATGTTGGGGTTTATGATTTTTTATTGGAGATTCTTATTAATCTTTAACTATAAGTGTCTAAGATGTGGATATGAATCTTATGTAGAGATTTTAAGATAAACAAACAAGTAATTAGTGTAGTTATGTTAAAAAGAGCGTTTTTGAATGATTTGTGTTTTCAAGGGACTGTGGTAATTGCAAAATAAGCTAATCAAAGTTTTATAAAAATCTTGAAATCTAAGTGTTTGTGTAAATGTCTCAAAGAGAATGTTGGAAATAATAACAAATCAGATTATTAGTTAGAAATTTATAATTAGTATTAGTTAATGTATCAAAAGTGTAAATATAGAATAGTGAAAAGGAGTGATGGTTGAAACACCATCTACCACCATAGTAACCGCCCGGTAGCCGCCACCACCGAACCATTGTGATGGTTTGAAGGCACCGGTTGGTAGTATATAAATAAGGATCAAATGTAATTAACAAATAGAGTGTAATTTTTATGAACTCAATGAAAACTTTAGTTTCATGAACATCCATGTTCTTATTGGAATTCGATGTTCTACACCGGTATCACAACAAAAGACTGGGGAAAGCAAACTCACACGATTGCAATTCGTCCAGGGAAGAACAAGGAAAAAGACAGAAAACTTGATTCGGGGAATCAAGTAGGCCAATGATTAAGGGAATCGGTCCAAGAAGAGAGAACAGCGATTCGGGGAATCGTTCCAGGAGAAAAGAGAGAGAAAGGAAACGAATTAATTCACGGAATTAATCAAAGAAAACCGAGAGAGAGACAGATTCGAAAAGAAGAAAAAAAGAAACGATTCAGGGAATCACCTTTGTGGACAGCGAATAGAAGAAGGAAGGGAATAACAACCAACGATTCAGGGAATCGTTTTTTCCAAAAAAGACACCAACAATTCCAGGGAATTCAGGGTTTTCGTTTCAAGGAAAAGGGCAACCAGAATTTTCCTAATTACGTATAGAAGAAAGAAAAAGGAAGCAGAAGCATTTTATACAATTGATTAGTCTTATGTATCAGATTCTGGGAATCGAGCGAAGGTTAATTCAAACTGAAGAGGAAGCGTCGATTGGAGATAGAGAATTACATACCAGCAGATTGTTTCAATTAGGAAGCGTCGATTGAAGAAGACGAATTTAACCAATAGAAAGAATAACGCCGGAGCAATAGGAAGATACGTCAGAGAAGAGAATAAGTTTTTTGTTTTTTTAACCTAGTTGTAAGGATTGATTTAATAAAATAAAAAAGGGGGGAAAACTAATAAACTTTACCAAAACGGTTTTGGATAAATACATATATATATATATGGGGTGGGTTCATGGAAGACTTGATAAAAAATTAAGACATAAAGACTTCATCTTAGCCATCCAAAAAAAATAATCTAATGGTTAAGATTAAATGATACTTTTTGTATTAAAAGGGCATTTAGGTCATTTAACAAAAGCAAAAAAATTAAAACAACATCTTCAATGTACCTGCTCTAAACGGCGCTCTAAACCTTCGACCTGCAACATGGCGATTCTCTCGATTCTCAAAACCAAAAATTCCGGTTCGTGAATTTTGAAACTGCATTTCGTCATGAATCAAGAAGCAATGGATACCGATTTCAATCAAAATAACGGCGATCGAAGCTTTGGTTGCAGGTATTTTAATTTTTTGAATTTGATTATAAAGTAAAAAATATGTCAAATATCATATATGATAATGGATCTTGTATATCATATATGATAATGAATCTGATAATTTAATTTTTTGAAGTTGATTATAAAGTAAAAATTATGTCAAATTTCATATATGATAATGGGTCTGGTATATCATATATAATAATAATGAATCTGGTAATTTATTTTTTTGAAGTCGATTATAAAGTAAAAATTATGTCAAATATCATATATGATAATGAGCCATATCATATATGATAATGGGTTGTGTTTTATCTTTGACGGGTCAGATGGGTAAAATGTAGAGATTAAGATTATTGAAGTAAAAACGAGTCAAAAGCGTTGAATAAATCAAAAGTCATCCAAGTGTATACTTTATGCATTGGTGCACATAACCCCCTTAATTGTGTTTTTGCATGAACTTTGATTTAGTTTTGTACTTATCGAGTTTGTAGATACACTGAATACTTTAGTTACTTTTAAATAACTTAATAAAATTTAGCAAAACTGTTATTTCGGTATGTGGTAAAATAATAAAAGGTTTTGACCCATTACCCAACCAACCCGACCACCATTTTGATTTTTGACCCTTTAAACTTTTGTTACTTTGTATGCATCTTTTCATTTAAAATGTGTACGTTATGATAATTTTCTCGGATTATATTATGAATAAGCAGGCCTTTATTCTGGAGGTGTGTGGAAGGTGTATGTTGAGCTTATAGAAAATTACCCGAAGCCAAACGCTGAGCTTATGATTTCAACTCTTGGTCTTACCGATTTCTTCCAGTTTGTTATTATCGGTGGTGAGTGTGAGCATGCCAAAACCCGCACCTGATCCTTACCTCAAGGGTCTTGAAGTTCTTAATGTGTCAAAAGAGCATACTTTCATCTGTGAGGTATTGATTTCCCCTTTTTTGGATAATTTTTGTGTCAAATTTGCCTATTTAGAAGCGGAAATTTCAACATATCTCTATGAATGTGGGTCACTTTGGGTTGTATTACATAGAATCGATCAAACAGGTTAAATAAAAAAGATAGCTATAAGCCAATAAAAACAGGTCAATGTGTCAAACGGGTTGAAAGTTGGCTAAAGTGCATTCAACTGTGTTACAATACCTAAATCGTTTTATTAAGAAAAAAAATAGATATCTATGTTGAAAAATATCGTTTTAGCAAGTCATATTAATACATTAAAAAAATGGCGAGTCAACACAACCTGGCTCGTTTTCAGTCTCTAATTCCAAACTGATGTTATTAATTCTGATTCTGCTATTCTTTCCGGGGTTTCAGGATTCGGTTTCTGGGATTAAGGCTGGTGTGGCAGCTGGAATGCCCGTTGTTGGCTTAACAACTAGAAATCCGGAACACATGCTCATGACAGCAAACCCATCACTTCTCGTTGAAAATTACGAAGATCCAAAACTTTGGGCAGTTTTAGAAGATCTTGAAACAAAGGCATCTGTTTGAAATAATGATCATAGGGAACATACTTATCTCCATGAAATTTGTTACATCGTTTTTGCCTAACTTGAAAGGCGTACATAATTGTTGATTAGCGCCTAAATGACAATCTTGGTATAATAATAAACAATCAGAAACTCTCCTCTTAAATTTAAAGGTTGTATATGTTTGCAACCATCAGCAAAGATCGGTTCAGGTCGGTATAGTTTCATCATGATTTTCTATATTTTGCAATATATTGGTTATAAGTTTCATTTCTAGAATTTATTTGATCTAATTAAAAGGTGACCCCATTTGTGTATTTCCATTTCATCAAAAGAGCGGTCTATCGCAACGTTTTCTTTAATCTTCTCATAAGAATCATTCAGACACGTTTAAATATCATTAAAAATTTAAGGGTGTGTGTAGTTTGATATTAGGGATCGGTCTATTGCAACATTCTCGACACTGTGTGTTTGCGATTGCAGGTATATTATTTCTTCCATGGCTTCTTTGTTTGAGTATTCCCTCTTAGCTTATCGAGATATTTTTCTTTCTTTTATTGATTAAACATGTTTCCCTAATTTGTTTTGAGTTGGGGATAAAACGATTTACGTTGTTATTACAAATCTTGTATAGTTACTTCATAATTTCAGTCTACAAATCCGATCTTATCTTTTCTGTAATCATATAATTTTGCCTAAATTTGGTTTTGATTTGATTGTGTGCCTTTAATTTATTCAATATGTTCTAAACCATATGATTTAGTTACTTAATAATTTCATTTGTTAACTTTTTAATTTAGTTTGCAAAATGAGTTGTTCTGATCTCTATGATCTCTATTACTTGAAAACAGGTATATCATATATGATATTATAAGCATATATGATATATACCTATTTCAAAGTAATATGATAGTTATATCATATATGATATGTATCAAATAACATAACCATATCATAACTATCATATATGATATGTATCAAATAACATAACCATATCATATATGATATACCTATTACTTGAAAACAGGTATATCATATATGATACGGATATCATATATGATAGGACAAACATCATGTTATACCTATTACTTGAAATAAGTATATCATATATGATATACCAATTACTTGAAAACAGGTATATCATATATGATATACTTAAAACAGGTATATCATTTATCATATACCTATTACTTGAAAACAGGTATATCATATCATATATGATATACCTATTACATGAAAATAGGTATATCATATATGATATGTATCAAATAACATAACCATATCATAACTATCATATATGATATGTATCAAATAACATAACCATATCATAACTATCATATATGATATGTATCAAATAACATAACCATATCATATATGATATACATATTACTTGAAAACAGGTATATCATATATGATACGGATATCATATATGATAGCACAAACATCATGGTATACCTATTACTTGAAAACAGGTATATCATTTATCATATACCTATTACTTGAAAACAGGTATATCATATATGATATACATATTACTTTGAAATATATATGATATGTTTATGATATCGTAAACTTATCATATATGATATACCTATTTCAAACTAATATGTATATCATATATGATATACCTATTTCA
Organism: Senecio squalidus; assembly: GCA_910822075.1. Lineage (NCBI taxonomy): Eukaryota > Viridiplantae > Streptophyta > Magnoliopsida > Asterales > Asteraceae > Senecio > Senecio squalidus. Next base: position 35,556,502 of record CAJVGC010000508.1, read on the forward strand.
AGTAATAGTTATACGAGGAGAGGGAGAGGAGACTAGAGACGAGACTGACGGTGACTGAGACATATGAACATCACGGACTTGATTATTCAAATTTAAGATGCCTTAATGACCTAATCCCTCTTATGAAGGCAATATTTCTGTAACAGCTCAATTATTCAATAGGTCTGTGCAAAGACCTAAATGCATTAGATTTTTTTATCGTGTGCAAATCGCCACAAACACCATTTACATATCACCATTTGACTTCACAAAAGAATCTATTAAAATGAATTATGCTATCTTTTAGCATGATCCAGAATACAATGAACTGTGCAACTTCTAAGGTGTGTACCAGCAGAAAATTAAAAACAAAGATTCTAACTAACCAAGTAGAGATGTTCCCCTTTAAAGTAGCAACATGTTGATAAACATCCCCCGTTGGGATGTGTGACCAATGAAAATGAATACTTCCACCAACGCTCCCGCTCTTGCTACCATGACCTCCATCACTCGAAATAAATCCAGACTCACCAATAGATAAAGCATTCAAGAAGACAAGAACTGTTGTTCCACCAGATCCACCCCCGGGGCCTTGATCCCAATCATCGTTACCATGATATTTGTTCACAATATTTTCCACATAACTCCCTCCATTAGATCTTAATGAACCATCAACAGACAAACTTGCCAAAGGATGTTCCGATGAACCAATCACTAAATACACCAAAAAGATGCAACAGTTAACAATTATTGTGTTTCTCATTAGCAACAAATACATATTTTGCCTATATTCCAAAAACGAGGTTTCACATCATAACAATTGACCATTTAGTAAGGTCTAAAGATGACGGTAAACATCACGTAGAAGATTTGAGCTCACCTAGAACACCACCCCCAGTAGTCGAGTCAGCAATGACATCATTTCCGCCTCCACTACCCAGCCAACAAGGCAAATCAGCATCTCCATACGGAAGACCACCCTCCATGCACGTCCCGTTATAGCAGCCATACCCATCACTACCACCATAGCCACCACCACTGCCAATGCCAACATTTAAGACTTTCCCCCTACCCATTCCTCCTTTGCATCCTGTGAAAATACAAGTATATTAACTGAAATTTCCACATCATTTTACTAGAGGTGGCCATTTGGACCCGTTTACGAATCAACAGTCAATTAAAGTTATAATTTTCCTTTGACTTGTCAAATAGGTAAGTTTAAAATTAATAGTTGAAAGGGAAATAAATAGGTTGAACTGGTCGAGTGTCATATAATGTCTTCAAAATGCAAAAAGCTCTTTAATCATTTCATCCCTAATATCAGATTGTTATAGTAATAATATAATTATTTTAATCAAAACTAAAAGGATTAGTTATTAGTAAAATGCAAGTAAAGAAAGAATATGCTTTGACCCATTAAAACCCCCGCCTAACTGGTCCGTTTTGCTATCTTCTTCCTAACAAAAAAACAAAGAAATGCTGGCCATTTGGATTATCCATACTTATTAAAAGATTTTATCCCCTTTGAATACATTATATAGTTTTCGGTGAATGACTGTACCCATTTTTGATGTGGTAATTGTCCCAGCACATTTAACGATAACACTCATTGCCCTATGGAAATTCACAACCGACCCTTTTATAAGGCCTTGAACTAGAATATCTTCAATGCGACATATCTGGAAGAAAAAAAATTATAAACATATTGATGCCAAAGATAATGTCAATCACTCATAATATGTTAATAATAATATCAATTACCTGAAGAGTAAACGACAATGAAGCATTCACATTGCAATCATCAGGTGGATTCAGTAGTTCCTCTGGACATTGTTGAGATTCACAATTCAATATTGGTATCCTGACAAATTAAGAATAGCACTATTTAGTAAAACTAAAGAAGCATCTCGGAATAAGATCTTATAACAGAACGAAACAGACTTACACCGCATTAGCTGAGACATTTTCCAAGGGCCCACGTAAAACAGATCCCGGACCAAGCTTTGAACAAGAAGAGGTGAAAGTATCAGTTACTTAAAGACAATACCGAATTACAGATAAATATTACAATAATTATAATATTACAATATTTCTTACACACCTGACTTTACTGCCCCAAATAAAGACATGCTCAAGCTGAACCACCTTTCCATCCTGCAAATATATGTAGACCGACATCAGATTACAGTTGTTTCTAGTAAAACTTAATTTATGTTATAACAAAATAACAAATATGTATAAACACATTTTGGGTGTTGAATAAACAAACCAACATTTTGGGTGTTGAATAAACAAACGAAAAACACAGTTAAGTCTCCTCTAGAAAGTGATTAGTTATTTCTAGTTTTGTTTTAGAATTCTTCATGTTATTTTTAACAGATAACTACATAAAGTTTGTCTATAAATTACAAAAATATGGGTTTCTACGACTGGTGGTAATGCCAATATCCAAATTCCAGATGTGCAGACGAATAAGTTTTGTCAGCAGCACGGAGCATAATAAAGGAGCCAAAGGGCAAAGTTTAAACCCGACATCCGCGTCTTGCTACAATTCCCCATCCACTTAGCTACCATCAAGGGGCCTATTTGTAGCCACCGTTAAAAGAATGCTACCAAATCATGTCACTAAGCTACCATTAAGTAAAGATGGCAGCATGATAAGACCATAACGGACAAGTAACGAATTCATGAACAGGATAAGTATATACTGTCACTAACTACAGAAATACAAACTTTGTCCTCTCCTATTTATACTTAGCCTTACGCTTTCATGCAACTAGTTAACGATCATCACCTAATAAATCCGCAAACTAAAGAAAGCTCAATAACATATAAACAAAGGCTAAAAAGCAATACTAGGCTTAAAAATCAAGTAATCGACATTTACACCTATCTCGCTATTTAACCTATACAAATACTCCAAACGAGATTACTAATTATGGATCTAATTAATTACAAATAATCATGTAAAAACAGATAATTAGAAATTGAAAACCTTAGCGGTGAAAGTGATATTTTCGAGTTGACAATTCCAGTTATCTTCGCATTCAATCATGCTTCCTCTGTAAATTTCTCCGCTTTTCAGCTCCACGGTCACTATGTGTCCGGCGGCTTCATGTAGTAGATGAGGAAAAAAAATAAATGTAAAATGACCAAAATACCCCTCCGGGTTTATTTTTATTAATTTTAAGTGGTGAAATCTGGACCATTGATCATCTTGATTCAATGGTCCAAAATAGGTCTTTTTGTCTTAATCAATTATATGGTCTTAAATGATCTTTTCTCTGTGATTGTATTGCTTATGATAGGTTATCACATATGATAAACATATCATATGTGATTATTACATATGATATGCATATCATGTATGATAGATATATCATATATGATATATATATCATATATGATAGGTATACCTATTACATGTGATAGGTATATGATAGGTATACCTATTACATGTGATAGGTATATGATAGGTATACATGTTACATGTGATAGGTATATTTGACATGATTAAACGTAAAAACAACTGTAAAAATTTAGAAAGTAAAAAAAAACAACTAGAATCACATGTGATACTTATATTTGACATGATAAAACGTAAAAAACAACAACTATAAAAATGAAAGAGCTCCTCGTTTATTTGCATCCCTCATCCAATCACATATGATATTTATATTTGACATATTCAAGCACAAAAATAGACATATAAACAAACAAATAATGATCAACACAACTAAAATCACATATGATAAAATTTTATAAAGGCAATATTACATAAAAGAAAATATCAAATACATACACCTAAATCACATACCGCGCTACATAAAATCATTTTATAGAGATTACAGAAGTGAAAGAAGCGAATACTATACAATGGTTGGAGTGTTATATCCGTCTTGAATTAAACGCATTACTATTTCATAATTTAAACAATAACAAATATATATTCACAATTTCATAACACCGACTGCCCAAGTGCCTAATTCAGCAACATCAGAAGCAGGCTCTTGTTCCTTGATTATATACATAAGATTTCGCTGCATATAAGTAGATTAAAAAATGACCCTGCACTAATTCCAGCAAGAAGGTAGTAAAAATAATCAATATGACCTTGATTCATGTTGTCAGATATCCAACCATTTTGACCGTTTCCACCAGTCGTTTTCTGGACTACTGAGATAAGAAAGCTGCTCAGGAAGTTACCCATGCCGGATACACTCAAGTAAAAGGCTAGACCAACGCTCCTCAGATCGCATGGCACTTGGTCATAGAAGAATTCTTGCATACCCACAATTGCAAAAATATCAGCGGATACAGCCAAGATATATTGAGGTAATAGCCACCATATTTTCATTGGGATCGTTGCATTTGGATCATCTATTAATCCATACTCACGCGCAGTTCTGAGTCTTTTTGACTCAACGACTCCTGAAACAAGCATTAAAACAATAGATATGAAGATGCCGGTTCCAATTCGCTGAAGCATACTTATACCACATGGTTGAAGCATACATATACCACATGGTTTCTTTGTTATATCAACGGAAAACACTTGACTTGACGCTCCTTACCGTATATAAACACCATTGGATACCTTTTTATGAGTGATATAAAATACTAGATTACAAAGACTAGAAACTATAAAGTTCGGTTACCCTTTTGTCAATATAGCTGAAAAGAAAATAAAACAAAATTACACTATTTGCAGCATCAAATGTGTTATCCTAAGTCATCTAAGTTGTATTTCCGATATCGTCTATGTTGTAAATTAATTGGAACTTGGAAGTGTCTTTCTTCTATTTCAATTGTTTAATGCAATATATATTTTGTAACTACCATACGTATCTATTTTTTATTTATTTATATCTATAACCCCATAGCTATTGTTAACAAACTCATGGATAACCATGCCATTCTTTTGTTCATTTTGTTACTTTTACTAATAACTACGCGAACATTTTAGCACTCAATGGGAAACAGGAAAGTGTTCAACTGCCACCAGTTGAGCAATAAAATGTTCCTCTCGGAAAAAAAGGCTACCAATTTACTAAATGAAGAAAGATAATTCTCGCTATGTGACCACCATGAATGAAAAAACTCGACTTCAATGAAAAGAAAATGGACGTAATAATACCTGATATGCCGAAGCTCTACCTTTTCTAACAAAAGCATCCTGTGTCAAATCAGGTCCCCATTTCGTTTTTCTCGGCACTTGCTTAGTACTTTCTTCGCTTGTTTTTTGGTATAACAAATCCAGTTTTTTTCGCAAACAGCGAAACCTTTGGGCTTGCTGTTGATGATACAGAAGCAGTAGATTTTATGGCAGTCTGAACGGTGTCCTCCATACCGAAAACTGGTTGAACCTTTGAGCTCATTTTGCTTATATGCACATACTACTAAATGCTTAACAAGAACAAATGAATGTATATAATGTCAGATGCCAATCACCAGATTCCATAGGGGAGTCTCCAACAACACCACTTGTCCCCCCTGGGTAGGCCTCCAATTCGTATCCATCTCGCCTATTTAATCAATCCTGTTCCGACAGTAATAAAAATGATTTACTGATTAGCCAAAACTCATAAAACCAAATCCACAATTTAGTAACACACACCTACAGTCATTTTTTATCAACTTCCTTATTACTTCAAAGCTAGTAGTTTACGTAGTTGTCTAATATAACATTAACAGAAATTTATCAGCAAATACTAAGTTACTATACACTTTCACGTTTTCGACTTCAAAATCGCTACAAATTATACGAATATAACAGCTACATTAAAACTAAAACAAAATCACATCAATTATTTAATCAAATACTACATACATACCACACACATGCCTAATTCTCAAAATTAGGGTTTTAGAATCAATTAAACTCAATCGAAATTTCCAATCCTCAATCTACAATCAAACCACATCAATTCAGCTCTAAAATTAAACCAATTGCGTGTAATCGAAGAATTAAACTAAAATTAGGTTACCGTAAAAATGATCGCCGGTGAAGAAAACGTGAATTCTGATTCCGGAATTGATTATAACAGTGAATACAAAACCGATAGGATTTTTTGGAGATGAATTTTAGCACCGTTTGAAATTTCTGAGAGTGTGTTTGTTAGAGAGAGAAAAGGATCAGATGAGAAATGAGAGAAAAGAATCAGGGAGGAAAAAATTAGAAAGTTGTGAAATTACTAAGATACCCTCCGTGTCTAATTTTGCATAATTTTAAGTTAATTTGGATGGTGAAATCTGGACCATTGATCATCTTGATCCAATGATCCAAAATAGGTCTTTTTGTCTTAATCAATTATGTGGTCTTAAATGATCTTTTCTCTGTGTGAATATAAAATTAATTAGTAACTCTGCAAATTATATAGAGGACTAGATGTACATCAAAACTGTTTATGTAAACAATATAATACCAATTAGGATTCTTAATTGGCTTAATTATTTAATAAATATTAAATGATATTATATATAAATAAATAAAGTAGAAGTTCGAAGGTGATTGATTGTACATAAATAAATAAAGTATAATTACATATATATTAAACTATTATATATGCAACATTATAATTCAATATATGTATATATAAAGTCGATCCGAGTAAACAATATAATACATATATATTAAACTATTATATAAAGTATAATAACAGTATAATTACATATATAGACTTAATGCACCTCCAATCCATGTGTTTTTTAAAAACGTTTAATTATTTAATGAATATTAATGAATATAAGATTAAATATATTAAAGAAAAAGTTAACTTTTCGGTTCGAACCGGTGAACCGCCGGTTTAGACACGGACCGCACCGGATTTATTTTTTAAGTATTTTTTTAGAACCGGGAACCGGACCACCATAGCCGGTCCAGTTCCGTTCCATTCCAAAGTCGGCCCGTTTTTACGGTTCTAACCGGTTCTCGGTTTTTTTGGTCACCCCTAACTGTATTGTAAAATAACTATTTTTGTTGAATCTTTTAGTAAAAGCATTAACTTCACAATAACATAAGATGTATTGTTTCAAAAATGAAATGGATAAAGTTTTTTCTTTCTAGCTTCTATCTTATTTTTTTATCCATAGACTATATTTTTAATAATGTAAGGTGAAATAACTAGTTTTTTTCTTTCTAGCTTCTATCTTATTTTTTTAAAATGTCTTGATCCTTTTTTATTTAATTTTTATAGGTGTTCAATACGCACAATGAATTAACTGATTGGGCGCAAAATATAGCTCGAAACCTAGGTTTTGTTTTTTGTTAAGCGAAGAAGCAAAGAAAAGAACGGGTATATACATAAGATCGAGTATATTTGTGAAAAAGGTGGAGAATATATATCTCGAAGTTCAGAATCCGATATTCAATGGCACACCGGTACCGTTAAAACTAATTGTCCATTCACGTTAGTGGCAAAGTATTACAAAACTAACGATATTTGGAAGTTGACGGTGAAGCGAGACGAGCATAATCATCCATATGCATCGTCGTTGGAGGGTCACCCATACGCAATGCGACTGGATGAAGACGAGTTCGGGTTGGTAGAAGAATTGTCAAAGTATAACGTTCTGCCACGTTATATACTTTCGACAATAAACGATCACAATCCAGATAACGTTATCTAACCTTAGAAATGTGTATAACTCGCAAAATAAGATACGCAATGTCATAAGAGGTGATAGAACTCCAATCCAACTTGTTTTGTCACATCTGACGCGCACATGTTATACATACTACGAGAGGATAAATGAAGTTACCAACGAGCTCGAGGAACTTTTTTTTGTTCATCCAACATCATATGTGATATGGTGTACATTCCCACAAGTTATGCTAATGGACTCCACTTACAATACCACATTGTTTAAACTGCCCTTTATGGAAATAGTCGGATTTACTTCAACAAACAAAACATTTTCAATGGGGTTTAGTTTTCTAGACAAAGAACAAGGACCAAGATTTCGTTGGGTATTGCAATGTGTGAAGAAGGTGATAGACGAGGTTTATTACGCACGTGTTATCATAACGGACCGAGATTTAGCCTTAATGGGAGCATGTAGAGAAGAATTCCCGGACGCTCAGAAATTACTCTGTAGATGGCATATTTCAAATAATATTCTGAAGTATTGCAAAACCAGATTTGAAAAAATGAAGGAGTGGGATATCGTTATAAGTAGTTGACATCATGGTTAAATCTCCAACTGAACAAGCATTTGATTACCATTATACAAAACTAACAGAGTTATTGGGCGGGCATGAAGGTACGCATTTATTCTTAGCATACTATTCAATTTTTTTTATTGATATGTTTATTTTATTAGTTATTTGGTTTTACTTATTTTGCAGAGGTATACCAGTATTTGAATAATTGGTTGGAGAACTATAAATACATGTTTGTATCTATTTTCACCGATCAATACCTCGCCTATGGTGAATCAACAACTTGTAGAGTCGAGAGTCAACACGCGTTGCTGAAAAAATATCTCGACACCACACAAGCCAACCTAGACACGTTGTTGACTTCAATCGATAAAATTATTATTGGCCAAGAAACCGCAATAAAATAATCTTTCAATAGAAGCATAAATGAGCTCAAACATGATTACAACATACCCGAATTTATAGAGTTGTTGGATCAAGTTTCACATTATGCTTTGAATTACATTTTTGAAGAACTCAAACGGCCGAATAATGAGGAATGCGGTTGTCAGTTGCGGACAGGTTATGGGTTTCCATGTGCGCACGAACTGCTTTTCTATCAAATTCACGGTAATTATTTTAGATTCATAGATTTATATCTATCAAGTTAAAATTTTATAAACAACAGTTCTCATATTAGTAACTTTTAATGAATACATGTCGTACCATTCCATTGGAGTGTATTGATATTTTTTGGAGGACGCTACATGTTTCATGACCCGGTACGTCTGAATATGGTCTTAGCTGTGAGGTCGAGGTACGGAAATTCTAGAGTACATTTGCCAAAGCGACGAATTTTGTTAAGAAGAACTTTTTAACAAAATTAAAAGGAATGTATGAACCGGAATCAATATCAATTCGGGAACCTGTTGTTCACAAAAATAATCGAGGACGTCCGAGCGCAAAAGAGAAAAAGAAACAAACAAACCAGTTTGTTCCACCAGATGTAGATCCTCGTCGTAAGAGCTATTCATCGACAAAAATCCCAGATCTGAACAAAGAACATGGGAGACACAATTCATACGTACAAGAACCGGCTAGACGCAGTTCATACGTCAAAGAACCCGCAAGGCATTCGACTCAATGTAATGGTCTGATGAGTCATATTCCAGAGGTTTTCCATCGACACATCCTGAGTTTAAATAATGTTCTAGGTGATGGAAATTGTGGGTTTCGTTCGGTTGCCACCGGTCTTAATCTCGATGAGGATATGTGGCCACAAATTCGACAAGATTTGTTGCAAGCTATAAATCTTAATAGGGATTTTTACACCAATATGTGGTACCCCGATGGACTTGAGTCTATTCGGTACATAATTGATCATTTTTTATCTCGAATTGCGCCACCAGACAAATGGATGAGTATGCCAAACACAAGGTTGATCATTGCTTCATTATATAATCGGCCAGTTATATCTATATCAATGAGACAAAGTTATACGTGTTTTCCACTCTGGCACGGTCCAAACTGGCCACAACCGAATGGTCCAATAGTGATCTTACATGTGACATATATTCATTTTGGTAATTTGACGTTAGATGAAAATAGTCCACTCCCTGAAAATCATCCACAATGGAGAAGATTCGCAATTGGGAAAACTTATATTCAAGTCGACAGATTGCGTATACCGAATATGTAGATAATAAAAGACGAATGTAGCATTTTAATATAAAATTGTTTTTATAAAAATATTCATATAAAATGTGTTAATGGTTTAATTAAATGTGTTAATCGTTTAATTAAAATGTCATGATCCTTGTTTATTTATTTTTTATAGATATTCAGTACGCACAATAAATTAACTGATTGGGCGCAAAATGTAGCTCGAAACCTAGGTTTTGTTATTGTTAAGCGAAGAACCAAACAAAAGAACGAGTATACACATAAGATCAATTATATTTGTGAAAATGGTGGGCACAAATTCGACAAGATTTGATGCAAATTATAAATCTTAATAGGGATTTTTACACCAATATGTACTGTTTTTTATTATACCGAATATATGAATAATAGAATACGAATGTTGTATTTTAATACACAATTTATTTTTCCGTTAAATTATAGATAATGTTTGTTATTTTACTCTTATAAATTTATGGTTCAGGTTTTTCGATTTTCAAAA
>CAJVGC010000508.1:35566902-35718058 GCA_910822075.1 Senecio squalidus
CTTGTACTTCTTGCAAATCTAAATCAGGATTTGTCGTGCTCCCACTGATCTCTGAATTTTCGAGGAAAGTGGCATGTTGCGTATCTATGATGCGGGTAGAGTGAGAAGGACAGTAAAACCGATAACCTTTTGAGTTCTCGGGATAACCAATAAAGAACATGTAAGGGTTTTAGAATCCAGTTTCTTTAAGTTAGGGTTATAGACTTTTGCTTCGGCAGGACAGCCCCATACTTTCATATATTTTAGACTCGGTTTCCTACCTGTCCAGATCTCATAAGGAGTTTTAGGGACAGATTTTGATGGAACCCTATTGGCGAGCATACTTCTCACCATGTCCATTAAAGTTCGGTTTCTCCTTTCAGCAACACCATTCTGTTGAGGAGAACCTGGCATGGTGTATTGGTTAATTATGCCCTGTTCCTTGCAAAAATTATAGAAAGGACCAGGTGCTTGACCAATATCAGTATGTTTACCGTAATACTCACCTCCCCTATCTGATCGGACAACTTTTATCTTATGATCAAGTTGGTTTTCAACCAAGGTTTTATAATCGACAAAAGTTTGTAAGGATTCAGATTTTTCTTTAATCAAATAAAGGTGCATATAACGTGAATAATCGTCAATGAATGTAATAAATGATGTATGTCCTGTTATTGATGCGGGATAGGGGCCACTAATATCAGTATGAATTATTTCCAACAAGTTGGAACATCTGGTGGCTCCTTTCTTATTCCCTTTAGCCATTTTGCCTTTGAGGCATTACATGTTTCAAAATCACTAAAATCAAGAGAGGGTAAGATTCCTTCTTTTACGAGTCGTGTCATGCGATCTCGTGAGATGTGGCCGAGACGTTTATGCCACAATGTGGAGGAATTCTCTGCTTGTTTAGGTGATTTTGTCTTTGTTTTAGTTATGTCATCAGTATTAAGAGACAACAAAGACTGTGAGAAATTATGATCTAGTTCTAATTTATACAGTAATCCATCCAAAAAACCACAACCAAACAATTCATTATTAAGAGTAAAAGTGATCTTGCCACAACCATGAGTAATTACATAACCTTCAAGATCAAGTCTAGATATAGATACAAGGTTCCGAGTATATCTCGGTACATATAAGGTATCTATTAATCTAATACACTTTCCGGTATTCATATGTAAATTTAAGGTCCCCATGGCTTCGACATCTAAGAGATCACCATTTCCAACTCTAAGCTTTCTTTGGTCCTTTTGTAGCTTCTGGATTGTAAGGAATCCCTGTAAGGTATTGGTCACATGGACCATAGAACCAGAGTCACCCCACCATGTATTAAATGGAACATCAGTAGTAAAGGAATCAAATATTACGTAAAGAATGTTACCTTTCTTAGCTAGCCATTCCTTGAATTTAGAGCAATCTTTCTGTCCGTGCCCTTTGGAGCGACAGAACTTGCAGTTATTATTGCTTGTCGAGGATTTAGGGCCAGAGGTAGAAGCACCATGATTTTGGACTTTGTTTTCAGTCTTGTTACTGTAATTACCTTTCCTCTTCTTGGGGTTTGAAGTGGTAGTAAGGTGAACAGCAGCTTCAGGTTGAGTGTGCTTAAGACGATCTTCCTCTTGAACGCACATAGCAATCAGTTCGCTTATCGACCATTTATCTTTCATAGCGTTATAATTCACTTTGAAAGTGTCGAACCGAGCAGGCAAGGAAGTCATTATGAAATGCACAAGAAAGCCATCTGAGACTTCCATTTCCAAATGCTTAAGCTTATGAGACATATCAACCATCTTCATTATGTGTTCACGGACACCATTAGAACCTTCATACTTAAGGGTTAGCATCTGTAGCATTAAACTACTCGCAGTTGCCTTAGACGATCCCTTAAAGTGATCCTCAACAGATTTGAGGTAAGTTTTCACTTTGTCGTTATCAGGGATAGCTCCTCGGATGCTGGAATGAATAGAGTTCTTGACCATCATTAGGGACAGCCGATTCGCCCTTTCCCACTTATCAAAGTCCGCTTTCTGAGTCGCAGTAGATTCAGCAGTAATAGCGGCGGGTTCATCATGGCGAATAGCATAGTCCAAGTCGAGCATTCCCAGAGTTAAGTTAAGTTGCTCCTTCCATGAAGTGAAATTAGCACCAGTAAGTGCCTCAATGCCGAAGTTTGGTACTGTAGTGGAGAATAAGGAGGATATAAGATTATGATACGAATTATAGAAGATTTTAGAGTGATAGAGTTAGCTATATAAGGCAGACTAAGTAATGTCCCTTAAAGTAATAGAACTAGAGTAATGTCTAAAATAAGTAGACCTAATAGTAATGTTCCTGAGACTAAGACCATATAAGTAATGAAGCTAGTGATAGGTAAGCCTATTAAAAAACACCAAAATAATAAGCTAAAGTAAGGCTCTACTTAGATGTTACATCACCTTTGGGCAGAAATAACTAATATCTAAGTAAAATTATGAGCATAAGGTTTATGCAACACTATGTTTGTCTTTTGACCTTTGGGAAACAAAATAGAACATCGTGTTTTAAGGCATAATAAGAATCCTTTAAAGCACACAAGTATATTAAATCACCTTTGGGCAGAATTAATATCCTACGTGTTTCTTAGGCTAAAGGAAAAATGCAATCATAGAAATCACCTTTGACCTTTGGGCAACAAAAGATGAAAACATGAATATTAGTGCATAAGTATAATAAGGTCACATATAAATAAGGTGACTAAATAAGGTGACCACGACAAATAAGGCAGGGGTCAAGGGGGCTGCGCCCCCTTGCGGGGTTAAGGGGCAGCGCCCCTTACGGGGTCAAGGGGCTGAGCCCCTTGCTGAACGATTTTACAAATAAGGCAACCAGTAAGACTTTAAAAACGACCAAATTAGGGTCTGTATTCATCCGTACGGATGAGATTATATTCGTACGGATGAGTATTGATTCGTACGGATGTAAGTCCAGGTTCGTGCGGATGTAAGCCTAGGTTCGTACGGATGTAAGGTTTAAGTTCGTACGAATGTAAGCCTAGGTTCGCACGTATTAGCCCAGATTCGTACGGATCAACAGTTACGTTCGTGCGTATGAACAAATCAGATTCGTACTAATGAACAAGTCAGGTTCGTACGAATGGGGCTTCATTCGTACGAACGAACAAATCAGGTTCGTACGAATGAGCCAATCAGATTCGTACTAATGAACAATTTAGGTTCGTACGAATAGGGCTTCATCCGTACGAACGAACAAATCAGGTTCGTACGGATGAGCCTTCATTCGCACGAACGAAGTTCGTCGAAATTAGGGTTGCAGCAGCCGCCACCAGCTCGAAAAAATCCCATTTTTTCACCCAAAAAACATAATCCGCCGGCCAAATAAGTTGCAGAATCAATAATAGCAATAGCCAAGCGATAAATAAACATGAACCAATGGATAATCACGAGCCATTGGCTCTGATACCACATGTTGGATTAAATTATATTGATTCATGTTATTTACATACCTGCATATGATCCTGGGATGTTGTTGAATAGGTTAGACATGATTCCCAGATTGAGATGATCGTATTAGGATGGTATTAAGGTTATGTTAGAACCTTATTAGAGAGAAACTCTTATATGTGTGTTTTGGGATAAAATGGATGAAGGTAAAATGAGCCAACCCTTCTAAAGGTTTATCACATCCCTTTATATAGACACTCAAATTAGGAGTGTGTATTATTTAGTCCCGTGGTGTTTAATAAGTGTTTATTATAAGCTCTCTTTAGTTCCGATCACCTAATGGGAAATCTGTAGTGTCGGTAAGGTAAATACGTCCATCGAATATTTACTAGACACAGATTTCAGTTAGCGTCAGTTATCATATCAGTAAGGACAAATGATCAATGAGGGTCACAAATAATATGGGTCCAACACTTACATCACTCATTTTCTTTCATCTTTTTTCTATACATTCACATAAGGCCACTTCATTTTGTAACATTTTTTGTATAAACTTTTAGTAAACTAAGCATTACTGTATTTAAATTATATTATTACAATATAAACACAAATAATTATATTAATAAGGTAAATGGACCGGGTTTCAAACGGTTCGGTTTCTAGAAGTGAACCGAACCCCAACTGAAATTTCGGTTTCTCAAAAAATAAAACCCAACCCGTCGGATTTATATAACGGTTCGGTTTTTCGGTTTTCTCCGATTTTTCGTTTTTGGTTCGGGTTCTACTCACCCCTACCCACATTGCTTCTTACCTTCTTACTTTAATATATATATAAATTACTATATCCTATTTTGAAGACCGATTACTTTACGAATTTTATTTAATATTTTCTTTTTTTATACTTTATACTTAGCTAATTTAAAATATAATTATTAATCAAAGTTATTGTACGTATATTTTTGATAATCATTTTTCTAGAAACAGGCCGCGTTGCAACGCGCTCGTCAAAAAAACTAGTTTACACAACAGGTTTTTCGATTTTAAAAAAATAAGTGAATTTGGCTAAGAATATTTGCCATGACCTAAAGACGATTACTAAGATTTTGTTGACAAATATTGATATCACTACAAGAAAAATAAAAGCAATAAATGGCGCAAAAACCCAAATTTCCAATTTTCCCGCGCCAATTTCCATTTCCCCCAAATTAAAAACCCTAAAACTCAGCACCACTTCACACCTCCCAAATTACTCACCAACATCAAAAATTAACAAATACCCATTTCACCATTTACATCAAAAATCAAAACTTGATAACAAAAATGTTTTACTCACACAATCTTCTTGCAAGAAAAGGTCCACTAGGCACTGTCTGGTGTGCCGCTCATCTCCAAAACCGTCTCAAGAAATCAAACTACATCACCATCAACATCCCGAACACCGTCGGTTCGTTTCGCGCTTTTCTTTTCTTTTCTTTTATTATATGTAGAGCAAATAATGAATGTGTTTTGATATTTGTAGAGCAAATAATGAACCCACAAATCCCGATTGCGTTGCGAATGTCGGGTCATTTGCTACTTGGTATTGTACGGATTTATTCCAAGAAAGTTGAGTATCTACAACATGACTATAATGTGTTACGAATAGATGTTAGCAAGGCGTATCAGTATGCGGATATTAATCTTCCTGAGGACGCTAATCAAGCTAGATTTGAATCTATTACTTTGCCGGATAATTTTGCACTTGATTTGATGGATATTGATAGCTATAATCCAATTGAGTATGCCCCATTCTACCTTCTTTTTCGTGCTATTTAGAACATAGATTAATATATGAGTTTTTATTCATAGGTCTCCCGACACCCATCTTAGGCATAATGAAGATATTTCATTTTCTGGTATGCTAACTTATAATAGTAAGTTTGATATTTATTCTTGATTTTACGATATCTAAAGTCTAACATATTTTCAGATCGTAGTCCAGTCAGCTTTTTCAAAAGCAGAGATCAAACTCCTGCAGGATATATTATGATTTCCGTTGGCGAGGTAAGCTTGTTTTCTACTACCCGTAAAGTATCAAAGGTGTAGGATAGTACCCTCTCTTTTTTTTTTACAGAGGTTGCTATGTTCTCTCTTCGAAATAACACTACATTTGTTTCTGACCCATTATATCTGATCAAAGGAGCGAGTCAAACAATGTATCTTTAAATAGACGAACCTAAGCGTCTTTAAGGAAAGTTTAATCTGAGCTTCTTCTTTTTTGTAGGACGCATCAAACAATCCATCTCCCTCCAGGTATAATTCAGGGATGGAGCTGCCGCACGAGGAAGAAAGGTATGCCTTTGATAAGTGCTAACTATTACTTTTCAATATTTGTTTAGTGATTTTTGAGAGTCACACGTGTATAATGTCGTTACAACAGTTTTTAATTAAGCTAGTGGAAATAATAACAATTAAATCATGAATTTTTTTTAATGCAGTTCTGATCCACGTACTCCACCACCAACGATGGAGGGTGTTCAAGATCCAAATTCTAATCATCAAATAGGATCTAATGAGGATAACTTACCTTCCCGTGAATTTGGACGTGATCCTGTTCAAATGTCTCCTTCATTTCTTCCAGAAACGGTGGAACCAGACATACATTTATTGAAGGAGATCATGGAAGGAAAAACTATTGATTTACCAAACGTGGATGAAATTGTGGATGACGGTCAACCCTCGTCCCCACATAAGCAAACCCCACCGTCGGGAAGGCCTGATACTGAACCTGAAAATGTTCAGGATAACGTGGACCAACCTCTGTCGTTTGGTAAGTGGTCAAATCATGTATGTTTTAATGCTAAAAATGGTAAACTGGACCTTTTGGCTGTGTTGGTCAAATTATGTACTAATTGTACAGGTTGCAACTGTTATGGTTTGGCTAACTTAAAACGCTTATGTCTATCTTTTATAGTTTTTATTTTATTTTAATTGGATGCGTTTATCTAGCAATTCAATAAATATGATTACTTGTAGTTTGACTTTAATCATTATATGGTGTGCAGAGCTAGCACCAACTCCAGCACCTGCTACGCAGGCTCCTGTAGCTGAGCAGCCAAGGGTAAAACGCAGAAGGCTTAAATATGATCAAGCGACAGTCTTGACTAATGAGTATGCTTTATTTCGTTCATATTGTTTTTTATGGTATTTTGCCTGTTGTTGTTATTGATGATATATTGTATGGTTAATCTAGGTTCATGAAAAAATCTATAGACGATGCCAGCGATTTGAAACGAAAAAGAAAAGGAGTATCTTCTTTTTTGGGTGTTTGGAAGCTAAACAACGCCCATAAAAAGGAGAAAGTCCTTTCTGACCCATTGATTACCGGTGAGTTGATCATTATTATTTCAAAAGTGTCATTGGTTCTTTGAGTTTTCGTGTTCATTTCTTCGATATGGTATTTAGGCCTGGCATTTTTCACCCAAATACTCAATTTGGGTCAGTCTGTGCCGTTAAAATAATTTTGTTGCTCAAACTGGTCATGTATTTCGTGGGTCTGGCTGTGCAAAGGAAAATAACTTCTTAGTCAACAATGGGCCAGATTGGCTGGAACTTGGCCATTTTTTCATTCAAACATATGAAGCGGTTGACTCAATCAGCTTCCACCTGACTGCTCAAGTTTAACCCAGTCATAAAAATTTGAAAATAAATATGATGATTCTGATTTGTAACCTTTTCAAACTGTATTGGTAGTAAATTTCTTTTGGTTATTTGTTCAAATTACATTTAAAGAGACATTCCTTTTGTTTTATGAATACATGACTGTATCGAGCTTTAATTATTTTTAGGTAAAGACTGAATAAAAAAATAAAAATACTATACGTTAAATGTTTGAAAAACATGTGCAGGGATGTGTGATAGTTTCTGTGAAATGTTTGAGGACGGATATATATCTAGTAAACCTCATCTAATGCGTGACACCGAAGATGGTGATGTTGTTCCTACTGAAATTGCACGTCGTGCTGATTGTGTCGACCCCCCTGACACTAACATGATGGATACAAATTCTCCGGATAGAAGTATATTCTCCTCTCCTCGTCCAGCTGATGAAAATACCCCTGCTACCATGACTACTGTGGATGTAGGGTCAAAATCAAATCAGGTGCCAACAACAATAGGGACTTCTGTACGATCTACACCGGACCCCACATCATCTGTTGGATCTTTTGTCTCTGATATGGAAACACCATTTCCATTTTCACAAAGTCATCAAGGTTTTGAAAATAGTGGCGGTCTATCTGATATTCCTGAAGTAGATGATGCTGGGGTATGTTTTTTTTGCATAATTTATTTTTCTCAAATATAGTTTTTTTCTTCTTCTTTTAAATAGTTTCATTTTAACATTTGAAACTCAATGCTTCATTCTATTTTAGGAGCTGTCTTTTATTGAAGACGATGATGGTACACCAATAGGTAAGTCGAGTCTTGAGAATAAGTGTTTTTTGTGTATTGAAAGAATAACAAAACAAGCTTCTTTGTTTAGAACTGATATTACCTGGTTTTATCGTAAAACTGAGATATTTGACCTATGAATATGCAGGAGTGAGGGGTACTCCTGATTCATCTGGACAACGACGGCCACCACAAGTTGACATGTTATTACCAAGAACTAGGTAAATTTTCTTGAATCAAAGTGATATACTTAGTTTTTTGCTTTTACTTAATGTTTATTTCACAACGGTGGTGCAGGGCTGTAGCACAATATATTAAGAAAAAGTCAATTGCTACTCCTTCTGCGTCAGAAGGCTCGGGATCTGTCAGTCTGGATAGCATTCTACAAGGGAAAACAAGAAAAGTATGTTCCCGGATGTTTTTTGAGACACTGGTAAGCTTCTGCTCTTTTAGCCTCCTTTTTGGTATTTTCATTTTTTCCAAGAGCGTTAGTCAACTCGTCATGAAAAGACATGTGCAATGGTTTAAAAGTAATCCACCCATAGTATACAAAAGTTGATGAACCCTTGTATCATGTATGGTTCAATAGGTCCTGAAGACCCTTGGGCTGGTTGATGTAAAGCAAGATGTACCATACGGTGACATCGCTCTGAATGTAACTCCTAAGCTTTCAAATCTTCAGTTTTTACGCTAGATATGCTACAAGACTATCAATACCATATAGATATCGGTATGATACTTTTATTTTTCAATTATCTTTGAATTACCGTTAAGTTTTTTTCTTTGACTTACAAAATTAAAATTTATTTGTGTTCTGTTATTGCAGCTTCTTTGTAAATGGTTTGGATCTTTGTTTAACGGAGAAAGTAGAGAGGCTATGCTATGCTGCTGTTTGTCCTCCATTTCAGTTCTCTTTTTTCTTTGTGAAATTTTGTAGCTATTTAATTAGGTTTTAGGTTTAGGATATTAAATTTTTTAAAAAGTGATATATAACTTGAGTTGTAAATGAAATGAATGATAAACCACTATGGCCGTGTGATGTATTTATCAACATAATTATTTAACTTTTCCTAGATGTTGTTATCGGATTTTGAAAAGGATGTTTGTTATTAACCAATCGTGTTCTAATGGAGTTTAGCAACATGTACACATTGCATGGTAGTTGATGAACTAGGAACTAAACTGGTGAAAAACAATCATCAAAACATTTTAACGAGTTCATGTTTTGCTTGTTAGACCACTCCCAATGGAGCGTTTTAGGGCGCCGTTATGGCTGGGGGGCGTTAAACGGCGTTTTCCGGAGCGGCGTTGCCGGAGCAACCCGCGTTTTGCTGTTTTTTTTCTTTCTTTCTTTCTTTCTTCCTAATATCTCGTTTATACATACATATACATATATATAA
This sequence comes from Senecio squalidus, assembly GCA_910822075.1. Classification (NCBI taxonomy): domain Eukaryota; kingdom Viridiplantae; phylum Streptophyta; class Magnoliopsida; order Asterales; family Asteraceae; genus Senecio; species Senecio squalidus. The sequence continues at coordinate 35,576,153 of CAJVGC010000508.1, forward strand.
ATATATATAAGGAGATGGTCCATGATTCCATTGTTGTTGTGAGTTTTTTTTTTTAAGAATGAGTTTTTTTTGGAAGAAGAAGAAAAAGGAAGAAGAAAGAGAGAGGGAGAGAGAAAAGGAAAAAAGAAACAATTTTTTTTTTTTTTTTTTAATAAATGTTATTGGAAATGTATTTTTATTAAATGTATTTATGATATATTATTCTCTTCCATATTAAATCTTGACATTGCCTATGGGTCTGTGCCCGGGTGGTTTTTTTTCGGGTTAACGGGTTGGGCCGTGGGTTATGGGCTTTGGTATTGGTTTGGGCTAGCTTATTGTTTTCTGCTTGGTTTCGTTTCTGTTGTTTTCTCTGCTTCATTACACGTGTCTGTGGAGCTTAGTCATCACTCTCACACACTCAAAGCCAGTTCCAGAAATTGTTTTTGCTTCCGTTTTCTACCGGTTTATTTTGTTACCTGCTGCTCCGCCGTCGAAGGTTTGTTTATGTTTTTTATCGTTGCGTTTGTTGCCTATGTTATGTTGTTGTTGCTGCTGTTTGTTTTTTTAGTCGATTAGTTTAATTATGATTGATAGGCTTTTTATTAGTATAAAAGTAAACTAAAAATCCGTTACTAAAGAATAATATACTAATAAAGTCATATAGACACAGTGTCTATATATAACTAAGAAGTAAGTTTTACTTTGAAAAAAATTCGTGATAAGTCAATTTCACTAGCCTAGCCTCTTTGACAATTTGTTTTTAATAGGTTCCCTTTCTAATCTGCTTTCGATACGATCTAACCAATATTGTTTTGTATTTTTGCAAATTGCTGGGAACTAACGGTATCCAAAGAAACACGATCAGCAGAGCATCGAGCAGACACCTGAGGCTGTGTAAATCGATCCCGTGCAACGCACGGGAAGCTTTCTAGTTTATATTATTTATGATATAAAAATTAACTCATTTTTTTAGTTATTGTATTTCTTATTTATATTAATGTATTATTTATATTATAAATATATTGTATCGTTTCTTAAATATCGTTTAAGTATTTTATGTATCGTTTTTTCATAGTTTTTAATGTATTGTTTTTTTTTTTTTTTAATATTAATCTAAGTATATTTTTATTATTAATGTATTTTTAATATTAATAATGTATTAAAAATATTATGAGAAAAGAAAAGAAAATGAAAAATAATAAAGCTGGTGGGTCCCAATTTTTGGTTTTATGGTTGAGGGGGTTTAGTGGTGTTATGTTATGTTAGTGTTATGCTGACGTGACACTCCATAACACCAAAACCGGTGTTATAATGGGAGTGGTCTTATAATCATTTTCTGGTTTGTGTGATCTCCTTACAATAGTACCAAACATTAAACACTAGTTAGTATCCGATGGTCAGTTGTGTGTTGCTTTGTGGAGTAAAATTATAGAATTCAGATCACCCTTCGATGAAGATGGTGACAAGTTTTAAAATATAGTAATTTTTCTTGATTAGTTATACAAAATAAAGGTTGTCAAAATCCCATTAATCCATATTATTGAGATTTTCCTTAATCCATAATTAATCTTTCGATCAACTAATCTGAGCAATTCGATCATAATAGGTAAAAATTAATGTGTAATTGGAAGAAATGTGAAAAACACGGAAGCCATAGAGATTGACGTGATACCATACCCCACTTAATTAGCCAATTGCATAAAATATCCAAATAATAATTCTCAAATAACTTATAAAACCAGCACATATAAAAAAGTCATTCCGATTAATCTATGATTAATTTACGATTAATCTCAATTAATCCCTAATTCCTACTCCACCACCTAGCTTACGCCTAGCGACTTCTACAACATTGTACAAAATACATTCCTTTGAGTAGCGTTTGGTGGGACGTAATCACGGTAGGAATGGAATGACACAATAAGAATTAATGAGAAAAATGTGTTTGGTTACATTTAGGAGTGAAATTGCATTACATTAATAACCATCACTTTTCATTGTTCAACACTAGAAGTATATCCGCGCTGCGCGGTGGTGATGAATAGAAGTGAGACGTTGATTGTCAAACACAAAATTAGTAATGTCCTTTACTTTTCTTTCGAAACTCTAAATGTGTTCTAATTTATCTATTCTGAATTTTTTTGATTAAGGCATCACCAACGCAATGCGCGGAACATACTTTTTATTTATTTATTGAAAATCGTACATTATTTAATTTCTTTAAATATTGTTATTTCTACATAGTTTTTTATTAATAGTTTGCGTTATTAATTCTTCACACCGTTATTTTTTTTGATTCAATAAATGTTTTAGTTGTAAACTTTGTTTATAAGAAAAGTATATATATTTAAACAACTTTTACTTTATTTTATTATATGTTTTACTTTTATTCCACGATGAATGAGTAGAAAAAAGTTTTGTTTATAAGAAAAAGTTTACATCAAATGTTTAAAATCTTTGTAGTATAATTATGCATTATTAATTAGTATATAATAAAATATTAGCACTTAGCACTTAATTAAAAACTTATAATATAATTTAATGAAACATAAATTTTTATTATTATGAAAAAATAATATTTTATATAAACTTAGACTATTTAATACAATTAAAAAATTAAAAATATATGTTTTATACTAATTATATACCTACTTTTTAAAAAGTTTAATCTTTAATTTTATTATTAGAGTTATTAACACTAAGTATTAAATAAACTTTAAATAGTTTATTTAATTGTTTATTAGTTACAAAACCCATGTATTAAAATCTTTTAATTAACTTATTAAAGCTATTTAAAATAGAAAGGTTGAAAAAATTACTTAACTTAAAGTTACTTAAAAGTGGAAAGTCTATTTCTATTATAAAGGAGTATAGATATGGTGATTTTTTTTCCATTTCTTCACATGGTTGTATAAAATTACATATCTAACATCTATCAATCTTTGCATAACGCCCACCCATTTGTGTACCCGTCACATAGTATATATATATATATATATATATATATATATATATATATATATATATATATATATATATATATATATATATATATATATATATATATATAGTTGGTTTCATTTAAGAACCATGTAATTATTTAGGAACCATTAGGAACCATTTTTAGGCAAGGTGGCAATTTTGTAATTAAACTCAAGGTGGCAATTTTGTAATTAAGTCAAAATTGAGAGCCAAATTGGAAATCAATTAAAACCACTTTAAAATCATAATTAACTTTAAATTAACATATCTAGAGTATAACTAGGATTTAGGAAAAACTAAATACACCATTAGAACAAGCATTTAATTATCTTTCCAACGAGCACCCACTTGATATACTTTTGACGATTTTTTTTTTTTTTTTTTTTTTTTTACAGTGAGTTTCGGTATATACACTAGTGCATATACTAAATATTCACCAGTGTATATACTAATTCACAAAAAACACATCTGAACCATATATACTATACACTAGTGTATACACTATATTCACTAATGTATAGTTATACACTAGTGTATTTATACACTACAGTAGTGTATTTATACACTAGTGTATACACTATATTCACTAATGTATAGTTATACACTAGTGTATTTATACAATATACACTAGTGTATACACTATATTCACTAATGTATAAGATGTATTCTCTATTGAATACATGGTATTCACTGGTGTATATTGTATATTCACTTGTGTATATTGCGTATTCACTGGTGTATATTGTATATTCACTTGTGTATATATATATTGTATATTCACTTTTGTATATTCACTTTTGTATATTGCGTATTCACAATTAAAAGGAAATTAATATAAAGATTCGTATACATTAGTGAATATAGTGTATACACTAGTGTATAGTGTATATGGTTTAGATGTGTTTTTGGTGAATTAGTATATACACTGGTGAATATTTAGTATATACACTAGTGTATATACCGAAACTCACTAAAAAAAAAAAAAAAAAAAAAGTCGTCAAAAGTATATCAAGTGGGTGCTCGTTGGAAAGATAATTAAATGCTTGTTTTAATGGTGTATTTAGTTTTTCCTAAAACCTAGTTATACTCTAGATATGTTAATTTAAAGTTAATTAGTATTTTAAAGTGGGTTTTAATTGATTTCCAATTTGGGGATTTGACTTAATTACAAAATTGCCACCTTGCCTAAAAATGGTTCCTAATGGTTCCTAAATAATTGATGGTTCCTAAATAAACCCACCTCTATATATATATATATATATATATATATATATATATATAGATTGAGGTTCAAATGAGATTCCTAATTTTCTAGAGATCCAGATATCCATTTTTTAACCACCAATTTTTCCTTATACCTTTGTTTTTTTGCTAATTTTTTTTTTACTTTTTCTTTTACCTTTTTCTTTTACCTTTTTATTTACCTTTTTTTTCTTTTTTTTTTTCTTCCGAAAATCACATTTGATTTTCAACCTTACTTTTAAAAATCACATGTGATTTTCAATCTACAAATCTTTTAAAAAATTATTGATTATATTTTACCAAAATCACATGTGATTTTTAACCTACAAACTATTTTGCTTATAAAATCACATGTGATTTTCGAAACAAATTATTTAAGTGTGACTTTAAAATTTATAAATTTTGGTTTTTGAAAATCAATGCGATTTTCGACAAAAAAAAAATTCACGTGTGATTTTAAAATTTATAAATTTTGGTTTTTGAAAATCACACGTGATTTTAATTTTTTACAAAACAATCACATGTGATTTTGAAAAAAAAAAGTTAAGTAAAACATAGCAAAAGAAGAACCGAATTAAAAAACGAAAAAAAATGAAAAAAAAAAAAAATATTAAGGGAAAAATATATGAATTGAGAATCCCATTTGAATTTGTGTGGCTGACAAAGTGGATCCCTAGATCTCTATAAAATTGAGGATCACATTTGAACCTCACCCTATATATATATATATATATATATATATATATATATATATATATATATATATATATATATATATATATAGTAATGGGATCGAGTAAGAACGACTTGAAGTATAGGAACGGTAAGAACGATTCTCAGCCGTGCATATCATCTTCTTCAAATCCTTCCTATTCCGGCGACCATCTCCCCCGATTTTGAACCTTATAAACCCTAACTTTCCTTTCTTAAATTATCGATTAAACTTTCCTAAAATTCAAAACCCAGTTCATCTTTATCTTAAAATTAGATCTAACCAATTAAAAACCATCTTACTGTTCTTTTATCTTAAAATTGAAATCGTCGACTTGTTGATACTGATCAGCAGAAACCAATTTGAGGTTTGGTTAGATGCATTTTTCTAAAATGGTAGGTGCATTTTCTTGGCAACAAAAGAAGCAGAATCAGCAGCAGAAACTTGTTGCTACTGATCAGCATAAACCACTTACTACTGATCAGCAGAAACCACTTACCATTTTAGAAAATGCATCTAACCAAACCTCAAAAATGTTTCTGCTGATCAGTAGCAACAAAAGAAACAGAATCAGCAGCAGAAACTTGTTGCTACTGATCAGCAGAAACCACTTACTACTGATCAGCACCGCGAGGTTTGATATAAAAATTTTAATTGGACGACCAGAAATGGTTCTTAGCGTTCGTATAGTTTGAGCCGTTCTTACCCGATCCCCACCCTATATATATATATATATATATATATATATATATATATGTATATATATATATATATATATATATATATATATATATATATATATATATATATATATATATATATATATATATATATATATAGATTGGGGTTCAAATGGGATCTCTTTTTTTCCTAGAGATTCAGGGATCACCTTTTCAGCCACAAGATCACCTAAATTTTGTGGCTGAGATTAAAAGTTGGCTTTAAATGAATTATAAGGAAAAGACACGGATAGTCTTTTTACCTTTTTCTCTTTTTTTACTCCACGCGCTTCTCCTCTTAACGGATTTCTAATTTTAACCACAAGATCACCTAGTCATTTTTTAACCTAATTTTTTCGATTGAAAATCGAATTAAACTCTAATTCGTCAATTGAAAAACGAGATAAAGCTCTTCATATCATCAAATTCTTCCGTTGAAACATGTCATCTATAGGTATTTTTTTGATTTATTTATCAACTGTTTTATACATATTTTTTTTTTGGTGGTTTATTCAGTCACATGTGATTTTGTTTGTTTTTTTTATTTTTTTTTTGTTCTTTTGTAGGCCGTACTCGTAGAAGTGAACGAATATTCAAACAAACTGGGTTGAGTAAATTTAAAAACACACCCAGTGCTCCTGTTGTTATTGAAGATGTTGTTAATGGTGATGTATCCAGTTTTTGTGTATATATTTTTTTATATGATGTTTTTGTTTTATTTTTTCATGAATCTGTATACGTAGTTACATGTGTTTGTGCTATTTTTTTTTTGCAGCTGAAGCACAATCACATGTGATTGAAGCACAAACACCTGTGATTGGAGCACAATCACATGTGATTCACAAACACCTGTGATTGGAGCACAATCACATGTGATTGAAGAACAATCACCTGTGTTTGAAGCACAAACACCTGTGATTGGAGCACAATCACATGTGATTGAAGAACAATCACCTGTGTTTGAAGTACAATCTCATGTTGATGACACTACTGTTAATGAAAGCGAGAAAGAGAAGACAACGCAGGGTATGTCTAAGAAGTACACAAGAAGTAAGGTTCTTGAAGAAGTTTTACATTTGAATGAAATTGGAACTTCATCATTTCGTCGTTCTACAAGGAGTTCTGCTATTAAGTCTGATGATTTATCAAGAGGGAAAGAGGTTGTTTCTAAAAGGAAATCAGTTTGTGTTGGTGGTGTTGATGATTCTGTTTTGGTAAAGGTTGCTAAACCAAAGAAATTTTTAGCTATTAGAAGTCGCATGTCCCCACATAGTTTATTCATTGCATTGAATAATTTAAGTTTAGAACAAAAGCTTTGTTTAAAAGAAATGGGTTTTGGTGGTTTATACAAGATGCCATGTGATGGGCTTCCTGCACATATTGGTCATTTTGTTGTCGATAATTTTAATCCAAGGAATATGACTTTGAAGTTGAAGAATGGCGTAATTAATATAAATGAGGGAGCTGTTCGTGAAATTCTTGGTATTCCTTGTGGTGGTTTGAACATGTGTGATTTAAATGAACTTCCTATGGACAATCGACCTTTAATTAATCACTGGTATTCTCAGTTTTCATCTGGCAATAAAGTTCGGGCAACTGATTTTTGCAAAGCTATTGTCAATTCTTCTGAAGCGGGAATTCTGTTTAAACTTAATTTTCTGATCTTGTTTTCAAATACAATGGTTGGATGCCCTAGTTCCGGTTCCTGTGACGTTAAAGTTTTGAAGTTTGTTGACGAATCTGTTGATATTTCTTCTTTAAATTGGTGTCGTTATATTTTAGATTCTTTGGCTCATAGTAAAAGTGGATGGGACAAATATGAAATCGGTTTATATGGTGGTCCACTTACTTTTCTTGTTGTAAGTTTTTTTCTTTTCTTTATCTTTCTTATTATCTATTGTTTTATTGTTATGTTACTTAACTAATTTTGGTTTTTATATATAGCTTTTGTATCTTGATTAGGTGAAATTCGACTTGTATGATATACCTCGTGGGAGACCTGCAATTCAATCTTGGAGTATGGATAAAATGAAGACTAGGCAAGAGCTTGAAATGAAAGAAGGAGGGTTTGGGATTTGGGATTTGCAACCTGATTATAATGAGTTGATCATGAACGAAGATGTTGCTGTTGATGTTAGTTTTTTTACTTCTTCTTTTCACTATTTGTTTTCAATATTTATTCTTTTTTTGTGTTTTTTGTTATTTTGATTTTTTTTTTTTTTTTTTTTTTTTTTTTTTTTTTTTTTTTTTAGGATATGGTGCGTAAACTGCAGTCGAAATTTTCCGTTTTGTTGGATGATAAATATGATATATTGTCATATCTACAAGAAGCTGTCCACAAATTTCCTCTTCATCCAAAAATATTGGATTTTAAAGAGTTGTTTAAGTCTGTTTTTGTTTGTGATGATGATGATATTGAAGATGCAGTTCAAGGAGGTGTTTAAACATAAGTTGTTCTTGTTAAGTAGTTTGTTTGTTGTTAAGTAGCTTTTATGTAGCTGATTTATATTATTTGAATACTTTTTAGAATTCCTGGACAAGTTATGACTAATCTTTCAATATAATTTATGTATGTGCTTTTTTATGTAGATCAACTCTTTTTGTGTTTGTTTAAACATGTTTAGTAATCACATACTAAGACACTAAACTAATAAAATCACAGGTGATTACTATAAAATCACATCAACATACTACACATACTAAGGCACTAAATTTAATAAAATCACAGGTGATTACTAAACATTTTTGGTGACATTTTACATCAACATACTAAGGGACTGAATTAATAAAATCACAGGTGATTACTAAAGATTTTGTGACAATTTACATCAACATAGTAAGGCATTTAATAATAAACAGTTCTTAACGTAAAAACTATAGAATCACAGGTGATTACCTACTCAAATAAAAACTATAGAATCACATGTGATTACTTACTCAAATAAAAACTATAGAATCACAAGGGATTCATTTACTGTAATAAATAAAAGCATATCAAATGAGACACAAAAAGTTTTAAATATGAATTTGCACAAAGAAACAACAGAAATCTTGAAATTCCAGAATACGAATTTTACACTTCCTCTTTATCTTTCTCAGATCAGAGGTTTACATACCAACTATGACAGGAACATAATCACGATTACAAACACATGAAAATTCAACACAAACAAACATAAGACAAACAAACAAACATATTGGCTTCAAACGAGACAATCTTTTCATCTTAGACGTCGTATTTTTCCACATTGAACACCAATCGAAGACCAAAGTTTGTTTGTTTCAAGGTTTTTGTGAAGAGCAACATAGTCCCACATCGCAACCCATTTCTTTTTCTAAATTTGTTCCATTCACCATTGATAGTTACATGGCTAGTTGGAACATTCCTTCGTGGGTCGGGGTGTGTTTGCATTTCGAACATCTTTTTGGTATCATTGTCGGTGAAAACAATTTCACATTCCTGATATTCAGTAAGGTTATGTTCCCTTACAAAGTATGCTGGTATTGTCTGCAAAAAATGACATAGTTATTGTTTTTTATATACACAACATATATTAAAGGTAAACCATGATATTATGAATATATAAAAACTATAGAATCACAGGTGATTACTATAGAATCACAGGTGATTACTAAACATTTTTGTGATGAATATATTATGAATATATATTACTTACTACTCTTCCCCTTGTGACTTTGGTGCTATCAAGTTTAATGGCAAAACAATCATCTGACATTTTTTTGGTTTTTTGTTTAGTGTACTCCTTTCTCTTCCATATACATCCTTTATATAGGCAATATGATGGTTAAAAATGGTAGTTGTTTTCAATGCTATATGTGTAGTCTACATAATAAAGCAAAAGCTATAAATGCAGGAATCTTTCAAATTTGTGTAGTCTTATCCTATACACATGTGTAGGGATTGGACAAGTGAGAAAATACTGTATCGATTGTGAAAAGAATCACATGTGATTACTTTATTTAGTGACTTAATTTTCAAAAATCACAGGTGACTTAAATAATAAAGCAAAAGCTATAAATGCAGGAATCTTTCAATTTTGTTTTGTTACTGTTTTTTATACACACTTTTTGTGTAGTCTAATCCTATACACATGTGTTGTCTTAAATAGAAACAGTCATACAGTATACAGAATTATAATGGGAAATTTTTTCAAAAGAAACTCCCAAACACCAGTTTAATCATTTTAGTGACTTAATTTTAATATATTCAAAGGTGATTAACCAACCTTCTTAGGCTACATGAAGAAATCAATACGAACATCAAGTTTTTACGTGTTAGTCCCAAATCGATTTGGTTACATGGTTCAAAACTTACATGGTTAAAAAAGATAGACAAAAACATATATTTACTGGGCATGAAGACAGCTAAGACATACTTCACTCAAACTGCATGAGCTTACAATTTACTATCTTCGCCACAGTTTGTCCTTGTTCGGAATCTGCAATTAAGATAATATTTTGACATATACCAGAGTACATACGCGAAAAGCACGTCACATATGGTTTTGAAAAATACCTAAACATTTTAGAATGACAGCACGAGCTGCCGCTTGTTCAGATTTTTTCTTTGTTTTGGCAAAATCTCCTAGATAAGAAACATTGTCAAAAACCACAGAAGAAAGGAACAAAGGACTGTGTGGCCCCTTTGAATTGTCAACTTGAACTAGGTTATATTTTGGTATCCCTAGCTTCAACTTAACTCCCATTTCTACCAGGATAGATTTGCAAGAGTTTTCATCCTGGATAACAGAAAAAAATAACAACATTATCGCAAACGTAAGTACATAATTTTCACTATAATAAAGATAGTTGTAAAAAGATTTGTTACATAAAAAAATCGAAGAAGAAGAAAAACATGAAACCTCTATGATTAATTTCTTCTGTTTGTGTGAGCCTGTCGATTCATTGTTGGAGGATTCATCCCAAGGATACCACTAGAGATTCCAGCTTGGGATGTGTATATATTAGTCATTACTTCGGGCCTCACTAGAACAGAAAGGGGGTTCTGTAGGTTGGCAGATGTGAGTTGCTTATAGGTTTTTTCAAATGCTTGTTCAATCACCAAAATCTTTTTTGGTATTACAGCCCTTGCACAATTCGTCGGTTGCTCAAATGGGTCCTCGATCTATAATCACCGATAGTAACAAAATTAGATCATCATATTTTATGTGACAAAGAAAGGTGTCTGCATGTCAACCCAACCCCGATAGAACCAGTTCCCTCTGAACCCATCTTGACCTGTTACTCAATCCGCCCATCCACATAAAAAAGAGAGAGAAGACGTACAAATAGAGCACATGTGGGAGTATGCACGATGTCTTCCCATTGTCCATTTTGTGGACTAATTCTTTGATGCTGACCCCTCGCACTGATGTTGCGGAACTGAAAAACAACAAACAAACAGAGATTAGAGACTTTTATGCTATAATTAAACTATAACTCAGAAACCCTAGCAGCGATTTTTAAGAGCACATAAACAAATAATAAGAAACTTACCTTTGCAAGAAATGAAATAAAAAGATCAGACAACGAGCTTTTGTTAAGTATTCTCGACGTATTAGCTTTAAACTTGTCTATGTTCATACTACAAATGAGTTCGATATGTTTCTCAGCAATAGCTCTCTCACCTGTTTCACAAAATGTTGTCGTATTAGTTTTTCATAAAATGCATTTCATTTTTCCAAATATATAAAAAACAAATACCAGTATAATTAGCAGTCATGTTCCACGGGTAAAATACATAAAGAGGGGGTAGAAGGGGAGGGTCACAAGTCTGAAAGAAACGTGATTATAAAACCAATACAAGAAACAAAAAATTGGAGACAGAATCATAAACATATACGTGAGAAACAGTAGAAATTCTAGGAATCACCTGAAAATGGAATATAACGAGTAAGCTAAGGGAATACGAATTCAAAGTTCCGGTTTTAGGATCATTGATACTCTGCGCTTTTTCCCATTCTTTGACCTACATATAATCATTAATAATAAGCATATGATAATATGAATCGTTCTTTACATTATCACTTTATAGTCAGTAGAAACATACAATTAAGACGAAGTCACGGAAACGTCCATCAATTTCGTTTATCCAATACAACATTTGACTTTATTCGACTGCTTAAATTGTTGAGAGAGATGTCGCATGAAATTTTGTCCTTGGTGCTAACACATTTCACGATTGGCACTCTTGCTTCGGAAATATAATCAATCCCATCGAATCCGCCTGTTAATCGTTGTTATTTTTAACTGAATCACTATACAAATATTTATTATAAACAACCCGATAATGAATAAACATATATAATATTAGGCATACCTATTGTTTTCATAGCTTTTATAACGGCTAACAGTAAATTGTTGTCGTATTTTTCTCCCGCAGAAGAAATGGATATATCTAAATCTCCCCATCTCGTGAAGTGGTTAGACACAAATGAACCAAATGGCTCAACTGTGGCACCTAATTTTAAACAATCGAAATTCAGAAGTTAGATAAAACGAATAAGGCTCGAAATGAACCAAATGGCTCAACTGTGGCACCTAATTTCAAACGTTTGAAGAATTTACCTTTAAAAACTTCCAGACTTTCAACTATGGCTCGAAGATTACTGATAACATGGCATCGTTTTGCCCAATCATCCGCTGTGGGATTGACTACTTGAAGAACATCCCTCAGGGTAGTTTCCAATGAATAGTTGGAGTTCATATCTGAGCGGTTTTTAATGAATAGTTGGAGTTTCAAATATGAGCCCTAAAATTGGAGAAAGGGGATATATAAGGGCTTTATATAACGGCATATTAATTCCTCCGTTTCAAACATTCTCAAACGGTGTTTATATAACGGCATTCTAATCTTTATAAACATTCTCAAACATTCTATAGTTAATCACCGGTGATTATATAGTAATCACCTGTGATTTCATTAAAATTAAGTCACTAAAATGATTAAACTTGTAACACCCCGCTAAAGCGGAAACACGAGATGTGAAGAGCAAAGAATCATTTCACGGGTTACACTAAAAGCCACAGTTCAAGTCAATAAAATTAAAGTTGAAAAGTACAAAAGTCAAGATACAACCAAGGTTCAAAGTTACGACCATAATACAAAATAAAATGGTTTAGATAAAAATTCCCAAAATATAGGTCTTCTTCCCGAGGTACACTTCACATGATAGGCTTGACCCGCCTGAGCAATGCACTTCATAACTTACGCTTAGTTCCTGAAACATGAGATAAAGTGTCAACTACGAAAACGTAGTGAGTGAGTTACAGTTTGTAAGTTGACAAAAGGTTTCAAATAAGGTTCGACAAGTATATATATAAGTACAAAGTTTTCCAAAAAGGAGTGAGCGGATAAGTAATCGCATAAAGGTAGTTTATATACTGTCGTAATGGTTCAAGTCAAAAGTTTAGAGTTCGTAAAAGTTCGAGACAAGTTCAAAGTTCATAAGAGTTCAAGATAAGTTCAAAGTTCATAAAAGTCCAAGATCAGTTCAAAGTTCATAAAAGTTCCAATCAAGTTCCAAATAAGTCCAAAGTAAGTTCAAAATAAGTTCAAAGTCAGTCGCGTAGCAAGCGGTAAAAGTTCGTAGTCATTACCTTAGCGGTAGAGTAATCCACATATGTAAGACATTAGGTAAGCATATGCGTAAATAAAGACCTATGATCCTCGAGTTGTACCAACCACTAAGCTTAATATAACGTAAGATTTAGCACACTAAACCGATTCTGGTCAAGTTCCAGCCCCTAGTTCCAGTCTAGTTCGAGTTCGCGAGAACTTAGTAATATGTACCCAGGTTGCTACCCTAAAGTAAGGAGTGACCGCTCCTAAGTATCGATACCCATATTTACTAACGGCTATTGTTAATAGTGTGTAGAGTCCAGTTTCAAGAAAAAGTTGCGGGGCATTTTGTTCGTCCTGTTTCTAAAAATTGTTTGTTTGTACTTACGGCGTTTATATCCTCACCTAGGGTTTTGCTCCAAAATACAATCAAGCTATCATTGTCTAATCAAATATCCAAAGAGGCAAACCGAGGGAGTCTAAAGTAAGCCAATCCGAATAAATGATGTAGTTTACGCATATTAGTTGCAAGTTCTAAAATAGTCCAAGAGTTCTCAAAAGTTCCAAAGAGTCGTACAGTTGCAAAGTTCGTAAAGTTTCCAAAAATAGAAAAAGTAGCTCAATAGTTCAAAAGTTTCCAAAAATAGAAAGGTAGCTCAATAGTTCAAAAGTTTCCAAAAATAAAAAGGTAGCTCAATAGTTCAAAAGTTTCCAAAAAAATAGATCACAATACGTTGTACATAGATTCAAACACGTAAAACAGTTTCACATAAAGATATTGTTCACAAAAGAATTTGATCTCATGTTTCCCCCAAAAGAGTACTTAAAATGTAAGAGTAAGGAGGGGTGTAACTCACGGATTGTGAAGATAAAGAACTCGGGAATCGGTCGGAGCGGGAGCCGGGAATCACGGGTCGCCTAATAATACCAAGATAGTCCAATTATTATTATCTTATTATGTTATATACTTAAGATAATATAAATAAGTTTTTGATTTAACTTTAAGTGTCAAGGTTAAGTTTTTACCAAAATAGTCCCAAAATGGTGAAAGTTACGTTTTTGTCCAAAAATCCAATTGTGACGTTTATTATTATTGCGTTACAAGTAACTTTGGTCGCTGATTTGTCACAAATTTTTAATTTTTGCTGTTTTTGTATAATTGTTTCGTTGGTCCTTTTCGTTAACTAAAGTTTTAAAGTATGTTAGTTATGAACTTAGGAAAGTTCATTAGGTGTTTTCTTGGTATTAGGACTTATATAATTTGATTCCGGTTGTGATTCCGACATAGCACATTTCCGAGAATGTTCAATTTAAAGACACAATAGACAAAACGCGAGACATAGAACGTAAAGAAGCACCTGGAATTTGACGGTTGTCACATTCTCCCCGGGTTGAAAGGAATTTCGTCCCGAAATTTAGTTCGTCTCACGGGGAAGAAGTGCCGTCGGATCATGGCGGATTCTCCTGACGATTTTCGGTCCCTGCGTCTTCACGCGGTTTTGGGACTACGTCGGGGGTTTCACCGAGCTTAGAGTTGGGAACAAGGTTCTGTCTAGGTTTTTTGGCCTTGGAGTTAACAACCTAAGCGGTTCATCAAGGAAATCGGGTTTGGCACCAATCTTGACCTTGTCTAGAGGGACGACGAGGGTCTTACCTGATGAGCACTTTCGAATGTGAGAATGGAACATATATGAACGCTTAAAGAAAACTTGGGAAGTTAAAGGCGATAAGTAGTCGGACCGATAGGTTCTAAGACTTAGATTGGACTGGTGTACCTTGGGCTCAGTTTGCCGCGTTTCCAGAAGTAGGCTACCCCCTTTATGGCGATATTTTGGGAAACACTCCATCGCCATCTTGGGGCTCGAGGGTTTTTCTTCCGTTTAGTTACGCAGCTCCTCTGCCGGGTACGGGATGCTTCCAATCTTTCACGGGTAGAGATAAACGTCGGACCTTGCAAGTTGTCGATCGTCAGCTTTTAGCCAACAGGGTGGTGATCGATACTTGCGTCCACATTGAGATTTGGAAGGGTGCGCACTTAGTTCTGGCATGGAAGCGGTTGTCATAGGTGAACTCGACCAAAGGAAAGTGGGTGGTGAGGTCTAGTCGCGTCCCTAGCGATTCTCTGGAGGGTACTCCAAAGAGATCGGAATGTAGATCGACCATCCTTACCGGAGATGATTGAGAGATGGTTTTTGGTATTCCGCCTTGATCTTGGAGTAAGGGAGGCACTCGGCTAGATACAAGGCAATACCCTTATTCACGTCCGGCCACGACCAGTATTCTCGGGAACCCTTGTTCAACAAGTCGGGTCCCGGATTGGTAGAAAAGTGAAATCAGTGGCTCTTGACGGAAACGAGTTTACGAAGACCTTCGGATTCCAGAACTCACGCTTGGAGCTTGACGTAACGGGTTACGTTTAGCCTGAGTTCGAATTCCTTCTCGGTTGGCTATAGAATTGGGGAAATGTTCTCCTCGGGGCTAGAGCTCGCACTTCGGGAACTTGGTGCACAAATTCTGATCTTAGAGGAGTTCTAGAATGGGCTTGGGATGTTTCACCTGATCTTCCTTGAGTAAGTGAGAATGTTGACACGGTGTATGGTTATTAGTCGTCTAAGTATGGCCTACACACTTTGTTCATTAAGTCCATGAATACTGTTAGTGTGTTAGTTAGGCCTACTAACAGAGGGGAGGCTTGTATCACTTGCATCGAATTTGGGGAATGCGGTTCTAGGTAATATTGGTTATAATGTCGCGAACCTGGTGATAACCAGAGCGGGGGTCGAATTTCGAGAGGTAAGCTGCATCCTGCAACTACTCGGATAGGTTGTCGATCCTCGGGGATGGTTATCGGTTCTTGACGGTTGGTTTGCAGGGGTCGGCGTACTATGGTAAGAGTCGTCTTTCTTTTGATGGGGAAGGTTTGGGGCTTCCCATAGAAATGAATTTGAGCGGATAGAATCGGGGTCTAGGAGTTCCTTCAACGGCCTTGGCCGCCTTAGCATCTAGGGTGGTGTCAGACGGTAGGGTGTCTTGGCAACTGGTGCTGCGTCAGGAACGAGGTCTTATTCGGGATTTCCACTTGTCGATTTGGCAGTATCCCAGGAAATTTCTCAGGAAAGACTCTGGATGGTCCTTGACTACGGGAATGTCTTGGACTCGGCTTTCCTTAGATTTACGTTCGACATCGTGGGCGAAAGATGCGTCGTAGTCCTTCTCGAGGTACTTGCGCATTAACAAGGAACATACGTTGCGAAGCTGTCATTCAGGTTTGTCCTCATGAACGACGGGAGTGTCACATTCTGGATAGAAATACGGTTGAGTTTTGTCGGAACGGGCGGTCTTGGCTCAAAGATGGGGTGACCAGTCCATCCTAACGATAGCGTCAAGGCTTGATGGTTCGATAGGAATTAGGTCGATGGGAAAAGGTTTTAGGCCAATGAAGTATCGGATATCCTAAATTGTATTCGTAGCTTCGACTATTGGTCATTGGCATATTCAGTAGAAGGCTATCCGCAATGGCTTTAGGTCATAGATTGATGAGAGGTCTAATTTCTAAGGAGGCAAGGTTTCTTTCGGTTCCTGAATCAATAGTATAGAAGAAAATGGTCATTTGACAGAGAACGTACCAGTAGCTGCATCGGGGTCCTGATGGGTTTCCTCGGCTGTGATTGCGAGAGCGCTGAGGGTTTCTGTGGTATGTTCCAAGAGGCAATCCCCACGGAGGTGCTGGTCGCTTCCACATTCGAGGCATAGTAGTTTTCTGGCTCGGTTGCTGTCTTTTTCCGGACAGCACCAGGGGTAGTGCCCCACTGTGTCGCAAAATCTGCATACCGGGCACTTTCGAGCATGATGGAAGTGGCACTTGCCGCACTGGGGGTGCGGTCCAGAGTAGGTTCGGGTCAGGGTTGTGGATTCCTGGTTGTTGCTGGTCCATGAGGTTTGGTGGTGAATCTTCCTTCTCTTACTCTCTCTTTGCTGGAAGAGGGCTGGAGGGGGAGGTAGGCGGTTGGTGCCAAAATCCTCGTCCTCGTCCTGCCTAGTTGGTACAAGAGGGAGAAGGGGTTCGTTGATTCCGAAGATCCCTTGGTTGATTCCAGCGAAGATCTGGGCGATCACGCTTGGAAGTACCGCTTGGAATTGCACAACGATCTGTTAAGCTATGCGATCAGCGCGGTTCCTCTTGGGAGGCATGGTTCTGCAATGGAAAGGAGGAACTAGTTTAGAACGCACGAATTGGTATTTATGACAGGAGTTTAACTTAAGAGTTAGCAATTATCGAGTATACGAAAGTAATGAGAGTGGATAATTAGCACAAGTATGGTAACAATAGTAGTAAAAGAGTGCACAAGTAAGGTAACAGTATACACACGATGATGATTCAAGAATTAGTAATAATGTTTGACAATAGTAAAAGATTCACGCGATAAGACAAGTGTAAATTATAGAAGATAAAAATTTTCATTAATAATAGGAGGTTTTAGTACATAGAACAAAATACTGAAAGAAATACAAATACAATACCTAGAGAAATAATAGATAATAGCTTAAGTCGTGTACAATGGAAAAATTACGACTAAGCCGGTACAGTACAAATAAAGGAAGGTATGCCTAATAACGCTCTTCAAAGAACATCTTGGCGGAAATGGCTACGATAAACGCTCCCATGATCAAGCAGGCTCTGGTGAGGCACTGCACTGTCCGGGCGGTAGCTTGAGCCGTTGCGATGATTCGCCGGGACTGCTGTGCCAACTCATTTGCAGCATCGGATACCTCAAAGAGAAGAAGACCCTGCTCCTGCGCTTCCTCCGCGAGTCCCCGGACCTGACGGTGCAGGTTGAGAAACACATCTGGTGGAAGAGGCAGGTGAGTAGGTGACATCATGGGTCGGGAGTGTCCGGCCTCCTGGGCACGTCGTCTTTCCTCAATGAACTGGCGATCCCACGCGTAGCGTTCCGAGATTGGGGTACGCAGAGCGGGGTCGTAAGGGTCCAAGAAAGACTGGGGAGGTGCGGGTCGGAACGGGACCGATTGCTGATGCGTAGGTGCTCGAGCGTTGGGTCCTCGGGGCTGAGGTGGCGCTGCGACGGGTACCAGTCTCGGAGGTGGGAGTACTGTTCTTGGGATGGACCCATTGCTGCTGATGATGGTCATAGACGTGTCTTCCGTCGGGTCAGTCGTCTGATAACGCTGACTCTCGGAAGCCGTATGGACCTCAGAGGGTCCGTGAGAGGGGGAGGTGGCTCGTGGGAGCGATCGTGACTGATATCGGGAGCGCGAGGACTGAGACAAGGCGTATCTGCGAATAGAGAGTTACATAAGTACGGGGGAAACTAAAAATAGGATAAACGTAAGTAAAATGCATGCACGGGTCAGTTATGTGAGTGTCGGGAATTGACAAGACCGGGAATTTTTCGACTCAAAACCGTTAACGATAGCCATTGACTTTCCGTTCTTGCATAATTCATTTTGAACTATGCATGGTTGATCAAGTCACGCATAGTTGAGAAAGATAACCATGCAATCGCGGAAAGTAATATACTAAAGTTTGAACCCAAAATGATTTTTCTGAAATGCCTTGGTTATAGTTTTGGTTTCAAAAACTTTTTGAAAATTTTTAAAACCGTTTTCACTATAACCCGTGCTCTGATACCAAGTCTGTCACATCCCGCTAAAGCGGAAACACGAGATGTGAAGAGCAAAGAATCATTTCACGGGTTACACTAAAAGCCACGGTTCAAGTCATTAAAATTAAAGTTGAAAAGTACAAAAGTCAAGATACAACCAAGATTCAAAGTTAAGACCATAATACAAAATAAAATGTTTTAGATAAAAGTTCCCAAAATATAGGTCTTCTTCCCGAGGTACAATTCACACGATAGGCTTGACCCGCCTGAGAAATGCACTTCATAACTTACGCTTAGTTCCTGAAACATGAGATAAAGTGTCAACTACGAAAACGTAGTGAGTGAGTTACAGTTTGTAAGTTGACAAAAGGTTTCAAATAAGGTTCGACAAGTATATATATAAGTACAAAGTTTTCCAAAAAGGAGTGAGCGGATAAGTAATCGCATAAACGTAGTTTATATACTGTCGTAATGGTTCAAGTCAAAAGTTTAAAGTTCGTAAAAGTTCGAGACAAGTTCAAAGTTCATAAGAGTTCAAGATAAGTTCAAAGTTCATAAAAGTCCAAGATCAGTTCAAAGTTCATAAAAGTTCAAATCAAGTTCCAAATAAGTCCAAAGTAAGTTCAAAATAAGTTCAAAGTCAGTCGCGTAGCAAGCGGTAAAAGTTCGTAGTCATTACCTCAGCGGTGGATTAATCCACATATGTAAGACAGTAGGTAAGCATATGCGTAAATAAAGACCTATGATCCTCGAGTTGTACCAACCACTAAGCTTAATATAACGTAAGATTTAGCACACTAAACCGATTCTGGTCAAGTTCCAGCCCCTAGTTCCAGTCTAGTTCGAGTTCGCGAGAACTTAGTAATATGTACCAAGGTTGCTACCCTAAAGTAAGGAGTGATCGCTCCTAAGTATCGATACCCATATTTACTAACGGCTATTGTTAATAGTGTGTAGAGTCCAGTTCCAAGAAAAAGTTGCGCGACATTTTGTTCGTCCTGTTTCTAAAAATTGTTTGTTTGTACTTACGGCGTTTATATCCTCACCTAGGGTTTTGCTCCAAAATACAATCAAGCTATCATTGTCTAATCAAATATCCAAAGAGGCAAACCTAGGGAGTCTAAAGTAAGCCACTCCGAATAAATGATATTGTTTACGCATATTAGTTGCAAGTTCTATAATAGTCCAAGAGTTCTCAAAAGTTCCAAAGAGTCGTACAGTTGCAAAGTTCGTAAAGTTTCCAAAAATAGAAAAGTAGCTCAATAGTTCAAAAGTTTCCAAAAATAGAAAGGTAGCTCAATAGTTCAAAAAGTTCCAAAAATAGAAAGGTAGCTCAATAGTTCAAAAGTTTCCAAAAATAGAAAGGTAGCTCAATAGTTCAAAAGTTTCCAAAAACAGAAAGGTAGCTCAATAGTTCAAAAGTTTCCAAAAAAATAGATCACAATACGTTGTACATAGATTCAAGCACGTAAAACAGTTTCACATAAAGATATTGTTCACAAAAGAATTTGATCTCATGTTTCCCCCAAAAGAGTACTTAAAATGTAAGAGTAAGGAAGGGTGTAACTCACAGATTGCGAAGATAAAGAACTCGGGAATCGGTCGGAGCGGGAGCCGGGAATCACGGGTCGCCTAATAATACCAAGATAGTCCAATTATTATTATCTTATTATGTTATATACTTAAGATAATATAAATAAGTTTTTGATTTAACTTTAAGTGTCAAGGTTAAGTTTCTTACCAAAATAGTCCCAAAATGGTGAAAGTTACGTTTTTGTCCAAAAATCCAATTGTGACGTTTATTATTATTGCGTTACAAATAACTTTGGTCGCTGAATTGTTTTGGGCTTTTCTAATGAAATTTAGGCAGCGCTTCCGCGCCCAAATTTCATATCCAAAAATCCAAATGCCAATACCGCTCACAAAGTACCTATAACACGATTTTATATCCAAACGAGTCCATTTACGTCCAAATGTTCGTTACAAGACACAAATGTATATCATTTTCCAAACTCAGTCCCAAAGTGCAATTTACGAAAAGTCAGCAAGTCAAACTAGCTCAAAACGTCAAAATAAAACAAATCGGTAAAATCAGTCAGGCCTGTGCGCCGTTGTGACCTTTAGAACGGCGCACAGAGCCAGTTTTTCACCCCCGCTGTGTCGTCCTGGTCACGGGGACGGCGCACGGGTCGCGTTTTTGGGATTTTTCGATCAAAACGATTATTTTAGCCACGGATTTCAACATGCAATTGGTCTAGACTTAATAAAATGTTATTCTAACAGTTTCTAAAACGTTTTTATCCATATAAACATAGATCTAAATAACATTTCGGTTAAAAATCGTTTTTGTACATAAAACGTTATAAATCTTTGTAAAAACTTATTTTAAACCCATAGATCATCCATACAAGTTGTTATTTGTATAAAAACAGTAAATAGAAAGAAATCTACCAGTGGAAATCGCTTGGATGATGATTTGGTGATGTTTGAGCTCCGAAAATCTTTACAAAAATGGTCCTTTACCTAAATTTCTTGGTTCCTTTTGCTTCTTTGGGTGATCTGGACGATTTTAATGGATGAAAATGGTGTTTGAGGGCTGTAGATTACTGGAACAATGGAGGTTCTTGGGAGGTTTTAGAGAGAAAGTGTGTGTGTGTTTTATGTTTATGTTTATAAAAATGGATTTGGAAAGGAAAATGAAAGAAAATAAAGAAAAATATTAAAGTTATGTATTGGTACTGCAAAATGCAGTAATTGATGGTCTATGCCCGAGTTTGATTGGGTGTTTTAGTTGGAAAATCGAGAAATGCAAAATTTTCAAAAAAATTTCGAAGTTAGTCCTCGAGGACGGCGCACAAGGTCACTGTGCGCCGTTCTGGACCACTTTTGTCACAAATTTTTGATTTTTGCTGTTTTTGTATAATTGTTTCGTTGGTCCTTTTCGTTAACTAAAGTTTTAAAGTATGTTAGTTATGAACTTAGGAAAGTTCATTAGGTGTTTTCTTGGTATTAGGACTTATATAATTTGATTCCGGTAGTGATTCCGACATAGCGCATTTCCGATAATGTTCAATTTAAAGACACAATAGACAAAACGGGAGACATAGAACGTAAAGAAGCACCTGGAATTTGACGGTTGTCACAAAACTGGTGTTTAGGGGTGTTTGTTTGAGCTATTATAAGGGCTTATGAGCTTATTAAGTTTCGTCTTATATTTCATAAGCGTGAATTTTTATGGCTTATGCAAGGGATTATGTGCTTATTACTTTTTATTTAGTCATAATAAACAGGTACATCAACATACTAAGTCACATTATCAATAAAATCACAGATGATTACTAAGTCACATTTTATCATATCCACACACACACACAAATAAAATCAAAATTACTCAAATAAGAACATCAAAATATTTAAAATTTATCATATCCACACATACACAAATAAAATGAAAATCACAACACCCAACCCATTTTAATAAACATCCTACTCCTTCTTTTTGAATTCATTTCTGTCTTTGGGGGTCCCTTTGATCACATGTTACCAAAGCATTTTTGAGATTTTTTTTTGCTTTCAGCAGGTGGTTTCTTGTAAAATTCATCAGCAAAACTTTGGAATTTAGATCTGTGTATATTAGTATCTGATAAAAGCAACTTTGT
Source organism: Senecio squalidus (assembly GCA_910822075.1). Lineage (NCBI taxonomy): Eukaryota > Viridiplantae > Streptophyta > Magnoliopsida > Asterales > Asteraceae > Senecio > Senecio squalidus. Next base: position 35,598,655 of record CAJVGC010000508.1, read on the forward strand.
TGCAAATTTCCTTCTAAGTGCATGAAGGTGGGCCGACTGCTTTTTTGGTTGTATGGCGATGTCACATTTCCATTTCTTTATTTCTTCACCCATGTAATATTCCATATGTAGCATCGTAAATACTCCGCAATCTACGTTATTCGATTTTGTCCTCCATCTCATATCTGCTCTTTCAGTTTCACAGCAATTCATCTTGTAAAGGATTTTGTAGTTTATCCTATCCAGATATTCTGTAAAGAATTTTTTCTGTAAAACAAGAAAAAAAACAACAACATAAAAATTAAATTAAAAACCTAAAAATTTACATGATATAAAGAAAAGGAAAAAAATATATATAATAATATCTAATGTTATTTTATAGAATCACAGGTGATTACTAAACATTTTGGTGACATTTTTACTAATCACCTTTGATTCTATATTGTTTACATTAAGAATTGTTTAAATAATAATAAAAAAACTATACAATCACATGTGATATTTTTACTTACAAGCATTGAAGGGATTTCGTCATATTTATCAAATTCACCATTCTTGCTATTGTCAATTAGTAGAATCTTTGGATGCTTTAAGTTGTAAACAATAAGATAAAAATGTTGTGACATACAAATGGGGAAGAATACCTGTCAAAAATAATTCAAATATTAAAACAAACATATTAAAAATGAAAAAATAAAGAATTTTTCATAAATAATAAAAAAAATATATGTACCAAGTCGATGTCCTTAAACGACAGAAGCTTCCTATCATTTTTCATAGCGATTTTCACATTTTCAATGAACGTATCAATTTTTTGTTCTTCTTTAATCCCCTCATCCATGAAAAATCTTGTATCCTGGACAACAACAAAGATGAATTTAAAACAAATTACTTTAAAAACATGATGATATAAAACTAAATAACATTTAAAAAGATGGATTTTAAAAATTCAAATTAAAAACTTACAAAAGTGTATGTCTTGAAGAAATACCGACGTAATGATCCGTCACCTTTATGTTTTTCTTCATCATTTAGCATAGCAGCCCAACAATCAATGACAATACCATCAATCCATAACGAAAGAGTTAACGTTTCCATATGCAAATACATAGACTGAGTTTTACCATCTTCAGTTTCAAAAACCATATCCCCGAAAGAAAAAAAAAATATGTTATTCAAAAACTAATATCAAATCACATCTAATAAATAAACATAAAAATAAATAAAAAACAATTATAACTTTTTTTACTTACCATTCAGGCGCAGTCATAGAAAAAAGCGCATCAGGTATTTTCTTCTCTATAGTTGTAAGTTCGAGTGTGATATTCGTCTTACGATTATGATATGGTGATTTGTCATAACGAGCTACATGAGTGATATGTTTTTTTTCAGGTTCAAAAGGGGTAATGAATGAAGGATCATCTTTTTCCATAACTTTTCTCTCTTTATCAACCCATTTTTGTAACTCATCTGCATTTGGCTCACCCGTTTTTGAACCACCCGCTTCAACTTTTTGTCGCTTTTCCTTCACATCAACAAATTCTTTACGATCTTCTATTACAGCTTCCTTTCTCTTCATACCAACAGAAACTTGTAATACCTCTTTTTCTTTCAGATCAAGAGGAAACTGTTTTACATCCAATTTTTTTTCATTCTGTTCTACACTAAAGTATTGGGTTATACCAAGAGAGAAAGTAGGACAAGAGGGTTTTACGATATCAACTTTTCCTGAACAAGTTGTTTGAACAAAACAAATTAGATAAAATGTTTTTTCTTTTTCTTTTTTTCAAATCACAGGTGATTTTATTACTTTTCCTGATCAAGGCACATTTTTAAATAAAATCACAGGTGATTTAGTTAAAAGTTTTTTAAGAGAAAACTTATTAATAAAATCAGAGGTGATAAAATGTACCTATTTTCAAGTCTGTCTCCACCTTTTCAACTTCAGCTGATTTTTCACCATCAACATTCAGTGATTTAAAAGAATCCTTTACCTTTTCACCAACAGCTAAACAATATAATAGAAAAAAAAGATTTAGATAAAAGTGTTTTAAGAAAAAACTTTATTAATAAAATCATAGGTGATTTACTGTTAGGTTTTGTATTCTGTTTATGTTCTTCAACTTGACGATCCACTGTTTGGAGTACGCCTGTCTCGTTCAGTAATTGGGTATCGATAACAGCCTAAGCAGCATCTACAGGTATTGAAGAATCACCAACAGCTAAACAATATAATAAAATAAAAAAGATTTAGATAAAAGTTTTTTAAGAGAAAACTTTATAAATAAAATCACAAGTGATTACTGTCAGCTTCTCTTTTCTGTTTATGTTCTTCAACTTGACGGTCCATTCTTTGTTGGACACCTGGTTTGTTCAGAAATTGGGTATCGATATCACCACCATCTCCATCTATTGAAAATCCACCAACAGCTAAACAATATAATAGAAAAAAAAGATTTAGATAAAAGTTTTTTAAGAGAAAACTTTATAAATAGAATCACAAGTGATTACTGTCAGCTTCTCTTTTCTGTTTATGTTCTTCAACTTGACGGTCCATTGTTTGTTGGACACCTGTTTGGTTCAGAAATTGGGTATCGATAACACCACCATCTCCAGGTATTGAAGATCCACAAACAGCTAAACAATATAATAAAATAAAAAAGATTTAGATAAAAGTTTTTTAAGAGAAAACTTTTATAAATAAAATCACAGGTGATTACTCTTAGCTTCTCTATTCTGTTTATATGCTTCAACTTGACGGTCCATTGTTTGAGCGACACCTGTTTGGTTCAGAAATTGGGTATCGATAACAGGCCAAACTCCATCTATTGAAGAATCACCAACAACTAAACAATATAATAAAATAAAAAAAATTTAGATAAAAGTTTTTTAGTTTATTTTTTCTCCAAAAAAACACAGGTGATTCACATTAATTAATTTAATAAAATGTACTTATTTTCAAGTCTTTGTCCGCCTCTTCAACTTCAACTGATTTTTCAGCATCAACATTCAGTGATTCAAAAGAATCGTTTACATTTTCACCATCATCATCAATATTAAGATGATCATAATTTGATAACGGGAGTGTATATTCAATCAACTGCAATTTTTCTATTCTTCACTGAGTCATTTTGTTGAACTTCTTCATATTCACCAGTTTTACTTGGACCACTACAGCCAACGAAAATAGATTGAAATTTGACTTTGTAAAGATTTATTTCTTCGTTGTGTGGGTACATTCTTGTAGCTTCCTCTAAAATAGATGTTATGTCGTCTTTTATTTCATGTAGAAATGATAACCTTGACTCTAGTTTTCTAACAAAATACTACAAAAAATATTGTTAATAGTTATAATACAGATTTGTACAAATAACGTTATTTCTGTTCAATAATGGAGTAACTACTCACACAATTTAATCAGTTCTTAACCCCAAAATAATAACATCATTCAAATAACACTATTTCTGTTCAATAATGGAGTAACTACTCACACAATCACATGTGATTTCATATAAACAAACCAAATCACAGGTGATTTTCAAATAAACATTTATTAAAATAAAAAGATTCAATAAGTGGAATTCTTAACTCAATAATCAAAACAAATATTCTTCACAATAATCATGGTTTTTTTGTAAGTTTGTGAGGTGGTCCATCATGTTACAGTGTGATTAGAGTCTCCATCAAAATTCACCTCTTATATTTTAATAACATTAGTTCTTAACCCCAAAATAATAACATTATTCAAATAACACTATTTCTATTTAATAATTGAGTAACTGCTCACACAATCACAGGTGATTTCATATAAACAAACCAAATCACATGTGATTTTTATATGGGTGATTTCACAGGTGATTTCGTCAAAGTAATAAACTAGTATTAAAATCACAGTTGATTTTATATTAACAGAAATCATCTGTAACTTTTCTAGAACTATACGTTACTCCCCAACGCTTATCACAGGTGATTACTAAATTTTTTGATACATTTGTTCATTATTTAGTAAAAGTAGAAATAAATAAATAAATAAAAATATATTATATGTTGAAAAATTACCTCAGAAGCAAACCTCTCATTTTTTAAACCTTCTCCAAATGGAGGTTCCATGGCTCTTCTGCCAAAACCGCCTTCAAGGATTTCTGCATCTTGTCTATCATTCATTTTTTGTGAATCCCAAGCGAGAATAGCAGGACGTTGTCGTGCCACATTTAATCTGCTACACTTTATTGAATCCAAGTACAAAAGCTGGTTTTATACAAATACATGAAAAACATATGTTAAAAATATACTCATTTGTGAAGAAAAAAAATACATGAAAAATATGTGACTGAAGCACAATCACCTGTGATTGAAGGACAATCACCTGTGATTGAAGCACAATCACCTGTGATTGAAGGACAATCACATGTGATTGAAGTACAATCACGTGTGATTGAAGCACAATCACATGTGATTGAAGTAAAATCTCATGTTGATGACACTACTTCTAATGAGTTATTGTAAAAATAAACTTACAGTTAGGAATGATAGAGGTCCCACAAAAATATTGGCTACAACTTTCTTCCAATCATTTTTGCATACACGCAAAGCATCCATTACTAAGTTGCACCAGTTTATGTTTTTAATATCCACCCCGTCTGTTATGTAGTCCAAAATTTTAAGCAAACATGAACCCGACGGATGGCATTGAACCATAGTGTTCATGAACAAAACTAAGAAGTTTAACTTAAAATTTATTCCTCCTTCTCGAGAATGTGTAATTTTAGCACACACATCTCATGGCCTAATCTTTTCCCCAACTCCAAACTGATTGTACCATTCAACAATATACCGATCTTGTTTTGAAACAGGCTTTAACTCCTCCAATTCTCTTCCTCCATTGGGAATTCCAAGCATGTCGTGTATTAAGTCACATGTAATGTTAATAACATTACTCCCTATAGTTAATGTCATTTTTGATTGGTTGTAGTTATTTACTACAAACATGCCTAGTTTTCCTGGTATGCCATCTAAAGTCATTCTACTTAAGTTCCAAAACCCCATATCAAAAAGGTCTGACTTTTGATCTGTAGTTAAATCTTTTATTGCAGTATACAGGGACTTAGGTGGCATTCTAGTCCTAAGTGATGGAAACTTAATACTTAATACCTTAACCGATTGTGACAATCTTTGACTAACTGTTTCTTTTTCTGACAACTCTCATTTACAGTTTCTAATTTCAGCTTTGCACTTTTCTTGCATAATTCTGGGTTCTCTTCCTTTATATCTTGAGAAATTCGCTTTGCACCCCGGTAGATCTTCTTCTTCCTTGGTTTCTTTTTCACATCCTCGCTGTCTTGTTTTTTTCTTTTTTTTAGAACCTTCTTGACAGGAGATGTATTTGCTTTCCGATGTAGCTGGCCAATGTTTGATTATTACTATAATCTAGTAATTGACCTACGTTACACAAATAAAAAAATTAGGTAAGTTATATGTAATTAATGAACATATTTATCAAATTTTTGTCATGTGTTAAGCTATATGTAAAACAAGTAATACCTGAACTTGTCCCTTCGTTTTTTGGAAGATTATCTTCTCCACTTGATGATTCATCTTCTTTGTTGTCTAAATAATAATAATAAATTACAATAGTTATAACTACTTTTTCTGTTTCATATAAACAAACAAATTTTTAAACAGGCTAATGTTACATTACTAAACATTACTAAACATTTGTTCATGTAAAAACTATAGAATCACAGGTGATTACTAAAATTTTTGGTGACATTTTACATGAAAATACTAAGGAACTAAATTAATAAAATCACAGGTGATTACTAAACATTTGGTGACATTTTACATCATTCTTATAACACTATTTTTGTTCAATAATGGAGTAGCTACTCACACAATCACATGTGATTTCATATAAACAAACAATTTTCTAAAACAGAAATATAACTGAATCACTTTTAAGTTTTCTAGAAGTATACGTTAATCCACAATGCTTATCCACTGATGAACAAACAACTGTAAATAAAAAAGAAAAGAAATTATAAGTAGTAATTAAATATAATTTAAAAAAAAATAATAGATAAATAAATAACTTATTACGTTTAAGTACGTCATTAACATATTTTGCCTCCATCGGTCCACCAGTTATATCTGATATGAATAATATATATAACATAAAATAAATTTAAAAAAAAAAAATTGATTATAAACAAAACCTAAAACCCTTACTTGTCGATTTTTTTTTCTTGTCGAACTGTGTTTCCATCAAAAACAACAATCGCATTATCATTATTTGGTTTTGGCGATGAATTATCAGTTGACTCTATTGAAATGTCAAAGGAATTCGATAAAAATAAAACAAGGGTTTGTGGGAGGGAAAGGGGCAGTTTGTTTTTGGTAAGAAATTTTAAACGTCAAAATGGCGTGGGATATACAGGAAAGCAATAAACAGCAACTTAGTTTTTTTTTTTTTTTTTTTTTTTGCAAATATGACCCTCAAGTTATTTTCTTAAGAATTTGAGAAATTTTATTTTTTTGGTTATGATTGAAATTTTGATAACGTCTATCACATGTGATTTTCATGTGATTTGAAGACGTTAACCTACTCAAATAGGCAATATCACATGTGATTAAATTTAGCCCACAAATCGTCAATTGTTAAACAACAAAATATGTTAAAATCTCATACGATATTTTTATATATCAATACGTGAAATTTGTAAGGCAATATCACATGTGATTAAATCACATGTGATTTAAAAACGTCAACCTAGTCATGTTTCTACATGTGATTTTTCATGAGTTTTGAACACGTCAATCTATTCAAATAGGAAATAATCACATGTGATTTAACTTAGCCAACAAATCGTTAAACGTTAAACCATCACTTCCCAGGTGTTTCAAATCCAAAACTTCAAAACGTTCTACTCGTGTTTCTACTCGTACCCAAGTCACTGAAAAACCTAAACAACATTTAGGTGGTACGACTGATAACAACAACCTTCTAAACCATGTGTAGTTGCTACAACCGATAAAAATATCGCTCAAACACCCATCAAGTGTTTTTTTGTTCAAAGAAATACAACAACAGATAAAATACTTAACGACCACTTTATTAAATCACTAAAGATAGAAGGGAAGAACATATAGCATGACACAACAACAATATATTACAAACTACCATGACTTCAAACCTAGGAGAACATTAGTGGCCAATTTTAAAGTTTTAAGCTTGGGGGAGCTCTTGAACATTGAAAATCAACTGGTCACTATTAGGAAGTGGCTTAATCAACTTCGTGAAAAGACAAACAAAACCATAATCAAGCCCATGTTTCCTCATGAATGCCTTCCAATCTCCATTAATCACCATATGGTTGGTAGGTCCAGGTGTCCTTTGGTCAAGATAGTTGATCAAGCTGAACCACGTACCATATGGTGCATCTTCTGTGAAGATGACATAGCATTCATCAAAACGCAAGAGGTTGTTATCCATTACAAATTTTGCTGGTATGGTCTGCAAAAGGTAATATCATTATGACAGGTACATTAGCAAAGTTTCTAACAAGGTTATGTATACTTACCAGTTTGTTGCTCTTGATGTTGTTCTTTGTAAGCGTAATAACAAAGTTGCCTTTTCTTTCATGTACATTCTCGTCATCTCTAGTGTTTGACAGGTCTATCACAACCGGCTTGACAGTTCTTCTCTTAATAACAAAGTTGTATTCGCTTCCACTGCTAGAATCGCTTGACAGGTCTATCACAACCAGCTACCAGCTGGGGGTTGGGGTTAGGGTATTCACTGCTAGACATTTTTTTGAAAGTTAGACTGTAAATTGTGTTTTCGTAGAAAACTTCATTGAAGACTACTCCTTTTTATAGCCAAAAATACCCCTTACTTTTTTCAATTTCTTCAATGCATTGAATTGTCATTCAATTTCTCTCTTTTTCTGCTTTTGAATTGTAATGAGTACAAGCTAGAAGTAGTCTTCAATGCATTGAATTGTCATTTAGTTTTTCTCTGTTTCTGCATTTTGCATTGAGTTGTAAATCAATATTTGATGGATGGATGGATGAATGGTTGTATAAATTCGTATATGTTTTCAATGCTTTTCTTCTTTTGTGTCACATTTACCAAAACAAGAATATATTCTTTTCACATACAAAATGCATTAAATAAATATTTAACACATTTACCAAGTATATATTCTCCAACCACTTGCAATAAAAGCCAAAATACAGAATGCATTAAACAAAATTATATGTAAAAACTATAGAATCGCAGGTGATTACTAAACATTTGGTGGCATTGTACATCAACATTCTAAGGCACATTATTAATAAAATCACCGGTGATTACTAAACATTTGGTGACATTTTACATCAACATACTAAGGCACATTATTAATAAAATCACACGTGATTACTAAACATTTGGTGACAATTTACATCAACATACTAACGCATTAAATAATAAACAGTACAATAATGTAAAAACTATATAATCACAGGTGATTAAATAAGCATTTTGTGACATTTTACATCAACATACTAAGGCAAATTTTTAATAAAATCACAGGTGCTTACTAAACATTTGGTGACATTTTACATCAACATACTAAGGCACTAAATTAATACAATCACAAGTGATTATTAAACATTTGGTGAAATTCTACATCAAGGTACTAAGGCACTAAATTAAGAACCTTAAATGTATTAAGGTATTAAGGCACTAAATCACAGGCGATTTTCCTTTATAATTTGTTGACTATAAAATTAAATTTAAGTTATTTAGTGACTTAATTTAATAAGATCACATGTGACATAGTTATTGTTCAAAGAAAATACACCAAACCGAAAATATTCTCAAACAAAATATTTGTCATCCAATAATGTAACACTGGTAAGAGTCTTGTAACACTAGGATCTAAAACACACAATTTTTTTTTTTTTTTTTTTATTAAAAGACTTCTACAATGTTACGATTTACTTCAACTTAATATAACTTTATATAACAAAAGGAAATGTTTTACTTTAACCAAAATAACATCTTAGACGTTTAGAGCGGAAGCTCATTACAAAAGATTTTAATTCTTAATAGGGTCCCCATCCATGCTTCATATGCTTGCCTTGCGATTCAAAAGCCCTTTTTACCTATAAACATAACAATCAACAATATACATTAGCATTAAGCTAGTGAGTATACTTAATAACATAGTGATACATCTCCAAGACTATTCAAAGTCTTACTACATACCCTCGCGGTATGGAATTATAGCTAACTCTACCCTTTCCCGACTAATGAAAGTCGAACTCTACTTCTCATAGACATATAAATGTCTTCTCTATTATTCTCTAACATAATAATATGTTAGGATATCATTCTCATACTTAAATTACCTTAAAATGCACTAAAAACTGATCTAGACACTAGTTGCTCCGCAACTAAATAAAATTGCTCCGCAACTAAAATAATTGCTCCGCAACACAACACTTCAGAAATCACCCTTGGCTACTGAGGCTGAGTTGCGGCGCAAGACAGGTCTCTTGCGGCGCAACTAGCCCAGTAGCATGGGTGATTTCCGTTTTCAATTATTTTCTGCACTTACATGTTAGTTTACGCCACTTTTTGACCTTATTTCCGCTAAGAACTCTAATTATAACTTGAAATAACTTACTTATAAATCTTCAATACATTAATACAAAAACTTTAACCACATAACTATATGAAAATGAGTCTCGTATACTCACCTTGATGTCGAATTACTTTCACTATCTTTACGTTGCTTTCCCCTTGCCTTTATCTTTCAAATCTGAGTTACAAGGTCAAAATGCTAAAACTTCAATACTCATAACAACATAACTAACAACTTTATCATACATTCTCTTCTAAAAAACTTAACATTACTTGATTAAATCATTTTCTACCCATCATGCCACTTTGAGGTCTTTGACCCGTTAACTTTTACATATACATGGAAGCATTTCAAATTACTATCCATTTTATACACACATCACCAATACATAAAAATGGTCATTTCTTTCTCTTTAACCAATTTCTACCCATTTGCCACTCCTTGGGTCATTTGACCCGTTTGGCAACACCAAATGGAGAAATCATAACACCATATTCTATCTCCTTCATGGAACTAAAACATACAATTCTAACATTAAATTAACATACACAAATGCTCAAATTAACAATTCTCAAGATTATCCCCAAATTATAAAAAAAACCTAATTTTATCAATTAAGTATTTCTACTTCTAATTAAACATCTAAATAAGATTATAACACACTAGCATAACTCAAATTTAATCAATTAATATCAAGTATATAAACTTACCTTCTTTTCTCCAAATACTCTTTAAGCTAGGTCTTCTTACTCTTAATCATGATACAATTTCACCACAACAACTTCAATTGCTAAAATTTTAGAATTTTCTTGATTACTCTCAAGAACACACACAAAACACCTTATATTTTCTGCACTTGACACCTCACAATCCTAGTCATACTCAAAATCTAAAATTTACACTTTCAGTCCCTTAACTTTTCAAGTTTTGCTAACTTACAAAATTACTAATATTGTTAACCATATAAGTCCTTTCTAACCATAACTAACTACTTTTCTTACCATTCTAGTCCTTTATATATAAAACTTCTAAAATAACATAAATATAAAACATTTATTTTATAAACAAATAAATACTTACGAAATATTCTAATTTCCGAGAACCGGGATGTTACAAATCTTCCCTCCTTCTAAAGATTTCGTCCTCGAAATCTATTCTTCAAACAACTTGGGATATAATTTCTTCATTTCATTCTCTGGCTCCCAAGTAAATTCCGAACCTTTTCTATGCTTCCATTTAACCTTAACCATACTAATTTGTTTATTTCTAAGTTGTTTAATTTTCTGATCGAGAATAGCTACCGGTTCTTCTACATAATTCAACTACTCATCGATTTCTATATCATATAGTGGAACAAATTTGGTTTCATCCGCAAGACACTTTCTTAAATTTGACACATGAAATGTAGGATGTATCTTACTTAGAACTTCGGGTAATTCTAATCGTTAAGCAACTTTTCCGATTCTCTCTAAAATTTTAAATGGCCCAATATATCTCGGATTTAATTTTCCTCTCTTTCTAAATCGGATCACTCCTTTCCATGGGGAAACTTTCAACATCACAAGATCACCAACTTCAAATTCTATCGGTCTTCTCCTTTTATCGGCATAACTCTTTTGTCGATCTTGAGCCATCTTAAGTCTTTCTCTTATTTGATCTATCTTCTCCTTTGTAATTTGTACAATTTCTTTTTCTCCCAATTCTCGTTGTCCAATCTCACCCCAACATATTGGCGTTCTACATTTTCTTCCATACATTGTATAAGGTGCACAATCTATACTCGCTTGATAGCTATTGTTGTAAGAAAATTCTACTAACGGTAAATGGTCATCCCAATTACCCCCAAAATCTATTACACAGGCACGGAGTAAATCTACCAATGTTTGTATTGTTCTTTCACTTTGTCCATCGGTTTGAGGATGATAAGCCGTGCTAATATTAAGTTTTACCCCTAACTATCCTTGAAAACCCCTCCAAAAGTGTGAAGTAAAACGTGTATCTCTATCCGAAACTATCGAAATCGGAACTCCATGTCTTACCACAATCTCTTTCAAAAACAATTCCGCCATTTTCTCCGAAGAAATAGCTTCTTTGATTGGTAAAAAATGAGCACTCTTCGTCAATCTATCTACGATCACCCAAATAGCATCATTCTTCCTTTTAGACTTTGGCAATTTTGTTACCAAATCCATGGTAATATTCTCCCATTTCCAAACCGGTATTTCCAATGGTTGCATCTTTCCATAAGGCTTTTGGTGTTCAGCTTTAACTTGTAAAAATGTTAAACATTTTTCTACATATTTCACTATATCTCTTTTCATACCCGGCCACCAATAATCTTCTTTAAGATCTCTATACATGTTTGTACTACCGGGATGAATAGAATATTTTGACTTATGAGCTCCGTCTAGTAAAACTTTGTTACAATCCGATGTACTAGGAATCCAAATTCTTCCAAATCTAGTCTTTAAGCCTCGGCCATCTTCCATTAAGTTTTGCACTTGACCCACAATTCTTTCTCTTTTCCAATTCTCCTCCTTAATTGCTTCCAATTGAGCTTCTTTAACCGAATCAAAGAAATTAGCATTAATAATCAAAGCTAAGGAGTAAAGTTTCATTTCCGGTTGTGAACTCTTTCTACTTAATGCATCCGCAACAACATTTGCTTTTCTGGGGTGGTATCGTATATCACAATCATAATCTTTCACCAAATCTAGCCATCTACGTTGTCTCATACTAAGATCATTTTGAGTAAAGAAATATTGCAAACTTTTATGATCCGTATAAATTGTACAACTTTCTCCATAGAGGTAATGCCTCCATATCTTTAGTGTTAACACAACCGCCGCCAATTCCAAATCTCGTACTGGGTATTTCTTTTCATTTTCTTTCAACTGTCTCGAAGCATAAGCAATAACCCTTCCATGTTGCATCAAAACACATCCTAAACCGGTATATGAAGCATCACTATAAACTGCCAAATCTTTCGTTCCATCCGGCAAAACTAACACCGGTGCTTCACTTAGTTTCTTCTTTAAAATCTGGAACGCTTCTTCTTGTTTTTCTTTCCATTCAAACTTCTTATTCTTTCTAGTTAACTCGGTTAAGCTTGAAGCTATTTTAGAAAAATCTTGAATAAATCTTCGATAATACCCCGCAAGACCAAGAAAACTACGGATTTCCTTCACATTTTTCGGAGAATTCCAATTGACAATTGCTTCAATTTTCGCCGGATCTACTTTTATACCTTCTGCATTTACTACGTGACCCAAAAATTGAACTTCTTCTAACCAAAATTCACATTTAGAAAATTTTGCATATAATCTTTCTCGTCTAAGAATCTCTAACAATTGTCGCAGATGATCCGCATGTTCTTCTTTACTCTTTGAATATATCAAAATATCATCAATAAAGACTATAACCGATTTATCTAACATCGTTCTACAAACTCTATTCATCAAATCCATAAAAGCTGCGGGGGAATTTGTTAAACCAAAAGGCATAACCAAAAATTCATAATGACCATACCTCGTGCGAAAAGCTGTTTTCGGTACATCTTCTTACTTTACTTTCAACTGATGGTAACCCGACCTTAAATCTATCTTTGAAAAGAATTTCGCCCCTTACAACTGATCAAACAAATCATCTATCCTCGGTAACGGGTATTTATTCTTGACTGTTACCTTATTAAGTTCTCGATAGTCTATACACATACGCATACTACCATCTTTCTTTTTCACAAATAAAATCGGTGCACCCCACGGAGAAGAACTGGGACGAATAAAGCCCTTGTCTAACAACTCTTGTAACTGACTCATTAATTCTTTCATTTCGGTCGGAGCTAATCTATATGGAGCTTTTGCTATAGGTGCAGCACCGGGAATCAATTCTATTCTAAACTCTACTTCTCTTTCTGGTGGCAAACCCGGAAGATCTTCAGGAAATACATCTACATATTCATTTACTACATCTACTTCTTTTAATTCTTTCTTATCTTTCTTTTTATCTATCACATACGCAAGGTATGCTTGACAACCTCGGGACATATATCTTTTTTCTTTAATTAAGGAACAAACCGAAATTTCACCACTCTTTTTCTCCCCGTAAATAATTATTTCTTTTCCTTCTAAATCGGTAACTTTAATAATTTTAATCTTACATAAGATGATAGCATTATTCTTTTCTAACCAATCCATACCAACTATAACATCAAATTCTCCCATGGCCATTGGAATCAAATCTACCGTAAATTTTGTTGATTCTATCTCTAATTGATTATCATGATAAACATCTGACACAAGAACAATTCGATTATCCGCCACTTCTACTTCTAAGGGATACTCTAGCTTACTAAGGGGCTTAGAAAACTTCTCACAAAATTTATTTGACACAAAAGATCTATTTGCTCCCGAATCAAACAACACATAAGCAGGTTGAGAGTTTACAATAAAAATACCTGAAACGACATCAGTCGATTCTTTTGCTTCTACAATTGTGATTTGAAAGGCACGACTACGGCCTTTATTATCTTCAGCTTTCTTTCCACTACTTCCTCCTTCAAGAAGTAAAGGAGCTTTCGGTCCTACCAACAACTTCTGATTCTGCGGCAACTTTGGGCATTCACTTTTAATATGCCCCGGGTCCTTACAGTAGTAGCAAACCCTTATTGGATTAGGACATTCACTACTAATATGACCCGGCTTCCCACACGTATAACAACCCATTTGACCAAATTTGCATTCTCCCGCATGATTTTTACCACACTTTCTACAACCATAATCCTTTCTTGATGACTCTTTCCTTTCAAATCTTCTCCCCGAACTTCTACCCTTCTGTTCAAATCTTTGCCTTTTATACGGTCCTTGTACATATTCAACCTTGCGTTTCTTCTTCTCTTCTTCAGTTCTATTCAAAAGATCTAACTCTCTCCTTCTTGCCGCTTCAACCATTATTAGTGGAAACGTGTTCTCTGAAGTCGGGACTCAAACAACATAAATAACGATCCATATTCATCCGTTCACTTACAACATATTCTGGACAAAACCCCGCTCTATCAAGAAATTCATTAGTAATCTCATTCACGGGTTTTACTTCCTTGTTGTAATGTTAAAAATTCCCGAGTAATTTTGTTCACTGCCGAAGGTGGACAGTAGTACTCCATAAATCTCTTCTTAAAGTCTCCCCACGTCATCTTCACAATCCCTTGAGCCGGGAATAACCTCACTATAGACTCCCACCAACCTTTAGCTTGATTTCAGAGTAGATTTGATGCATAAATCACCTTATCTCTATCCGCACACTTGCAAGTTAAGAATGCACCTTCTACCTCCATAACCCACCGCATACTGACAATGGGATCAATCTCTCCAAGAAAGAGTGGTGTATTACAGCTTGTAAAATCTTTATACGTACACCCTTTCTTATAACTTTCCAGGGGTTCTTCTTGATGATCAGAATGATCATCCTCACTTCCTGAATCTTCTTTCTCTTTCTGCTTCAATTCTTTCTCCGCGAGCACGCGGTCTATCTTTTCATCAATAATTTCCACAACGTCATCTCTAACCCGTTTAATAATAAACGGTATCGCTTTCTCAAAGGCTTGGCTAATCTCCTTAGCCACAATCGTTTGCATATCTACTTCCTTGTGACCATCATCATGATGACTACCTTCTTCTTCCATTTCTACAAACTGAAACTAAATTCAGTTAATAATGACATATGAAACTATAATCTATACACAATTATAGTTTATACGTCATATACATACTTTTTAACTTTCTTTGTCCCTTGTCCTTAACATACTTCAATCATATTGGATACACATAATATGTCCAAAATTAGCGTTGGCCAGACGTTAATTTTAAACATATTAACTCTTGTACATCCAATACTAGCAATGCATAATTAAGGCTAAGGCATTCTATCCTTTCTCAACAATTTATCTTTCTTACTCTTATCTCTTCCGCAAGGCAAGCTTCTCCCCCTTTACAAAGCCTCAGCTTGGGTTTAAGTATCAACCGAGATACCCAACTCACACAAGCCAAGGCTCTGATACCAACTTGTAACACTAGGATCTAAAACACACATTTTTTTTTTTTATTAAAAGACTTCTACAATGTTACGATTTACTTCAACTTAATATAACTTTATACAACAAAAGGAAATGTTTTACTTTAACCAAAATAACATCTTAGACGTTTAGAGCGGAAGCTCATTACAAAAGATTTTAATTCTTAATAGGGTCCCCATCCATGCTTCATATGCTTGCCTTGCGATTCAAAAGACCTTTTTACCTATAAACATAACAATCAACAATATACATTAGCATTAAGCTAGTGAGTATACTTAATAACATAGTGATACATCTCCAAGACTATTCAAAGTCTTACTACATACCCTCGCGGTATGGAATTATAGCTAACTCTACCCTTTCCCGACTAATGAAAGTCGAACTCTACTTCTCATAGACATATAAATGTCTTCTCTATTCTTCTCTAACATAATAATATGTTAGGATATCATTCTCATACTTAAATTACCTTAAAATGCACTAAAAACTGATCTAGACACTAGTTGCTCCGCAACTAAAACAATTGCTCCGCAACACAACACTTCAGAAATCACCCTTGGCTACTGAGGCTGAGTTGCGGCGCAAGACAGGTCTCTTGCGGCGCAACTAGCCCAGTAGCAGGGGTGATTTCCGTTTTCAATTATTTTCTGCACTTACATGTTAGTTTACGCCACTTTTTGACCTTATTTCCGCTAAGAACTCTAATTATAACTTGAAATAACTTACTTATAAATCTTCAATACATTAATACAAAAACTTTAACCACATAACTATATGAAAATGAGTCTCGTATACTCACCTTGATGTCGAATTACTTTCACTATCTTTACGTTGCTTTCCCCTTGCCTTTATCTTTCAAATCTGAGTTACAAGGTCAAAATACTAAAACTTCAATACTCATAACAACATAACTAACAACTTTATCATACATTCTCTTCTAAAAAACTTAACATTACTTGATTAAATCATTTTCCACCCATCATGCCACTTTGAGGTCTTTGACCCATTAACTTTTACATATACATGGAAGCATTTCAAATTACTATCCATTTTATACACACATCAACAATACATAAAAATGGTCATTTCTTTCTCTTTAACCAATTTCTACCCATTTGCCACTCCTTGGGTCATTTGACCCGTTTGGCAACACCAAATGGAGAAATCATAACACCATATTCTATCTCCTTCATGGAACTAAAACATACAATTCTAACATTAAATTAACATACACAAATGCTCAAATCAACAATTCTCAAGATTATCCCCAAATTATAAAAAAAACCTAATTTTATCAATTAAGTATTTTTACTTCTAATTAAACATCTAAATAAGATTATAACACACTAGAATAACTCAAATTTCATCAATTAATATCAAGTATATAAACTTACCTTCTTTTCTCCAAATACTCTTTAAGCTAGGTCTTCTTACTCTTAATCTTGATACAATTTCACCACAACAACTTCAATTGCTAAAATTTTAGAATTTTCTTGATTACTCTCAAGAACACACACAAAACACCTTATATTTTCTGCACTTGACACCTCACAATCCTAGTCATACTCAAAATCTCGAATTTACACTTTCAGTCCCTTAACTTTTCAAGTTTTGCTAACTTACAAAATTACTAATATTGTTAACCATATAAGTCCTTTCTAAGCATAACTAACTACTTTTCTTACCATTCTAGTCCTTTATATATAAAACTTCTAAAATAACATAAATATAAAACATTTATTTTATAAACAAATAAATACTTACGAAATATTCTAATTTTCGAGAACCGGGATGTTACAAGTCTACTCATTTCAAATAGAATTCAACTAGTAAAGTAACATTTTAAGTTTGCTTACAAAAATAAATTGTTAAAAGAAACATTTTTGATCATATGTTATCACAAGTGATTTTTTCAGGTACCAACATTTGAAGTTTCATAATCCGATTCTTCATCACGCAATACATAATCAACTTTTTTTGCAGCGGCATTTGATGTAGTAATTTTCTGTCTCTTTCTTTGTTTTGACAAAGTATCATAAGTATCATATTCTTCACTTACATCTTTATATGCTTGTCTCGCAACTTTTTTCCCTCTAGTTTGTCTTTGTGCAGTTGGTTGGACGTTCTGCTGTTGAAGTTGTTCTTTTTCGGATTGTTTTGCAGCATTGATTTTTGTTGTTTTTGTTCCAGTATTTTGTTGTTGTTGACGTAAATGTTCACTTTTCTGTTATTCTAAAAGCTCTACTTCAAGTCCTTTACAAGTTCTCCTGTCGTGATTATTAACCAGTAATCCACAAATTCCACAGTTTCGATATTTTCTCTCACTCTCCTTTTGTGCTCTTTCACCGTACCCTTGCATCCTTGAGTTACTTCCGCTTTCTTTGTTTTTTATACCTTTTGGATTATTGATCAAAATTTGCTCTGGTTTTTTGACTCCAAGAATTTCTTCCATCATTTCGGTTTTGTTCTTTTCTGGGACATCTTTTTCAACTTCAATCTTGAGATTTTTTAGCTTTTCAACAAAGTAAGCTAGTTTTTCTTCATCATTTCGTAAAACAGCTATGCAACTTTCTACACTGCGGCATGCTTCATGCGCTAGTTTCTGGCATTGTTCGGTTAACTTACCTTCATATCTATGCGTTTTGTTCCTAACACTAGGTGGAATTAAGTCTCTTTCTCAACGTCTTGTTATATACATTTTTGGTATTTTGTCTATGCCACATGATTGTAAAACACAGAATATATGTCTACAGAGTATTCCACAACGTACAAACTGATTACAGGTACAAACGTAAGTTTCATCCGCTATGTTATGTTTGACCTATAATATAATATATATTAAAAGTAAGTGTCCATTTGTGTTAACAAAATCACAGGTGATTACTATAAAATAACATCAACATACTAAGATTACTATAAAATCAAAGGTGATGTTTAGTAATCACATACTAAGGAACTAAACTAATAAAATCACAGGTGATTACTATAAAATAACATCAACATACTAAGATTACTATAAAATCACAGGTGATGTCTAGTAATCACATACTAAG
Source organism: Senecio squalidus (assembly GCA_910822075.1). Classification (NCBI taxonomy): domain Eukaryota; kingdom Viridiplantae; phylum Streptophyta; class Magnoliopsida; order Asterales; family Asteraceae; genus Senecio; species Senecio squalidus. The sequence goes on from CAJVGC010000508.1 coordinate 35,617,386, forward strand.
GCACTAAACTAATAAAATCACAGGTGATTACTATAAAATAACATCAACATACTAAGATTACTATAAAATCACAGGTGATGTTTAGTAATCACATACTAAGGCACTAAACTAATAAAATCACAGGTGATTACTATAAAATAACATCAACATACTAAGATTACTATAAAATCACAGGTGATGTTTAGTAATCACATACTAAGGCACTAAACTAATAAAATCACAGGTGATTACTATAAAATAACATCAACATACTAAGATTACTATAAAATCACAGGTGATGTTTAGTAATCACATACTAAGGCACTAAACTAATAAAATCACAGGTGATTACTATAAAATAACATCAACATACTAAGATTACTATAAAATCGCAGGTGATGTTTAGTAATCACATACCTTAAATGTTGCTTATTTTTTAACTTGAAGTTGAATCTCTGTTGCGGCTATCTCAGAAAACGGCTCAACCTCATTTTGTTCCTGTTTTTTTCCTTTTCCTTTTGTTTTTCCTTTGTAATTCTGTTGTCTGTCATTTGTTCTTTCTCTAATCATCATAATCTCAGAACCTTCTTCTGTAGTGATTGAAATTTGTGAGCAAAACCAAATAGAATTATCAATTTCTTCTTGTACCAAAAAAAATATTTCTTTTGTGTAAAAATTTCTTGCATGTTCCTCGATTTTCCATCTTGTTCTCAATTTTGGTGTTTTGCTCAATGTTTGATGATCTAAAATTTCTTGTTCATGTCTTTGCTTCTCCATTGCAGATTCAAAGAGATTCATAAAATTGATGAGTGTTGAACCATAACTTGTGAAGTGATTAAAGAACGAATTCTCACTTTCTGATCTTGATGTTGTTCTCATTAAACCGCACATTTCATATTCAATGAAGTAAGCGGGAATCCAAGTTGATCTTATTTCAAACAATTTTGCCAGCCAAACGTTGTCTTCAAGATTAAATTCTTCCAATAAAGAAATCCATTTTTTTTTCAAAAATTTCAGGTTTATGATATATGTTCCATATAAGTTGATGGAGTCTCGGTCTGAAATCAGTGTGGTCGATTATGTTTCTATCAATCTGTAGTAATAAAATAAGTTATAGAACATATCATAATTATATATGAATAAAACAAGAATAAAATTCTAAAAACATGTAAACACAAAAGTAATTTTTTTTTATTTCTTGTACCTTAACTGTGAATTTTATGACGATATGCCACATGTAAAGTCGATGCTTTGTTTCTGGAAGTACAGTTGCAGTTGCTCTTTTCATTGCAGGATCTTGATCGGTTAAAATTATTCTAGGTTGCTTCTTGAATGCATCTAGGAATGCCTTTAGCAGCCAAATGTATGTTTCTGTAGTTTCATTTCTCAGCATACCTGTGACAACCGTCGAATTTCTAGTGTTCTTCACGCTCTATGTCTCTCGTTTTATCTACCGTGTCTTTAAATTGAACTCTTATCGGAAACGCGCTCGTGTCGGAATCACAACCGGAATCAACTTATATAAGCTCTAATGCCAAGAAAACGCCTAATGAACTTTCCTAAGTTCATAACGTATCATACTTTAAAACTTTAGTTAAAGAAAAGGTCCAACGGAACAATTTTACAAAAACAGCAAAAATCAAAATTTTGTGACAAAACAGGTCCAGAACGGCGCACAGTGACCTTGTGCGCCGTCCTAAAGGACTAAATCCGAAATTTTTTTGAAATTTTTGCATGTCTCGATTTCCTACACAAATCAACCAATGGGACTCGGGAATATGCCATCAATTATTGCTACCTTGCAGTACCAAACCCCACTTAATTGTTTTTCTCTATTTTCATTTCATTTTACATTTACATATTCATTTTTACTAAAAACAAAACACACACATACACCTTTCTCTCAACTTTCTCTCAAAAACACATCAAGAACAGAAGATTTCCAGCACCAAGTACCATTTTTAATCCATCAAAAACGTTTGAATCATCCAAAGAAGCAAAAGGAACCAAGAAATTTCGGTAAAGGACCAATTTTGTAAAGATTTTCGGAGCTCAAAACATCACCAAATCATCATCCAAGCTAATCTCTTCGGTAGAAACCTTTCTCTTTTCATTTTATACTGATTTTATTACTTGCATGGATGATCTATGGACTCAAAATAAGTTTTTACAAAGATTTATAACGTTTTATGTGCAAAAACGATTTTTAACCGAAATGTTACTTAGATCTATGTTTATGGATAAAAACGTTTTAGAAACTTTTAGAATGACATTTTAATAAGTTTAGAACTATTGCATGTTGAAATCCGTGGCTAAAATAATTGTTTTAATCGAAAAATCCCGAAAACGCGATGTGTGCGCCGTCCTCGTGACTAGGACGACGTAGCGAGCAAAAATTTGGCTTCTGTGCGCCGTCCTGAAGGTCACAGCGGCGCACATGCCACTGATTTTCCCGATTGCTTTATTTCGACGTTTTAGACATGTTTGACTTGCTGACTTTTCGTGAAACATCATTTTGGGACTGAGTTTGGAAAAATAATGTACATTGGTGTCTTGTAATGAACTTTTGGAACTTAAATGGACTTGTTTGGATATAATATAGTGTTGTATGTATTTTGTGAGCGGTATTGGCATTTGGATTTTTGGATATGAAATTTGGGCGCGGAAGCGATGCCCAAATTTCATTAGAAAAGTCTAAACCAATTCAGCGACCAAAGTTACTTATAACACAATAATAATAAACGTCACAATTGGACTTTTGGGACAAAAACGTAACTTTCACCGTTTTAGAACTATTTTGAATTAAACTTAACCTTGACACTTAAAGTTAAATCAAAAACTTATTTATATTATCTAAAGTATATAACATAATAAGATAATAATAATTTGACTATCTTGGTATTATTAGGCGACCTGTGATTCCCGGCTCCCTCTCCGACCGACTTCCGAGTTCTTGTCTTCGCAATCCGTGAGTTACACCCCTCCTTACTCTTACACTTTAAGTACTCTTTTTGGGGGAAACATGAGATCAAATTTTTTTGTGAACAACATCTTTATGTGAAACTGTTTTACGTGCTTTAACCTATGTACAACGTACTGTGATCTATTTTTGGAAACTTTTGAACTAATTGAGCTACCTTTCTATTTTTTTTTGGAAACTTTTGAACTAATTGAGCTACCTTTCTATTTTTGGAAACTTTCGAACTAATTGAGCTACCCTTCTGTTTTTGGAAACTTTCGAACTAATTGAGCTACCTTTCTATTTTTGGAAACTTTTGAACTAATTGAGCTACCTTTCTATTTTTTTTGGAAACTTTTGAACTAATTGAGCTGCCTTTCTATTTTTGGAAACTTTTGAACTAATTGAGCTACCTTTCTATTTTTGGAAACTTTCGAACTAATTGAGCTACCCTTCTATTTTTGGAAACTTTTGAACTAATTGAGCTACCTTTCTATTTTTTTTTGGAAACTTTTGAACTAATTGAGCTACCTTTCTATTTTTGGAAACTTTTGAATTAATTGAGCTACCATTCTATTTTTGGAAACTTTTGAACTAATTGAGCTACCTTTCTATTTTTGGAAACTTATTGAACTTGCAACTCTTTGAACTCTTGGAACTTTGAGAACCTTTGAACTATTTTAGAACTTTGCAACTAATATGCGTAAACAACGTCATTTATTCGGATTGGCATGCTTTAGACTCCCTAGGTTTGCCTCTTTGGATATTTGATTGGACAATGATAGCTAGATTGTATTTTGGAGCAAAACCCTAGGTGAGAATATAAGCGCCGTAAGTACAAACAACCAATTTTTAGAACAGAACGAACTAAATGCCCCGCAACTTTTTCTTGGAACTGAACTTTACACACTATTAACACCTAGCCGTTAGCAAATATGGGTATCGATACTTAGGAGCGGTCACTCCTTACTTTAGGGTAGCAACCTGGGTACATATTGCTAAGTTCTCGCGAACTCGAACTCTAGACTGGAACTAGGGGCTGGAACTTGACTAGAATCGGATTAGTGTGCAAAACTAAATCTTACGATATATTAAGCTTAGTGGTTGGTACAACTCGAGGATCATAGGTCTTTATTATTTACGCATATGCTTACTTTCTGTCTTACACATGTGGATTAATCCACCACTGAGGTAATGACTACTCTTTTTACCGCTTGCTACGCGACTTGAACTTATTTGAACTTGAACTTATTTGGACTTGAACTTATCTTGAACTTTGAACTATTCTTGAATTTTAAGCACTTGAACTTATTTTGAACTTCTTTGACTTTGAACGAATCTGGAACTTTTATGAACTTTGAACTTGTCTCGAACTCCTACGAACTTTAAATTCTTGATTTGAACTATTACAACAGTATATAAACTATCTTATGCGACTGCTCATTCGCTTACTCCTTTTGGAAACCTTGTACTTATATATATATATAAATATACTTGTCGAACTTTTATTTGAAACCTCCTGTCAACTTATAAACTGTAACTCACTCACTACGTTTTCGTAGTTGACACTTTATCTCATGTTTCAGGAACTAAGCGTAAGATATGAAGTGCATTGCTCAGGCGGGTCAAGTCTTTTGTGTGAAGTGTACCTCGGGAAGAAGACCTTATTTTGGGAATTTTTATTTAAAAACATTTTATTATGTATTATGGTCTTAACTTTGAATCTTGGTTGTAACTTTGACTTTTGTACTTTCCAACTTAAATCTAATGACTTGAACCGTTGATTTTAGTGTAACCCGTGAAATGATTCTTTGCTCTTCACATTCCGTGTTTCCGCTTTAGCGGGGTGTGACAATACCCGCACCAATGGTAACACACTTTTTGTGATTGTCGATTGCAGTGAACGGAACGAATATCATACTGTACCTGTAAATCATTAAAATCACATGTGATTATCAAATTTACAATTTCTTTAAAAAAAAAAGTTCTAAATTATAATACCTGTTGGTACAATAAGTTGCGTCAAAAGAAATTATATCGCCAAATTCTTTGTAGTTTGCTTTTGCAGTTTCATCTGCCCAAAAGAAACACTCTAACTCGTTGTTTTTTATATCACACAAGAAGCTGAAGTCTTTAACATATTCTGCTCTGTTTGTTAGTTTGGTTACAAGCATTTGAGCATCACTTTCTCCAATAAAAACATTCAAATCCCTTTCGAAGTTTTTGAAATCATTTTTTGTTCCATTCACATGTGAATAACCCCCTTTTGTATTACAATATAACTGGTAAGAAACTGTTGCCCCATAATTTGAGTCTGCCATTTGTTTCATAAACATTAATTCTGGCATACCTAATTTTCTATTTTCCTTAGACAGATGCCTATACTCTATAGGGTTCAATGGGTGGTTGTGTTCTTCAACAAAAAGGTGTACCTCATATGTGAAAGTACCATCTTCAAGTTTAATCATGATATGAGCATTGCATCCTGTTACATGAAAAGTCGAATTTCTTTTAAGTTCCCACTGTTTGCTGGATCCAACGTGTTGATATTTACACTTGGAGGATCACCATGTCTGTTGCAACGAATATACTTGCTCTTCATCAGTCCACTTTTTGTTTTTTTTGATGATGATAATTTTATGTCAAATCCCGACTTTGCTGCATACTCTTTATAAATTCTGAAAGTCTGTTCAAATGATCCATAATTCTTTCCCCTAATTGGTTTGTCGTCATCTTTAACATAAGGTAACCAATATCGAGAACCACCAGGAGTCTCTATGTTGTTGTTATCATTTGAATATGTTGTTGGAGTGCTGTAGTGTGAACCTGTAAAAGCACAGGTAATTTTACATCAACATACTAAGTCATATTATTAATAAAATCACAGGTGATTACTAAATATTTTGGTGACAATTTACATCAAGTTACTAAGTCACTAAATTATAAACAGTTCTTAATGTAAAAACTATAGAATCACAGGTGATTACTAAATATTTTGGCGACATTTTACATCAACATACTAAGGCAATTAAAAAAATCACAGGTGATTACTAAAGATTTTGTGACAATTTACATCAAGGTACTAAGGCACATTATTAATACAATCACATGTGATTAATAAACATAGAATTACAGATGATTACTTACTTTCCAATTTCTGGTTATTGATATTATTTTCTTTATTAATACAATCATAGGTGATTAATAAACATAATATAAAAAACTTACTTTCACCACTCTGCATATCATTTGTCTGTGTGGGCTTATGAACAATTTGCTGATTAGTTTCATCGATGCTTTCTGGATTTGAAGCCATCTTAAATTTTTAGTATCTTAAATTTGCTGATTGTAATCGAACGACGGATTACAATGGAGATTCAATGACGGATTACAATGGAGAGATTTTTGTTTTAGGGTTTTAAAAATTGATCGAGTTTTGAGTGTGTAATTTTTAATATTTTCTGAATATGACAAAAATGCCCCTCCGTGGTTTTGATCTGTTAATGAATTTGTGTGGCTGAAAAGGTGATCCCTGGATCTCTAGAAAAAAAGAGATCCCATTTGAACCCTCCCCTATATATATATATATATATATATATATATATACATACTAGTAGGTGACCTGCGCGATGCAGCAGCGGCTATAACTATTTAAATTATATGCACTTGATTTCTTTAGGCAATAGTTTTTCACGAAAATAAATTTACGGGTGACGATAACTTTTGGTTATCATAAATACAACCTAGATTAATGCAAATATAGAGTGTAAAATGGTTCACAACTTTTTTAAAATAGTGTAAAAATCGAGTAACATACATTTGTTGGTACTCAAAAAAAGAATATACGAAATTTATAAGAAAACATAAATTGCGGTTTTAACAACTACACACATGTAAATTTTATTCATCATGTAGAATTTCTCGATACACTACGTTTAAAGTGTCCACTTCATCTCGATCAAAATTTGTTTTTCACCCTTTACTAATATCTTTGAATTTCCACATGAAATCCCTCTAAATAATATTTAATATAATATTAACAACAAGTGCATTAAATTTAAAAGATCACAACCTCTCCAAAAGCAACGTCTTAGCAACAGTATTCGTAGGCTCTTCTACAACAACATATCGAGCAACGTCTTCATCAACAATGTTGCCATCCTCGATCACAATAATATCATCCCAATTTCAGTTTTTCAAGTCTTGTTCTTTTTTCCGTTTCTTGGCAATGCGATCAACTGTCATCCTCGATGATTATTGGATCATTGATGGTGTTGCCAATATATTTCATTGTGACAGTTATATATAAAAAAATGGTATTGAAAAAAGTAAATGTCAAAAGTTTGTTTATATAGTATATAATTCTAAGGGAAATTTACTAATTTCAAAATGTTTTTTTATCTTAAAAAATATGATATTTTGTTACTATTAATTTTAGTTTATATTTTGTTCTAATAGGGAAAGTAGGTTGTCTATATTATATATGTAATTGGCGGAAAAATGAGTTGTCCCCCATATTATTTTTTATTATGTATTTGAATCTATGTATTTAATAGAATGGTTTATAGTAATTCAATAATAATAGTATTTGGGCCTTTATATTTGTCCCTTATAACACATAAGACATGATTTACGGATATTGTGACTTATTTAAAACTATGGTGACTTATTTAAAGTCGGGTCAAGTATTAAAGTTTTGTTAAATACATAGAGCCAAATAGTATTAAAGTTTGTATTTTAAACAATGGTATGATAAAAGTATTTGGGTCGACGATTTACGGATATGATGACCTATGTATTAAAGTTTGTTAATGTTGTTTACAAATTTGTTTAAATACAACAACGACAACAACAACAACAACAACAACAACAACGACGACAACAACAACGACAACAACAACAACAACAACAACAACAACAACGACGACAACAACAACAACAACAACAACGACGACAACGACGACAACAACGACAACAACAACAACAACAACAACAACAACAACAACAACAACAACAACAACAACAACAACAACAACAACAACAACAACAACAACAACAACAACAACAACAACAACAACAACAACAACAACAACCACAACAACAACAACAACAACAACAACAACAACAACAACAACAACAACAACAACAACAACAACAACAACAACAACAACAACAACAACAACAACAACAACAACAACAACAACAACAACAACAACAACAACAACAACAACAACAACAACACAACAACACCACACAACAACAACACACAACAACAACAACAACAACAACAACAACCGACCACACAACAACAACAACAACAACAACAACAACAACAACAACAACAACAACAACAACCACAACAACAACAACAACAACAACAACAACAACAACAACAACAACAACAACAACAACAACAACAACAACAACAACAACAACAACAACAACAACAACAACAACAACAACAACAACAACAACAACAACAACAACAACAACAACAACAACAACAACAACAACAACAACAACAACAACAACAACAACAACAACAACAACAACAACAACAACAACAACAACCACAACAACAACAACAACAACAACAACAACAACAACAACAACAACAACAACAACAACAACAACAACAACAACAACAACAACAACAACAACAACAACAACAACAACAACAACAACAACAACAACAACAACAACAACAACAACAACAACAACAACAACAACAACAACAACAACAACAACAACAACAACAACAACAACAACAACAACAACAACAACAACAACAACAACAACAACAACAACAACAACAACACAACAACACAACAACAACAACAACAACAACAACAACAACAACAACCACAACAACAACAACAACAACAACAACAACAACAACAACAACAACAACAACAACAACAACAACAACAACAACAACAACGACGACAACAACAACGACAACAACAACAACAACAACAACAACAACAACGACGACAACAACAACAACAACAACAACAACAACAACAACAACAACAACAACAACAACAACAACAACAACAACAACAACAACAACAAGTTTATAATTCCACACCAAGTTATATTAAAAGAAACATAACTTCAAAGGTTTACAAATGTTTAAAACAACGTTTACATATCCGAAATAAAAATAAGTGTTCACAGCCAAGCCACCCGGACCCTTTCCCATTCTTGAAGTGTGACAACCGTCAAAATTCGGGTGATTTTCAGTTACTTAACCGGTTCAAACCCTAGTCCTCTTTTATCGTGTTCGTAATTGATCGGTTCATACTTATCGTGTCTTTTATCGTCGGAACCAATGTCGGAATCAAAAACGTAAATCCTAACACCAAATAAACAGTACAAGAACTTGACTAAGTTCATAACAGTAACTAAAATGATTCTAGCCCTTAACTAAATAACGGAAAATAACAAAACGTCAAAAAGCTGAACGTTGGAATTCAGCCGGCGGCTGAAAATATCCAGCCGGCGGCTGAATCCCGCTGTCCAGCTGGATGGTGACTCATTCCTGCATGTAAGTCGATTGGGCAACGATTTTTGGGCACAAGTTACTGCATTTAGTCTTCCAAGGCCAGTAAACATCAATCTAAAACACTTTCACTTTCATTTTTGAATCAAACTCACACACACACAACCCACACACTCCCTCTCATTTCTCTCTAAACTCCCTCAAAAACAAAACACCAAAACAGAAATATTTTGCCTAAAATCAGTCACTTAAACATCAAAAATCAATCATCTAACACCTACAAATCGTCCAAGAGTAAAAGGGTATCAAGGAAAAAGGTCTAAATCGGGTTTTCCAAGTCGTTTTTGGAGCTAAATCTTGTTCAAACCATCACTTTACTTTCTCCTTCGGTATAACACTTTCTTTTCACTATTTCTATACATATTTTTACTTGCATGTATAATCTATAACCTGGAAATGAGTTTCATAAACTTTCAAAAACGTTTTCTTAGTTAAAAATGAATTTCTATGAAAGATCTATATATTTACCATGGAAATCTAAAAGAAAATAGTGTTTTCACTTTAAAAATATATATATATATATATGGATTATATCAGTTTGCATGTCGAATCCAACGGTTAAATAAGCTTAAAATCGAAGAAACAAGCAACTTTGAAACTGGCCGGAGCGCTTTTGGCCGGCGGCTGAAGGAATTCAGCCGACGGCTAAATGTCAGCCGGCGGCTGTTTTCCTCCAGCCGCCGCCAGAATGCCCCTGTTCACTATTTTCGTCGTTTTAACGGTCGTAAACTTGATTTTAAGCTAAAACAGAATGTACTCATATTTATAACCTACTGTTTTGACTTATAAAGTGTTTGAAAAAGCTTTTTGGACTTGAACTTGTATGTTAATGCTTTAAACGTTATATTATGTGTTATAAGGCGGGAAAGTGTTTTGAAAAATGGACATAATTTTTATTGCGCGGAAGCGCTGCCCAATTTTCACCGTAAATTACATTTCAAATTCAGAAACATAATAACCTCGAGACTTTTATACATTAACTTGGAACTTTGACACTTTTGATACATAATTGGACATTTCGGACTTTAAAACATTCACGATCACATAAACCTTATAAACATTTCGTAATAATTTTTGGAGCAGAATCTAAGTATTATAAATTGAGACTTAAAAATGTTAAATTGGAACTAACATAACTCAAATTATAATAATATAACTTACACAACTTTCCGGTGTTCTAGGTCACTTGTGATTCCCGACGTGTTCCGCCTCACCTTGTGCTAGTTCATATCTTATCTCCGCAACCCGTGAGTTACACCCCCCTATCTTTTACCATTTTAAGTACTCTTTTGGGGGAAACATGAGATCCAATTTGTTTTGAACTATAACTTTTATGCGAAATCGTTTATGGACTATTTTGACTTGAAATCCGTACGACTATTTCGTCTTTTGAAACTATTTGAACGACATACTATTTTTGGAAATCTTTTCGACCTATTTGAACTACCTTTCTATTTATGGAAACCTTTGAACTAAATAAACTATTTCGGAACTTATTTTGACTTGGAACTTATTTTGACTTGGAACTTATTTTGACTTGGAACTCATTTCGACTTGGAACTTATTTTGACTTGGAACTTATTTTGACTTGGAACTATCTCTGGTACGAACGAATTGGACTAATATGCGTAAACAACATCAATTGTTCGGATTGGCTTACTTTAGATTCCCTAGGTTTGCCTCTTTGGATACTTGAATAGACGTTGATAGCTTGGTTGTATTAGGTGCTAAACCCTAGGTGAGAATATAACGCCGTAAGTGCAAACAAAAGACTTTTAAAAATTGGTTCGACTCAAGTCCCACACTTTTTCTTGACGACTATACACACTATTAACATAAGCCGTTAGCATATACTATGGGTATCGATACTTAGGAGCGGTCACTCCTTACCAATGGGTAGCGACCAAGGTACATATTGCTATGTCCTCGCGGACTCTGACTTTAGATTTGACTAGTGGGCAGTTTCTTGACCAGAATCGGATTAGTGTGTAGACTAAATCTTACGTATATTAAGCTTAGCGGTTGGTACAACTCGAGGATCATAGGTCTATATTACGCATATACTTACTTACTGTCTTGCACATGTGGATTAATCCACCGCTGAGGTAATGACTACGAACCCTCTTTTACTCGCTACACTACTTGACTTTTGTACTTGACCTGAACTTACCTTGATCGTACTCAAACTTATTTTGAAACTAAGTTATTCTTGAATTTTAAGCACTTAAATTTAATTAAGTTATTCTTGAATTTTAAGTACTTGAGCTTATCTTGGAACTCTTTGACCTTGAACGACTCTCGAACTATTGTAAATCTTGAATTCGTCTCGGACTATTTATAAACTTTGAAATTGGAAATTTTCTTCAATTCATAAACTGTAACTCACTCACTACGTTTTCGTAGTTGACACTTTATCTCATGTTTCAGGAACTAAGCGTAAGTTATGAAGTGCATTGCTCAGGCGGGTCAAGTCTTTTATGTGAAGTATACCTTGGGAGGAAGACCTTATTTTGGGAACTTAATTTAAAAATATTTTGTTAAGTACCATGGTCTTACTTTGAAATTTGGTTGTATCTTTGACTTGTACTTTTCAATTTATTTTGTGATAACTTGAACCGTTAATTTTGGTATAACCCGTGAAATGACTCTTTGCTCTCACATTCCGTGTTTCCGCTTTAGCGGGGTGTGACATGAAGTCATCAACCAAAAGCATAAGCATCGTCTCCAAAGCTTACTCGTTTCCTGAAAATATGAGTCAAGTGTTAACTACGGGAGGCGTAGTTAGTGAGCTACAAGTTTAAGTAAAAGCATTCAAGTTTTCGACGCACATAAAAATGGCGTAAAGTATAGCATTCAAATAGTTGTCGCATAATCATGCGTAAAATATAGTATTCAAATAGTTGACGCATAGCAATGCGTAAGAGTATAGTATTCAAAATGTTGACGCATAGCAATGCGTAAGTATAGTATTCGTGTTCGTAGGCATTGACCACATAGCGCGACTATGTGACAATCCTATGTATTGCCCAATGATCGTTGCTAAGCCTAAAGCCTACCCATTTAGTATTTTGCACCATCGTTATAGGTCGTTGTGGTGAGGGTCTACTAACCCTAATAGCGCTATCCATATCTACTAACGGTCCTTTCCAAAGGGATTAATAGCAACTAATGTCCTTGGTAGTGCCGGGAATTTTCAATGGTTTCTCACGTCCATGTTGTACAAAGTCCGCAACATGACGATTGATTGTTTTAGTCATTGGCAAATATAGCTTTCGTGTCCTCGACATTTTTGGCAAAACCCTCAACAATGCCGGCAAAATAGTTATTCGTTTTAGTATTCAAAATATCAAAGCATTTCATAGTAGCATTCAAAATACATAAGTGTTTTCGTAATAGCATTGAGTATCAAATCGTTTTCATAAAAGTATTCAATTATCAAAGCGTTTCGTAATAGTTTTCGATTATCAAAGCGTTTCACAATAGTTTTCGAGTATCAAAGCGTTTCACAATAGTTTTCGAGTATCAAAGCGTTTCACAATAGTTTTCGAGTATCAAAGCGTTTCACAATAGTTTTCGAGTACCAAAGCGTTTCAAGGTTTGCTTCAGCTTAAATGTAGTGTCTAAGCCTAAGACTCGCATTTCACCCCAAAATGTAATAAAAGCGTTTAAAAAGTAGGGGTTTGTAACTCACTGTTTGCGAAGATCGTAGCATGCTCGGAATAGCTCGAAAGGTGCTCGGAATCACCGGAATCCTAATATGTGCCAAATTCTTGGGTAAGTATGATGTTATTAGTTAACTTTGTTATTCGTATATCGTATAATGTTTTACAAGTTGCAATGTTTTGATTTACCCTTGGTAACAGAAATTGTTATGTCCGAAAATCGTTCAAAATTGTTATTGTTACGTCTTGTCCAAAAGTGTCCAAAGTTAATGTTATTATTAATGTGATAGGTTATGTTTTAGCCGCTGAAGTGTTTTATAAAGTTCTAACGAAATTTGGGCAGCGCTTCCGCGCCATAATTTTTATGTCCAAAATAATAACACTTTCCCGCTTACAAAACATATTTATATATTTAAACAAGTTCATTTATGTAATTTAAGTCCAATAAAATGTCTCAATTATAAGTATTTTACTAATCTCCGTTCAGAAACATTAGTCTCGAAAAGTCAGAATGTGTACCAAAGTTTTAAACGACAACAACGACGATTTTCGGGAAGGACAGCAGCCCGGTGCGCCGCACTGGGCAGGGGTGCGGCGCACTGCCTGCTGTCTTTCCCGTTTTTGTGTTTTTCTTGCAAAAATCGTTTATTCCAACCATAGATTTCGACATGCAATCGGTTTAGACTTCATAATATGTCATTTTAACAGTTTATACAAAATTTTTAACCACAAAATCAAAGATATAAACCTTATTTAATACAAACCCGTTTTTGGATAAAAATGGTTATAAAACTTCATCAAAACTTGTTTTTATAGTTTAGATCATACATGCAATGAGTTATAATAGTAATATAAGTAAAAAGGAAGAATTTCTACCGAATGAAAGTGTTTAGATGATGGTCTAGGCGGATTTAGAGCTCCAAAAGTGTAGAAAACGTTTTGTAACCGAAATAGCTTTGTTCCCCTTGCTTCCTCTTGTTGTTAGAACGATTTTGATGGTTAAAATATGGGTTTATGTGGCTGTAACTTTCTGATTTTGGTGAAGTTATGGAGAGAAAATGAAGAGAAATGGGGAGAGAGTGTGTGTATGTGTGTTTTTGTGTGTGTTTGTTTTTAATGAAAATGAGAAAGAAAATAAAAGAAAATGATGGTATAGGGGGTCTAGGTTCTGCCAAAAACTCAGTAATAATGTGTAAAAATCGTGTTTGGTTGGTATTTAGTTTGTGCAAATCGAGACAAGAATAAAAACTTGAAAATTTTGGAGCTGCCCGTCCAGTGCGTCGCACTGGTCAGTTTTTCAGCATTTTTCGATTTTTCGCTTTTTACGTTTTGCTTCGTTGGACCTTTTCGTTAACTGAAAGTTCTTGATTATGATACGTTATGAACTTAGGAAAGTTCCTTAGTTGTTTTCTTGGTATATAGAATTCAATTCTTGGTTTCTGTGACGTCCCGTCAATTTGAAGTACTTATAATACCGTTATTATTTAATTTTTATTCGCAATTGATTTGACCCTTGTATTCCGCTTTGTTTTGTTCACGATTTACTGTTATGGAGAATCGGGTTTTATGAGATTATTTTTGATTAGTCCCTTGAGACGTATGTTGATTTTTTTATCTAAGTGCCAAATAGTTAGTATGCTCATGGAAATAAGTTAGGAGGTTTATGCCAAATTGTCGGTTAACGTATCCCTATCCTTAAGAAATCGTGCTTTGCTCGTGTTTATGTTATTACCGAGAAGTATGTATTTCCATTTTGGAATTTAAATTGAATCATATAATGAATCACAATACCAAGAATACCTATAATGAACTTGTCTAAGTTCATATGTAAAACAATCGAGAACTCTAAACAACGAACGTGCGTAACCATAACTTATAACGAAAAATGAAATTTTGCTGTTGGCAGACCGAGTTGCTCCGCAACTCATTCTCTTGCGCCGCAAGAGAGTGTAGATCAGCAACTTGGGTTTTTCAAACTTTTGCAATTTCTCCTTGACGGGCCTAACTTATCCATTCCGGGTTTTTACTTGCCCAAAGGCCTTTTGAGTCCAGTAATAAGTCCCTAACACCCCTTGATTCATCCCCATTTTCATTTCACTTTCACACACACAAATCATCTCACTCTCTCTCATTTCTTTGAAGAACACACACACACATTCTTCCCCCTTTTCTTCTTGTGGCTGTAAATCCAGAATATAACCCACAATTATCATCACTAAAAATGACTAATTTCATAATGGAGAGCAAGGTTTGAGCATCCACTTGGAGGGTTACTTGGGTTATAACGTTTTCGGGTCGAAATCACCACCTCACATCAAGATCTTCATCACATCTAGCTTGATCTTCAAATCTTCATTTTCTTTGGGGTATATTAACTTGAACTTTCTGTATTTTATAAATTTTATTCATTGCATGTATCATCTAACTAAAGAAAATGAGTTTTATAAGAGTTTGATGGTAAAGATGTATAAAAAAATCAAGTTTTTGTAAAAATATGTATGGATCTTGATTAAATGATGGTAAAAGCTTTACAAAATGGTTATTTGAAAGTGTTTTTGAACATATTATGACTTGCATGTCCAAATCTACCATCAAAAGACGATTTATTAAGCATGAAAAACGTTTTCGGTGAGAATCTGCCCAGGAGTTGCGCCGCAACGCTCTCTGTTGCGCCGCAACCTGGGGACAGACTGCCCACTTTCGTTTTGTTTCACTATTAAACGTAACCGTAAGCTTGTATTCGTAAGAACTGGTATTAACGGATGGTGTATTGTGTTTTGGAGTTAGAAATCTCATCACCACACCATCAAAGGATTTTGTCTCGGGTTCTTAATTTGCTAAATTGCGGTTGCTATCGGTAAGAATTGACTTTCTTCCTAATTTTCTCATTTTTCATACGTTCGGTTTTAGCCTTGAAAAATGGTTAGGAATAAATATTAGACCAACACTTGGTATTATCGGATTTGGACAACTTTGGACTAAAAGACGTTAAAATGTGAATTTAACCATAAGTAATGTATTTAACTTATATTATATTATGTATTATGAGAAAGGTTTAAAAATGCAATTGTTGTTAAGCGGGAAAGTGTACGGAATTTGGACTAATAATCTACGATGCGGAAGCGCTGCCGAAATTCATTTCACGTCTTTTTTACGACATTAAAACACCTAAATACTCAAAAGTAACATATTATACAATAAATTTGTCTTTGGACTCAAAGACACCAACGCAATCAAAAATGTCATAATATTACTTAAAACGGACATTTTAAACCTCTTTGCGATACTTTTAACTTCGCCACAACATGTTGAACCTCATTTTAATTTAACGAAATGTCTTTATGACAAGTTTTATAAAATGGTTTTGAAAGGCATTTTGCTCTAAACATTTTGGTAAGAAAAGACTTTAAATTATTCAAAGTGCCAAATTGGACTTTTAAATTGATTTTGACTTTAATAAACCAACATAATGGACACTTGACTTTGATAAATCAACATCTTTGACCTTTGACTTTTGCAAAGTCAACATCCTTGGCATTTGACTTTTATAAGTCAACGTTGTTGACATTTGACTTATATAAGTCAACATTGTTGACATTTGACTTTTGTGAGTCAACTTCCTTAACGTTTGACTTTATGGAGTCAACATCTTTGACTTCGACCAAGTCAACATCATTTCCATTGATCTTGGTCGATTTCGATAAACTTCTAATCAATATTCCTTTCAACCAATATTCCTAGTAGTCGTTTCGACTCGGAAAATCATTCTTTTCAAATTGTCGTTATGACGTGAAATGTCGATACCCTTTCGGTCGGCCCTTTTTGGCACGAAACATCGTCATCCTAAATACGTCATCTCGATTAAACTGAGTTATCGTTGGAATATTCTAATACGCTTAATCTTAACCGACAAGGCTAAACCGGATCTAGACTTATAGAGTTACTGAGACTATATTGTTTATTGTTTTAAGGCACTTAGGCGGTGGAGTTGTGACTCTGTGTTGGTGTACCCGATATTTGTTTGCTGAAGCTTTATCAGTGAGTTATTCGTAGCCCTTATCTTAAATACTTTTGGGCTGTAAAGCGTACTTAATTTGTTTGTGTATATTAAACTGTCTGCATCAATGCGGAATATTTTTCTAAATTATCTTGTTTACCCAGTGAATTTGGTCTGCCTTAGTTTTAAGTGTTTAAGCCATGGTGGCTCCCCTCTAATACACTCGTTAAGCTTTTGCCCGTGGTTCATATGTATAGATCTGTATTGGGTTATGTACCTAACCCACATTCCTCTGTAGACTGTTGCTACGAGCGGATGTTATGACCGTAATATTAAACTGTAGGATTAAACTGGTTGCCTTTGGATTGACACACCTTAGGCTAGGGGATTAAACTGATTGGTTCAGGATCGAGATGTATGACTACTTAGGCATAGTACCTTTCACTAATGGATGAATACAAGATAGATGATTTTAAACTTACTGATTTACTGAAACTTGTCTATGGGTCACTTTTACTTTAAAATTGCGAATAATTCACCAACATGTTGTTGATGTCGTTTTAACGCTTTGCAGGAAATTGAGGATTTCCGTTGATCATGCCATAGTTTGTTTTTGGATCGCTTGCTTTTGGGAAAGTTGAATTGAACTGTTATTTTAATTTCCATGACGATCCTTTTGTTGATTTCTTTTGGAATTGTATTCGTACTTGGCGTCTCATCGCCTTGACTTATTGATGTATTTTGTAACATTTGGCATGATCAATTTAAATTTATGTTTTGTTTATCGGTTATATTGTTGTAATCTTGACTTTGATATTATAACTGGAACATCCCGTGTTTCCGCTTCCTAGCGGGGTGTGACAGAAGTTGGTATCAGAGCCAAAGGTTATAGCGAACCGGGTGATTTAAACTGAGTAAATCACTTGGACTATGACCATAGGCTTTTTAAATCGATTTTCTCTGATTGCAATGTGTGCACTATTTTTATATGTGTCTAATTACGCGTTGTGTTGTGGCGTTTGGCCTTTTTTTTGCACACATTTGCTGATCGAATTTTCTTTTGTCTCTTTTAGAACGATGCCCCTGAAGACGACAGCGACGAGGTGGTCAGCGAGACATGGTCGTCCGAGCACGGGATCTTATAACGCGACTTCGAATGTGGAAGTCAGTGGTGAGGAAATGGATATGACGACAGATTTCAATCAGCTCATAGCCGAGCAGTTGGATGCCATGAAACCTACTATCATCGCTCAGATTAGAGATTACATGTCGGAGGATGTTGGTATTCCGGGTTCTGGTACGGAAACTGGTACGGGGTCTGATGGTTCGGATCAGGATGATTCCGAGCGGAAGGTTAAAGGTAAAGGTCCTGAGGTTGATGGTACCGGTGGAGGAACGGGACACGATGATCCTGAGGATATGGATACCGGGTCTGGTGGACCCGAGGTAGGTGTACTTGGCAGCGTTGTTTCCTGTAACCCGAGCACATTCCAGAGTGTTGTGGAAATGGTGACCACGTTAATCCAGAATGCGGTCCGTGATGGTGGAGTACCGTCAGTCGTAGATAAGCATAACTCCGAAAAGAAACGGAGCAGTGAAGTTTGTTATGGAGACTCACGGAAAAAGTCTAGGAGGCTGAATGCTCGTCAGGTAGTGACTCCGAGGTGTGATCGGTGTGGTAGTCACCATGCCAAGGAATTGGTTTGTTGGAGGTGCAATAAATGTGGTAAGTTGGGACACACAGAGGGGTTTTGCAAGATCCCGAAGGGAAATTGTTATGAGTGTGGTTCTGTCGGACATCTTAAGAACCAGTGCCCCGAGTTGGTTACAGCGGGTGCTGGAACTTCGTCTATATTGGTCCCTCGAGGCAGAGCAATCGTGATTGGTACCCGGAGTAAATACCCGCAGTGTGTCAGGTGCGGTAAATACCACACCAGGGAGGTGGCTTGCTGGGAGTGTAGTATATGTAAGAAACTAGGACACACAGATAAGTTCTGTAAGGCCTTTAAGGGAAAGTGTTACGAATGTGGGTCTCCGGATCATCATAAGGACAGATGCCCCAAGTTAACTTCAGCTGGTACGGGAACTTTTCTCAGTTAAGGTCAGTTTGCATATACTCTATTCGATTATGATATTTGACCATATTTTCCTTGTGTTACACACTCCTCTTTCTTTTATCTATTTTCCGTCTTTATACGTCTCTTTTGCGTTAAAACCGAAGAAAGCTCCTATCTGCAAGGAAGTCGACAAGTCGAGGTTGTCCTACGGGTGCGTTTCCGAGAGATTCGACTCCAGATTTTTTTTACTATTTATCCGTCACTTCGCTTCGATTTAGTAATCATTGGTACAATACCAAACTATAGTCTAAACTCTATCATATTCTGCAAACTTTTAAACATTAGTGAATTAATTCCGCAAATGCATGGTTCATTTTGAACTACGCGTAATTTGGCCAACTACGCCTAGTTCGGGATAAATTATGCAAGAACAGAACGTAATTTCTATTGTTAACAGATTTCGAGTCAGTATCTCTCAATTTCTACTGATCTCCAATTTTATTCCATCTTCGAAGAGTTTCATATCTAATGCGTTTAAGATTTTGATATTTGCACGTCTATACCCTTAGCGTCTTCCTTCGAAATAAAGTTAGCCGTTGGTGAGTTTTGCCTACTACCGAAGCACTTTCTGCCTATTGTTTTGATTCCGATGACCATTCTTTCCCTATCGACTTGATCCCGATCGCCTTAGGTAGATTCGACGTTATTATTAGCATGGGTTGGTTGTCGACACACCGTGTAGAGGTTATGTTGCGAGAATATTATCCGCATACTGTTATAGTAGAAAGACTGTTGTTAGGTCAGGGGATAAGGCGGGGAAGCGCCTTAAAGTCGTCTCAGGATTGGAAGTTCGGGAGTACATCGAGTGGGATTGTTCACTCTTTCTTACACCTCCGTGGTTCGTGAATTTCCCGATGTGTTCCCAGAGGACTTACTTGAATTATCCCTAGTCATGAGGCAGAGTTTTGGATTGACGTAGTTTCGAGAGCAGCGCCAGTGGCGAAGGATCCTTATCGGTTAGCACCTGCGGAGATGTTAAAAATATCGAAGCAGATCTAGGATCTGGTGGACAAAGGCTTCGTTGGGCCGAGTTTTTCTCTTTGAGGCGCGCCGATACCTTTCGTTAAAAAGGAAAGATGTTGAATGCATTACGTTGATGAGTTGGTAGCATAACGATATTGTTCGTGAGATCTCCTACCATCTGGGTAAAGCAAATGCAGTAGCCGATGCGTTAAGTCGCACGAAGACGATTGAGCCGGTGAGAGTACGCACCATGATGATTTCGACTCAGTCGAGCTTGAAGGCTCGTATCATTCAGGCTCGGCAGGAAGCTCTCACCAAGGATTGTATGAAGAATGAAGGATTATTCGGGTTGGCACGGCAATTGGAACCGAAAGACGACGGGGTTATATACTTCTTGGACCGTATTTGGGTTCCCGTCAGTCTTAGGCAGTTAATTTTGGATGAGGGTCACAAGTCGAATTACTCCGTTCATCCCGGGGCGGATAAGATGTATCACGACTTGAAAGATTTCTATTGATGGCCTGACATGAAGAGGGCGATTGCCGAGTATGTGGGCAAGTGTTTGACCTGTTCTAAAGTTTAGGCTCAGAATCAGAAGCCTTCTGGCCTTCTTCAGCAACCGGAAATCCCACAGTGGAAGTGGGGGAATATTACTATGGATTTTGTAACGAAGCTTCCTAGGTCTTCAGGAGGGTATGATGCTATTTGGGTCATAGTTGATCGGCTGACTAAGTCAGCGCATTTTCTGCCTATTCGAGAAGATTACCGAATAGAGAAGTTATCTAGGTTATATATTGATGAGATCGTGGCCAAGCATGGAATTCCTGTATCTGTTATTTCTGATCGCGACGCACGTTTTACTTTGAGGTTCTGGCCGACGCTACAGCGAGCTTTAGGCACGAGATTAGATATGAGTACGGCTTATCACCCTCAGACCGATGGTCAGAGTGAGCGCACGATTCAGACGTTGGAAGATATGCTACGCGCATGTGTTTTGGATTTTGGCGGGAGTTGGGATAGACACTTACCGTTGGTCGAGTTTTCGTACAACAATAGTTACCACTCCAGTATTAATTGCGCGCCTTTTGAAGCTCTTTACGGTCGTAAGTGCAGGTCTCCACTCTGTTGGGCTGAGATTGGTGATAGTCAGATTACGGGTCCCGAGTTGATTCAGGAAACGACTGATAAGATCTTTAGGATCAAGGATCGTTTGTTAGCCGCGAGAGATCGTCAGAAGAAGTACGCGGAGTTGCGTCGGAAGCCTTTGGAGTTCAAAGGTCGGCGATTTGGTGTTATCGTGAAGTTTCTCCTGGAATGGTGTATTTCGTTTTGAGAAGTGCAGCGAGCTAAGTCCACGCTTTACGGGTCCTTTTAAGATTTTGTCCCGCGTTGGACGAGTAGCTTATCGTATTGAGCTGCCACCAGAGCTGAGCGGTGTGCACAACGTATTTCATGTATCGCATCTCAAGAAGTGTCTTGCTGACGAGTCATTAATTATGCCTTTGGAGAAACTAAGTTTGGATGATTCGCTTCTCTGGATAGAGGAGCCGGTGGAAATCGTTGACCGAGAGGTCAAGCGTCTGCGGCGGAGTCGGATTCCCATTGTGAAGGTCCGATGGAACTCTAAGTTTGGAGCCGAGCTTACGTGGGAACGGGAAGATGAAATGCAGCGGAAATTTCCCCATCTATTTTCTTCTAGTGATGCTCATCAGTAATTTCGAGGACGAAATTCTTTTAACTGGGGGAGGCTGTGACGTCCCGTCTATTTGAGATACTTGAGTTACCGTTATTATTTTAATATTATTCGCAATTGTTTTGACCCTTGTATTTCGCTTTGTTTTACTCACGATTTATTTTAGAGAATCGGGTTTTATGTGATTATTTTGATTAGTCCCTTGAGACGTAAGTTGATTTTTATCTAAGTGCCAAATAGTTAGTATGCTCATGGAAATAAGTTAGGAGGTTTATGCCAAATTGGTCGGTTAACGTATCCCTATCCTTAAGAAATCGTGCTTTGCTCGTGTCTATGTTTTTACCGAGAAGTATGTATTTCCATTTTGGAATTTAAATTGAATCATATAATGAATCACAATACCAAGAATACCTATAATGAACTTGTCTAAGTTCATATGTAAAACAATCGAGAACTCTAAACAACGAACGTGCGTAACCATAACTTATAACGAAAAATGAAATTTTGCTGTTGGCAGACCGAGTTGCTCCGCAACTCATTCTCTTGCGCCGCAAGAGAGTGTAGATCAGCAACTTGGGTTTTTCAAACTTTTGCAATTTCTCCTTGACGGGCCTAACTTATCCATTCCGGGTTTTTACTTGCCGAAAGGCCTTTTGAGTCCAGTAATAAGTCCCTAACACCCCTTGATTCATCCCCATTTTCATTTCACTTTCACACACACAAATCATCTCACTCTCTCTCATTTCTTTGAAGAACACACACACACATTCTTCCCCCTTTTCTTCTTGTGGCTGTAAATCCAGAATATAACCCACAATTATCATCACTAAAAATGACTAATTTCATAATGGAGAGCAAGGTTTGAGCATCCACTTGGAGGGTTACTTGGGTTATAACGTTTTCGGGTCGAAATCACCACCTCACATCAAGATCTTCATCACATCTAGCTTGATCTTCAAATCTTCATTTTCTTTGGGGTATATTAACTTGAACTTTCTGTATTTTATAAATTTTATTCATTGCATGTATCATCTAACTAAAGAAAATGATTTTTATAAGAGTTTGATGGTAAAATATGTATGAAAATCAAGTTTTTGTAAAAATATGTATGGATCTTGATTAAATGATGATAAAAGCTTTACAAAATGGTTATTTGAAAGTGTTTTTGAACATATTATGACTTGCATGTCCAAATCTACCATCAAAAGACGATTTACTAAACACGAAAAACGTTTTCGGTGGGAATCTGCCCAGGAGTTGCGCCGCAACTCTCCCTGTTGCGCCGCAACCTGGGGACAGACTGCCCACTTTCGTTTTGTTTCGCTATTAAACGTAACCGTAAGCTTGTATTCGTAAGAACTGGTATTAACGGATGGTGTATTGTGTTTTGGAGTTAGAAATCTCATCACCACACCATCAAAGGATTTTGTCTCGGGTTCTTAATTTGCTAAATTGCGGTTGCTATCGGTAAGAATTGACTTTCTTCCTAATTTTCTCATTTTTCATACGTTCGGTTTTAGCCTTGAAAAATGGTTAGGAATAAATATTAGACCAACACTTGGTATTATCGGATTTGGACAACTTTGGACTAAAAGACGTTAAAATGTGAATTTAACCATAAGTAATGTATTTAACTTATATTATATTATGTATTATGAGAAAGGTTTAAAAATGCAATCGTTGTTAAGCGGGAAAGTGTACAGAATTTGGACTAATAATCTACGATGCGGAAGCGCTGCCGAAATTCATTTCACGTCTTTTTTACGACATTAAAACACCTAAATACTCAAAAGTAACATATTATACAATAAATTTGTCTTTGGACTCAAAGACACCAACGCAATCAAAAATGTCATAATATTACTTAAAACGGACATTTTAAACCTCTTTGCGATACTTTTAACTTCGCCACAACATGTTGAACCTCATTTTAATTTAACGAAATGTCTTTATGACAAGTTTTATAAAATGGTTTTGAAAGGCATTTTGCTCTAAACATTTTGGTAAGAAAAGACTTTAAATTATTCAAAGTGCCAAATTGGACTTTTAAATTGATTTTGACTTTAATAAACCAACATAATGGACACTTGACTTTGATAAATCAACATCTTTGACCTTTGACTTTTGCAAAGTCAACATCCTTGGCATTTGACTTTTATAAGTCAACGTTGTTGACATTTGACTTATATAAGTCAACATTGTTGACATTTGACTTTTGTGAGTCAACTTCCTTAACGTTTGACTTTATGGAGTCAACATCTTTGACTTCGACCAAGTCAACATCATTTCCATTGATCTTGGTCGATTTCGATAAACTTCTAATCAATATTCCTTTCAACCAATATTCCTAGTAGTCGTTTCGACTCGGAAAATCATTCTTTTCAAATTGTCGTTATGACGTGAAATGTCGATACCCTTTCGGTCGGCCCTTTTTGGCACGAAACATCGTCATCCTAAATACGTCATCTCGATTAAACTGAGTTATCGTTGGAATATTCTAATACGCTTAATCTTAACCGACAAGGCTAAACCGGATCTAGACTTATAGAGTTACTGAGACTATATTGTTTATTGTTTTAAGGCACTTAGGCGGTGGAGTTGTGACTCTGTGTTGGTGTACCCGATATTTGTTTGCTGAAGCTTTATCAGTGAGTTATTCGTAGCCCTTATCTTAAATACTTTTGGGCTGTAAAGCGTACTTAATTTGTTTGTGTATATTAAACTGTCTGCATCAATGCGGAATATTTTTCTAAATTATCTTGTTTACCCAGTGAATTTGGTCTGCCTTAGTTTTAAGTGTTTAAGCCATGGTGGCTCCCCTCTAATACACTCGTTAAGCTTTTGCCCGTGGTTCATATGTATAGATCTGTATTGGGTTATGTACCTAACCCACATTCCTCTGTAGACTGTTGCTACGAGCGGATGTTATGACCGTAATATTAAACTGTAGGATTAAACTGGTTGCCTTTGGATTGACACACCTTAGGCTAGGGGATTAAACTGATTGGTTCAGGATCGAGATGTATGACTACTTAGGCATAGTACCTTTCACTAATGGATGAATACAAGATAGATGATTTTAAACTTACTGATTTACTGAAACTTGTCTATGGGTCACTTTTACTTTAAAATTGCGAATAATTCACCAACATGTTGTTGATGTCGTTTTAACACTTTGCAGGAAATTGAGGATTTCCGTTGATCATGCCATAGTTTGTTTTTGGATCGCTTGCTTTTGGGAAAGTTGAATTGAACTGTTATTTTAATTTCCATGACGATCCTTTTGTTGATTTCTTTTGGAAATGTATTCGTACTTGGCGTCTCATCGCCTTGACTTATTGATGTATTTTGTAACATTTGGCATGATCAATTTAAATTGATGTTTTGTTTATCGGTTATATTGTTGTAATCTTGACTTTGATATTATAACTGGAACATCCCGTGTTTCCGCTTCCTAGCGGGGTGTGACAGTTTGATTCCGATTCCGAGTCCGTTTCCGAGACACACACGTTTAAGGTTTAAGTAACGTAAGCCTACGTTAAAGAGTTTTGTGTGAGTTACATCGAGCTTAGCTTAAAGAGTTATGTCTACGTAACCACGTAACACATAAAGTTAGTTAAAGCAAGTAGCAAGTATAGCGTATCGAGGTTATAAGTTAGTGTTCTCGAACTGAGTTTTGACGGTTGTCACATTCTCCCCACGTTGAAAGAATTTCTTCCCGAAATTTCAACTTGTAGTATTCGTTGTGGGAGAAGTGACGAGAAGAGGATACTTAAGCATCATCCGATCCTATCGTTCCCAGGTATATTCGGGGCCTCGTTTTGCGTTCCAACGTACCCTTACTATAGGGATTTGACTGTGCCTTAGTTTCTTAGTTTCGCAATCTATAATCTCAATTGGCTCTTCGTCGAGTTGAAGTTTTTCGTCTAGTTGTACTTCTTCTAAAGGTGTGATAAGTGCTTCGTTCGATGAGTACTTTTTCAGTATCGACACATGAAAAGTGTTATGTATGTTGTCGTGCTCTTGTGGTAGTTCCCAACGACACGCAACTGGACCTACTCTTTCGAGTACCTCAAATGGTCCTACGTATCTGGGGTTAAGTTTCCTAGTGTTTTTTTTTTCGCGGCGTATTTCACCTTTCCAAGGTGACACCTTAAGAAGTACTTTTTTCATCGATTTGAAATTCTAAGTCTTTTCTACGCACATCAGCGTAAATCTTTTGACGAATTCTAGTAGTCTTAGTCGTTCCTTAATCGTTGTGATCTTATCGATTGTTTCTTACACTACATCCATGCTAATCAGTTGTCGATCTCCTGGTTCTAAACAACATAGTGCAGATCGGCATTTCCTTCCGTATAGAGCTTCAAAAGGCGCGCATTTGATGCTAGCATGATAGCTGTTGTTATAGGAGAACTCTATTAGAGGTAAGTGGTTATCCCAACTTCCTCCGAAGTCGATAACGCATGCTCTTAGCATGTCTTCTCGTGTTTGTATAGTACGCTCGCTTTGACCATCGGTCTGTGGATGGTAAGCCGTGCTTAAGTCCAATCGAGTGCCAAACGACTCTTGGAATGCCTTCCAGAATCTGGAAGTGAAGCGAGTATCTCTGTCTGAGATAATTGACGTGGGTATTCCGTGACGAGTCACTACCTCGTTGATGTATATCTGGACAAGCTTTTCCTCGTTAAAACTTCCCTTGATGGGAATAAAGTGTGCTGACTTCGTTAGTCGATCCACTATAACCCAGATCATGTCGTTACCCTTTGATGTTCGAGGTAAATTAGTGACGAAGTCCATTGTGATTTGTTCCCATTTCCACTCGGGAATTTCGGGTTGCTGTAGTAATCCAGATGGCTTTTGATATTCGGCCTTCACTTTCGCACAAGTGAGGCATTTCTCTACGTATAAAGCAACGTCTCTTTTCATTCCAGGCCACCAATAATGTTCCTTGAGGTCCCTATACCTCTTGCTTTACCCTGGATGAATGGAATATCGTGTTCGGTGTGCTTCATCCATAGTGGCTTTTCTCAATTCGTTAGTCGTAGGAATCCAGGCTCGATCCTTAAGATAATAGACATTGTCGCTTTTTCTTACAAAATCCTTGTCGTGTTTGTGCAAAGTTTCGACCTTTGTGTGATCTGCTTTCAAAGCCTCGTGCTGGGTACTTGCTATACGCGTCCTCAGATCGGGTTTAAGGTAGATTCCTAATGCACGTACTCGAGTCATCTGTTTCCTTTCCTTTCTGCTCAAGGCATCTGCTACGACATTCGCTTTGCCAGGGTGATACTTAATATCACATTCGTAGTCGCTAAGGAGTTCCAACCATCTCCTTTGCCTCATGTTGAGTAGCTTCTGATTTAGTTTGTGTTGCAGACTCCTATGGTCCGTGAATACCGTGCATTTGGTTCCGTAAAGATAATGTCTCCAGATTTATAGGGCAAAAACTATTGCTCCTAGTTCTAGGTCGTGAGTGGCGTAATTGACTTCGTGTTTCTTGAGTTGTCGATATGCATATGCTATAATTTTGTTTCGTTGCATCAATACACAACCTAATCCTAGGTTAGATGCGTCACAATATATTACGAAGTCTTCGTTTCCCTCAGGAAGAGTTAGAATTGGAGCTTTGCACAGTTTCGTTTTTAGAATATTGAAGGCTTGTTCTTGTGCATCACCCGAGTTGAACTTCTCGTTATTTTGCGGTAACTTTGTCAAGGGTTTGGCTATCTTAGAGAAATCTTGAATGAATCGCCGATAATATCCAGCCAGTCCTAAAAATTGGTGGATTTCTGTCGGACTTTTGAGAGTTTTCCAGTTCTTTATTGCTTCGGTTTTTGATGGATCATCGATTCGTGGAAGAGGATATCGGTTCTTAACGGTTAGTTTGTTCAACTCTCGATAGTCGATACACATGCGAAACGATCCATCCTTCTTCTTTACGAATAGAATCGGCGCTCCCCATGGCGATGAGCTTGGTCGGATAAATCCCTTATCCAATAATTCCTGAACTTGGTTGGATAATTCCTGCATCTCAGTCGGAGCTAGGCGATATGGCGTCCTTGCCACCGGTGTTGCTCCAGGAATTACCTCGATTCTAAACTCTACTTGCCTCTGGGGTGGTAGTCCAGGTAGTTCTTCGGGAAATACTTCCGGATAGTCTCTAACTATCGGTATATCCGTAAGGTCTGCTGCTTTCGTTCGGTTGTCTTTTATGTCTACTAACAATGAAAAGTAGCCCTTATTCAGGTATTGGCGCATTTACATCGCCGATATAGGTTTCGCAGTTTGTCCCGGCCTATCTCCTTGTACTATCAATTCCTTTCCATCTCCTAATGGCATCCGAATCGTCTTATCTAAGCAAAATATCTTCGCGTCTTGAATGGTCAACCAATCCATTTCTAATACTGCGTCGAAGCTGCAACTACTCGGGGGTCGTATCTCGCTTCCTCAGTTCCTATCACGAAGGCTCTACTTGTATGATGCTCGGGCCGCAAGATTTGCGCCAAGTTTTGAGTTAATGTTTAAGTTTACTTAATGGACTAGTAATAGTTCGGGCAAGTCACCGGGAAATACTTCCGGTACTCCCTTACTACTAATCGGTTTCCTTGGGCACCTTCTTGGTTAAATAGCAACGAGCTATTACCTCGGTTGTGAGTGTTTTTCGGGTATAAGGTTTAGCCTTTCCCTTTCCATGGCGCCTCGTGTGAATAAGGTGTTATTGTAGAACATATGTTTAGATGATTTCCTTGTAGAGACATGACTTCAACATGTTTGACAAATAACTATTCTGTGGTTCATCGTAATCATAAGAATGTGATCGTATCTTCGTGATGATCCTTCGTTTTAGGATATACTTTCAAAACCTACCTTGGTTTGAAGTTACCTTAGATTCGTATTCAAGTCTAGGAATCCACACTGACCGACGATTCCCTAGATAAGTTTGCGATATCCTTGCGATTTCGTAAATGCTAGCCCCTTAATCGAGTACAATCAATTATTGTACATTATTTTGCATGATAATAATGTCAATAAATGAATGTAAGGTATGAGATATACATGTTTATGATAGGGGCATATCATGTAATTAAGATTAGAATAAGTGCGCGACCGAAGTTTGCAACATTGTGTATACTAAAGCGAACGAATGAGAATAGTGATTTTCAAGACTCTTATGTGTAGCAATTCCACAATTAGCATCAAGTTGTCTGGTCTGCCCCATGTATTGTTTATTTGGTATGAAGTATGTCGAGTGATAGTTCGTGAATACGAGTGTCGTGATACATCGGCTTCTGGACCATCTCTGGAGATCCATAAACTTGTCGCATGAACCCGTCATGTCTTCCAGTGTCAATCCTAGTTATCGGATATCTTGGGCGCATCACTTAGTATGTCGATTTGCAACTGCACTCATGTCTTACGCGGGAATACTTCTCAGTTTCCATAAAAGACGTCGGGTAAGGATTAGTGGGATAAAGCGTATATGGTGTCGATAGTCGAGAAGGTGTCGTCTCTGTCGAGAGAACGGGTTATATAGTCGGCAAGGGACAGTATAAACTAGTCCAGATCCAAGTCGTTATACGGTAATGTAATAGTTTACGATGGTGTTAGCTCCACGCTCATGTACCTCAATAAGGTATCAGAAATGTATATCGAGTTCGTAGGAAGATGTGAGTCCTCAAGAGTATGCGTCGGGTATCTACCTCGTCGTCTGACACGATTGTATTCGTCCTTTCGTCGCATCATAGAAAGGTGAATGGGATCAAATTCCCACTAAATCTTATTGTTATCTTAGTATTAGTCTAAAGCACATAGCGTTTCGTTGTCTATCGTAGCTATCTCTTTCCCTCTCGACTTACCCTAAATCGGTAACGAGTTAGTTCGAAGATACGGCTCATGTTAGTATTAGTAATATGCTGAGCACATAAAGTATCTTAAGTATAGCACCTAGGTCTGCGTGGGTCTGACTTCAAGAATTTCCCCGGGAAGGTTCGTTTAGTGTTTACCAATCCCGTTCTGGCATAGTTTAGTCCAAATTATTCATAGGTGATCAGGCTACGAATAATTCAAGTTAAACAATGCCTTCACGTTTTGGTTAAATAAAATCTTTCGTTTAGAAGCTGGTTATAGTTTGATTTTTAAAAAAATCGGCATTCACTATAACCTTGCGCTCTGATACCAAGTCTGTCACACCCCGCTAAAGCGGAAACACAGGATGTGAAGAGCAATAGCATTCGATACACAAGTTTATAATTCCACACCAAGTTATATTAAAAGAAACATAACTTCAAAGGTTTACAAATGTTTAAAACAACGTTTACATATCCGAAATAAAAATAAGTGTTCACAGCCAAGCCACCCGGACCCTTTCCCATTCTTGAAGTCATCAACCAAAAGCATAAGCATCGTCTCCAAAGCTTACTCGTTTCCTGAAAATATGAGTCAAGTGTTAACTACGGGAGGCGTAGTTAGTGAGCTACAAGTTTAAGTAAAAGCATTCAAGTTTTCGACGCACATAAAAATGGCGTAAAGTATAGCATTCAAATAGTTGTCGCATAATCATGCGTAAAATATAGTATTCAAATAGTTGACGCATATCAATGCGTAAGAGTATAGTATTCAAAATGTTGACGCATAGCAATGCGTAAGTATAGTATTCGTGTTCGTAGGCATTGACCACATAGCGCGACTATGTGACAATCCTATGTATTGCCCAATGATCGTTGCTAAGCCTAAATCCTACCCATTTAGTATTTTGCACCATCGTTATAGGTCGTTGTGGTGAGGGTCTACTAACCCTAATAGCGCTATCCATATCTACTAACGGTCCTTTCCAAAGGGATTAATAGCAACTAATGTCCTTGGTAGTGCCGGGAATTTTCAATGGTTTCTCACGTCCATGTTGTACAAAGTCCGCAACATGACGATTGATTGTTTTAGTCATTGGAAAATATAGCTTTCGTGTCCTCGACATTTTTGGCAAAACCCTCAACAATGCCGGCAAAATAGTTATTCGTTTTAGTATTCAAAATATCAAAGCATTTCATAGTAGCATTCAAAATACATAAGTGTTTTCGTAATAGCATTGAGTATCAAATCGTTTTCATAAAAGTATTCAAGTATCAAAGCGTTTCGTAATAGTTTTCGAGTATCAAAGCGTTTCACAATAGTTTTCGAGTATCAAAGCGTTTCACAATAGTTTTCGAGTATCAAAGCGTTTCACAATAGTTTTCGAGTATCAAAGCGTTTCACAATAGTTTTCGAGTACCAAAGCGTTTCAAGGTTTGCTTCAGCTTAAATGTTGTCTAAGCCTAAGACTCGCATTTCACCCCAAAATGTAATAAAAGCGTTTAAAAAGTAGGGGTTTGTAACTCACTGTTTGCGAAGATCGTAGCATGCTCGGAATAGCTCGAAAGGTGCTCGGAATCACCGGAATCCTAATATGTGCCAAATTCTTGGGTAAGTATGATGTTATCAGTTAACTTTGTTATTCGTATATCGTATAATGTTTTACAAGTTGCAATGTTTTGATTTACCCTTGGTAACAGAAATTGTTATGTCCGAAAATCGTTCAAAATTGTTATTGTTACGTCTTGCCCAAAAGTGTCCAAAGTTAATGTTATTATTAATGTGATAGGTTATGTTTTAGCCGCTGAAGTGTTTTATAAAGTTCTAACGAAATTTGGGCAGCGCTTCAGCGCCATAATTTTTATGTCCAAAATAATAACACTTTCCCGCTTACAATACATATTTATATATTTAAACAAGTTCATTTATGTAATTTAAGTCCAATAAAATGTCTCAATTATAAGTATTTTACTAATCTCATTTCAGAAACATTAGTCTCGAAAAGTCAGAATGTGTACCCAAGTTTTAAACGGCAAAAACGACGATTTTCGGGAAGGACAGCAGCCCGGTGCACCGCACTGGGCAGGGGTGCGGCGCACTGCCTGCTGTCTTTCCCGTTTTTGTGTTTTTCTTGCAAAAATCGTTTATTCCAACCATAAATTTCGACATGCAATCGGTTTAGACTTCATAATATGTCATTTAAATAGTTTATACAAAATTTTTAACCACAAAATCAAAGATCTAAACCTTATTTAATACAAACCCGTTTTTGGATAAAAATGGTTATAAAACTTCATCAAAACTTGTTTTTATAGTTTAGATCATACATGCAATGAGTTATAATAGTAATATAAGTAAAAAGGAAGAATTTCTACCGAATGAAAGTGTTTAGATGATGGTCTAGGCGGATTTAGAGCTCCAAAAGTGTAGAAAACGTTTTGTAACCGAAATAGCTTTGTTCCCCTTGCTTCCTCTTGTTGTTAGAACGATTTTGATGGTTAAAATATGGGTTTATGTGGCTGTAACTTTCTGATTTTGGTGAAGTTATGGAGAGAAAATGAAGAGAAATGGGGAGAGAGTGTGTGTATGTGTGTTTTTGTGTGTGTTTGTTTTTAATGAAAATGAGAAAGAAAATAAAAGAAAATGATGGTATAGGGGGTCTAGGTTCTGCCAAAAACTCAGTAATAATGTGTAAAAATCGTGTTTGGTTGGTATTTAGTTTGTGCAAATCGAGACAAGAATAAAAACTTGAAAATTTTGGAGTTGCGCGTCCAGTGCGTCGCACTGGTCACCTGTGCGGCGCACCGGTCAGTTTTTCAGCATTTTTCGATTTTTCGCTTTTTACGTTTTGCTTCGTTGGACCTTTTCGTTAACTGAAAGTTCTTGATTATGATACGTTATGAACTTAGGAAAGTTCCTTAGTTGTTTTCTTGGTATATAGAATTCAATTCTTGGTTTGATTCCGATTTCGAGTCCGTTTCCGAGACACACACGTTTAAGGTTTAAGTAACGTAAGCCTACGTTAAAGAGTTTTGTGTGAGTTACATCGAGCTTAGCTTAAAGAGTTATGTCTACGTAACCACGTAACACATAAAGTTAGTTAAAGCAAGTAGAAAGTATAGCGTATCGAGGTTATAAGTTGGTGTTCTCGAACTGAGTTTTGACGGTTGTCACAATAGACAAAGAGCCTGGCAGACAAAAAGCCCGACGGGTAAAGGCCAGCCATTGGCTAGCAGATTCCACCCGCTCGGCTGCTGGTGATGCCCGACGGGATTTTAGCGTGAAGTTTTGGTCGCACGATAACGTCCGCGATGATAGCCATCCTGACACGATGGCCAACCTCACCTGGTAGCCTAGCCTTCCTGACAGCCATCTTGGCATGGTAACCTTTCTGGCATAATAGCGACATTGGCATAATAACCATTTTGGCATAATAGTCACCTTGACATAATAGCCATTCTGACATGATAACCATCTTGGCATGATATGCATACTCGCTACTAGCCATCTAGGCATAATAACCATCCTGACATACTAGCCATCTTCACTCTATGCCAGATTGACAAGTATTATTGGTAGGAAGCCACACAACCACAACAAATCGTTTTTTTCTCAACTAGTTTCAACAATAAAGTCGAGTCCTAATTCCACAGCTTTGTAGAACAGATAAGTTTAAGCTAAGTATGCAGGTAATGTGGGAGAATACCCTTGCTACAAGGTGCAACTGATAAAGTTTCCAATAATCATTGCACCATCAGCCTATAATGTCCTTTGGACAGGCTCGCCGCCTCAACAAATTGAAACAATTCCATCAATGGCATGGTCAGATTCTCTACCCCAACTGGATTAGCCAGAGTCAGGGACAAGATGCCATGGCCATAATATCAATATAGGTCTAAAAGTATCATAGACACACTCCATATCTACTATTTTCATGGACACAATTTAAATCTAAAAGTGTCATGGATACAATCCAAAACTAAAAGTGTCATGACCAAAAGTCAGATCTAAAAAGTGTCATGGACCAGAACATGCACATATGTAATTCTAGTCAAAATAAAAATCCAACATAGCGCTATTACTACATACATTAGTGAGGAAACATCAAGAACAACCAAAATACATTTCTTAAAACTCTAAGTTATATAAGCGAGTGACAAGACACTCACTGTGAGACAAGTAAAAAAGTCAATTCCATTATGGACACCTACCTACTCACAGTCCGAATCCGCGAGCCAGCCAGCCTGACAGGCAAGGTGATATCGCATATTTATACGTTTATTTATATGCGATATTCGGTCATTTTTCATATTAAACATGATGGATAGGATATGATTGTGCATTTAATCGTGTGGAAAAGTGTTTTTGTCCATTTTATAGGTTTATGTGAATGGAAAGTGGAAATGGCGGAAGAAATGAGCTTAAAAGACGAAAAAAATAGTGATTTCTGACGAAGAGAACGTTGCAGTACCACCTCCACCGTTTTGATCATAACTTCTTCATACGATATCCGATTTAGGTGATTCAAATTGGAGAAGAAAGAAGAAAGAGAGAGTTACAAAACCAAAAATTAGAATATGGGAAAAAAGTGTCACGGTGCGACGCACTGGAGGAGGGGTGCGACGCACTCACGGTATTTTCAGCAATTGGAAAAGTGTTGCACCGTGACACTTTTTTCCCATATTCTAATTTTTGGTTTTGTAGCTCTCTCTTTCTTATTTCTTCTCCAAGAAGAAAGAAGAAAGAGAGAGCTACAAAACAAAAAATTAGAATATGGGAAAAAAGTGTCACGGTGCGACGCACTGGAGGAGGGGTGCGACGCACTCACGGTATTTTCAGCAATTGGAAAAGTGTCGCACCGTGACACTTTTTTCACATATTCTAATTTTTGGTTTTGTAGCTCTCTCTTTCTTCTTTCTTCTCCAATTTGAATCACCTAAATCGGATATCTTATGAAGAAGTTATGATCAAAACGGTGGAGGTGGTACGTCAACGTTCTCTTCGTCATAAATCACTATTTTTTCGTCTTTTAAGCTCATTTATTCCGCCATTTCCACTTCCCATTCACATAAACCTATAAAATGGACAGAAACACTTTTCCACACGATTAAATGCACAATCATATCCTATCCATCATGTTTAATATGAAAAATGACCGAATATCGCATATAAATAAACGTATAAATATGCGATATCAAATCCCCCCAAACTTAACCTTTTGCTTGCCCTCAAGAAAAAACTGTGTTAAAACAAATTATCAAAGCCAAATTAAAATGCATAACCAAAGATCTCACGAATTTTATGGGAAGTAAATCACACAAACTCTCAAACTAAACTAAAAGGTGTGTAACGTGTTCTGTAGAATCGCTCAACTGCTCAGTCATGGTGAATATTCTATCATAGGCTTGATAAAGAATCAAATCTCCACCACTAGAGTCTAGGTACAACTAAACGGAGACTTTTATTCGGGTTGTAATATACAGGTAAAGGCATTTGAATAATATATAATGGAGTATAAAAAAGGTAATAATAACATGTATACAAAAACTAGATTAAATCCGAACTCATAAACTCTTTAACGAACCGAATTGCTCAATTTTCTCAAACATTACTTTTTTTCTCCGAATGTACAAATATCGTATATAATACAAGACTCAATATACACTATTTCTTTTAATTCTACAAACTAATTTTTTTTCGCTTTTCTGTTTTTTCGATTTTTTTACTTTTTCTTCGATTCACTTTTTTTTTTTCAGCCTAGTACATGTCTTACAATAATATTTCTCGTGGTAAGATCACATGCTCAAAAGGCTATTTTCTCTTTTTTCACTTTATTCCAAATACAAAATAATACAAAGGCAATAATAATACTTTTTTTTTTCATGCCTTATTAACTTCTAAACATCACTCTATACACAATAGCAATCGTAATTTAAGTTCGGATCTAATCTACAAATGAAACGAAAATAGGCGAGTGTACAAAATATATAGTAGTGTTTAGAAACGAAACGGGTTAGGCGCAAAATGGTTTACTAGAGTTTCTAACACTAAAAGTAAGTGTTACAAGGGTTAGGCGGAAAATATATAAAAGAAACGAAAATGGCTAATCAAATGGGTTAATCCTAATTGCCCCTATCATTGTACCAAATCACACTAAGTCATCAACCATCAGCACACTCAAAGAAACGAAAAAGTAGCATTAAAAATGAATGTTTTCAAAGGCTCAAAAATCTCACTATTTTCTCGAGTAGGGTATCAAATACTTCTGGTTATGCTTAAAGTTTAAGGTATTACCGACTAGACACGTTATATTTTCTTTTGATTTTTTATATTTTTTGATTTTTTTTTTTCTGTTTTTTTTTTTTTTTTTTTTTTTTTTTGTTTTAACTCAAAAATGTACAAATTAACACCAACCTAACACGATGGAAACTAAGCTAAAGGTCGAAAAATATAATTAAGAAATTTCCCGATGACCCCTCAAAACTTAAGTAACACATTGCCCCTAATGTGTTAACGACTCAAACCTAAGGGAAATTACAAAAATAAAATCTAAAAAGAAAAATAATAAAAATAAAAAGAGAAAGGAAGAAAATAAAACCCGGGTTGCCTCCCGATAAGCGCTAATTTTTTCGATCGAGTCGTTAGCTTGACTCGATATGCTCCAACTTATGCATGTATGTAAAGGTCGAGATTTCTCTCGCCTTTCTTTCCCACGTGCTTTCCATCATCCACGAATTGCTCACTCGTCTCATAACCGTCATGGTCGCCAAAATTCAATGCTTCCTCCCTCACATCGAACATCTTGTTTCGCTTCACCCAAGCGTCATGCCACTCTCGAGCCTCAGTAATCAGTAATAAAACATCTCCAATTTCCCAAACATCGTCACATTTTCTTGCATGGAATTTCGTCTTCTTAAATTCCTCCCATGCTGTATCATCTCCGATATCCTCAAATTCCTGCAAAATATTCTCTTTTTCTCGACAAGTTAAAGAAAATAAATCAAAAGGGTCGTGAGAAATACCGTGACAGTTTTCTTCCAACAATAAAGACGCTCCTGGATTATTTATTAAATATTCAAGTTCAA
Organism: Senecio squalidus; assembly: GCA_910822075.1. Classification (NCBI taxonomy): domain Eukaryota; kingdom Viridiplantae; phylum Streptophyta; class Magnoliopsida; order Asterales; family Asteraceae; genus Senecio; species Senecio squalidus. The sequence goes on from CAJVGC010000508.1 coordinate 35,654,248, forward strand.
GTAAAACAAAATCCGGATCAGATGTCTCATGCTTCATGTATGGATTAAACTTTTTAAATTCCGCTAGCTCCTTTTCCAAGATCGAATCATAATCTTCGAACTTTTCCTCAAATGGACTTCTTTCCTCCAATAACGTTGCCCCCGGATTATTTATCAAATATTCAATCACTAATAAATCTAAATCCGGGTCGGATTTTTCAAATGTCATGCTCGAACAAGTCTTTTCAAACGCTTCAAGTTCTTTTTGCAATATAAGATCAAAATCCTCATCAATTGGAAATTCATCGCTTGTTTCCTCACTTGCCATTATCTTTTTCTCCTTCTCAACTGCAACTTCCGCTACAAGCTTTTCCTTCACATCTAGGTCAGACATATCATCAATAACATCAATACGAAAACAAGTGTCATCGGTAAAGTATGAATGTTTCTTTGGTCTATCCAACTTAATTATCATTCTTTCATCCCCAACCCCCAATGAAATTTGTCTATCTTTCACATGAATTATAGCATCTGCAGTATGTAAGAATGGTCGACCTAGAATTAAGGGAACTTTGCTATCCTCTTCCATTTCTAAAATTACAAAATCAGCAGGAAAATTAAACTTGCCTACTTGAACCAACATATTTTCTGCAATTCCTACGGGATATTGGAACGAACGATCCGCTAATCTAATGCCCATTTTAGTTGGTTTTAACACCCCTAAAGCTAATTTAGCATACAAAGAATATGGCATCAAATTAATACTAGCTCCTAAATCTGCTAACGCATTACACCAATATGTTTTACTAAAACCACAAGTAATTAAGAAGCTCCCTGGATAGTTCAACTTCGGTGGAATTTGGTTCTTAACAATTTCCGAACATTCCACATTCAAGAAAGCGGCTTGCTCCTCCGATTTCCCTTTTTCCGTCATAAGCTCCTTGATAAACTTTGAGTAATTAGGCATCCCTGCAATCAAATCAAAAAGAGGAACATTAATATGGACTGATTTAATCATATCACAAAATTTACCATATTGCTCCTTCATCTTTTCCTTCCTCAAACGTTGAGGATATGGAATCCTCGGTTTGTACGCCTTGAGTGGCACTTCCTCTACTGGTTCTGGTGTTTTTGCTTTAGATGGAACATTTGGTGCCTCGTCCTCGTCATCCTCGCTTTCGAAATCGTCAACAACTGGTTCAGTAGAGAGGGGTGTCGTCCCTGTAGGGGGGAACGACGCACCGAGGTGGTTTTCCAAGGTAGGGCGTCGTTCTAATGTACTGTGCGGCGCCCTATCTGACAGCTTTTCCGAAAAATTCCCGTTGTCTCCCCCAAACTTATTTTGTGACCGTGTCATGATTGCGTTCACGTGTTCTTCTCTCATTCCAGGAGGTTGATACTTCGGTCCCTAATTCTGTTGAACATTTTGTGGTCTCGGGTTCGGTTGCGTGTTGCTCGGTAACTGGCCCGGTGGCCTGTTCGAAAACCGATCGTTCATGCAATCGAACCTTCTCTCCAAGTCTTGCATTGCTTCCTGCTGATTTCTCTGCCCTTGCTCGATGTGGTCATTTAATACTTTCAAATGATTACTAAACGCGTCATTCTTCGTAGTTTGGGTGTGAATGAACAATTTCATTAGATCCTTCAAGCTTTGATCTTCGTCCTCGTTCTTCGGTGGATCGTATCTTTGTCGTGGTGGGGATCGCATAATGTTTCTTTGCCATCCGTTGTCTCGATTTTCACCCCGGTTGTAGTTACGTTCGCGGTTTTGCCAATTCGTTCCCCAATTAGGATAGCCATAATTTGCGTAATTGGCATCCTCCACTCGACAATCGCTCGCATAATGCGGTCCTCCGCATACTTCACACCCATTCTTGACCACGTGCATGTCTTTCTCGATCCTCCCAATGCGTTTATCAATCATTGATGCCATAGACTTTACTTCTTTCATGAGTGAAGAAAGTTCATATTCATTCTCCACTTGAGCACCATGTCCTCTTTGTCTTCGACCTCTACTATCATCTCTATACTCCCTTGATAAGCTTATGACTAACTTATCCTCCATTAAGTTGTATGCTTCGTTAGTGGTCTTGTACATAAAATCTCCCCCACCGGCTAGATCCAACTCGTTCTGTGACTCCTTGGTTAACCCGTAAAAGAAAATCTCAATTATGTTGTCCTTGCCCAATCCATGACCATAGAAACTCCTCAACATCTCCTTTAATCTAGCCCACGCCTCAGTATACGTTTCTCCATCTTCCTGTCGAAATCCTCTAATGTCTCGAAGTAATTTCCTACCCAAGGCGGGTGGGAAAAATCTTTTGATGAAGGATTCTCGCATTTGTTCCCATGTTGTAATTGTGTTTTCTTCGAGTTCTTCCAACCAAACCTTCGCATCTCCGGTGAGAGACGAAGGGAACAACCTCAGCTTGACACTATTGCTTTTTCCTTCTCCATACTTGAACATCTCGCATAGCTCGTTGAATTTTGCTACATGCTTATGTGGATCTGCATGGTATCGTCCATCGAAAGTGTTGTCTTGGATCAATTTGAGATGATGACCCTTGACAACGAAATCTTCACCCAAGTCCGGGGTGGTAATAGTTGAACCTCGAGTGGCTGGTACTGGAACGGCTGCAGCCCGTCGGTGCATAGGTACGTCCAATGGATCCATACCCGCTTGTGGTTCCGGTTTGTCTTCAACAATCAACTCTTCAACCTCAGACTCTGTATGACTTCCTCCTCCTTCTAAAGATGAATTATCTTCAAATTTGACGGGTGAGAAAGGTCCAAACCCTGGTGGCGTTGGAATTAATGTGTTTCCTTTCTTCTTGCCAAGTTTCTTTGATACTTCTGGATTCGATCTAGGACTTAGGAGTCGTAATCCCGAAGACCTTGTGTTCATCAACTACCTGAATACCTGCAAAGACAAAGACAAGAAAACCCGTAAAACGCACATGTATAATAACAATTAAAAGTAACTTCCAAGTAAATAAATACTCAAAAGGGTCGTATAACAAATTCGAAACAAAAACTAAAAATCAGTCCCCGGCAGCGGCGCCAAAAACTTGATGTGTAAAATCTAGTCTATTAAACTCGACCTACTATTTCACTTAATTACACACTATAGGTAGTGGACCTATTCGTATATAATATAACTTCAAGTAAGTAAAGGTTCGTTCGCAGGGACTAAATAGTTTTTATATTTCGAATTAATAATACTAGTTGTTTTGGGGGTTTGTGACCGAGTTGTCACTTTGCTTAAACTAAATTATGCTAATTATAACGTGAAAACGTTGATCGAAGAATTGAATTTGTTTTAAAAATCAGTTGATGGAAAAGACACTTGTTTGGTAGTCAACTAATGATCCGATTTAATTAATGTTGTTGAATGTTTTCTACTGGAAGAGGGGTGCAACGCACTCACGGTATTTTCAGCAATTGGAATTTGACTCGAACTCGGTTTTCTCTTGATTTATCTCTATAAATACCAACCCAAACGACCAGGTTTCATCATCAATCATTCCACCACATATCTGGAGCTGGAAATCTCGGTTTGGAAGCTTAGAGATCAAGGAAAAGAGTTAGAGTTGGAGTACGATTACAATTCGGCCACGAAGACGATTCTCGACTTTCCTAGTTTGTTTCTTATTCTTTTATTCCAGATTTTCAGTATGTTTTCTACTACCTTATTTGTTGTTTTGAACTATAATATGAGTAGCTAAACTTAATTACGCTTGTTTGGTTAGGAGACTTTTGATATGGTTTGATTTATGTTATTTGAATGACTTTCTTGATGTTGCATGTTTAATCGTTAATCCGTATTTACTTTAATCTTAATATTGCTTTGGTTTTTATACTCTTTTGTTTAATTGAATGTCTAGGTATTCGAGAGGAATCTAGAACTAGGTTAAACAATTGAAAAGAAACAATCAATCGGTCTATAATTGATTAGAACTTTAGTAATTAGATTAAAACGAGTACGCTAGTTTATAATTACAAGAGATTGGATTAGAAAACTAGATAAACTATTCAAAAGGAAGTTTAATAGATTAAATCATCTACATCGGCTTAATTCTTAAAGCTTAATTATTTAGGACTAATATTGTATTCGAGAGGAACGGTATAGTTTGAGATAATTAAAGTTAACTAGGTATTCGAAAGGAACTTACTCATACATTAGAAAAGTTAATAAAAAACATTCAACAACATTAATTAAATCGGATCATTAGTTGACTACCAAACAAGTGTCTTTTCCATCAACTGATTTTTAAAACAAATTCAATTCTTCGATCAACGTTTTCACGTTATAATTAGCATAATTTAGTTTAAGCAAAGTGACAACTCGGTCACAAACCCCCAAAACAACTAGTATTATTAATTCGAAATATAAAAACTATTTAGTCCCTGCGAACGAACCTTTACTTACTTGAAGTTATATTATATACGAATAGGTCCACTGCCTATAGTGTGTAATTAAGTGAAATAGTAGGTCGAGTTTAATAGACTAGATTTTACACATCACAAGGCCAAAGCCAAGCCTAGCCAATATGGAAACAACATGGAAAGACCCTTGTAGGGTACTTAAACGACAATTTCAAAAGAAACCAGCCATCGAAACTCCCTTACCCTTTACCAAAAAAAAAAAATTGGATATTTTTTGGCCGCCGGCTTGATATTTTTTGGCCGTCAGATTGATATTTTTTTTACTCGGTCGCCTTGATATTTTTGGCCGCCAGATTGATATTTTTTGCCCTGCAGGCTTAACATATTTACATCCCGCATACCTTGATATTTTCTAAGAGGACTTGATATTTAACCGGCATAATTGATATTCGGTAGGCGAACCTAGGTATTCGGCCAAGTTTGACAGCATGCCATATCTTGATTTTCGTTCACACAAAACCATGGAATGCCATAAGACTGAATAAAATATTATGCGCGGTAGAACATTGGTTTGATCATATATCCCAATATTATCATATGAAGCAATACCTTCTATTACAAAGTTATATAAAATTGCGCATGCACTTTGCTTGCCTAAATCATATGCCAAAACAATATAAACACATAAGGCAATACATGGATATTTTAGTCCAAGCGATAAACATGCATCATCCGGTTCAGCACCCCGAACTATGTTTGGGAGAAAATTTGCAAAGGCACCTTTAGAAATTTTAAGTCTACGCCAAACATGCAAACATATATATATATATATATATATATATATATATATATATATATATATATATATATATATATTGTTGGGAAAATCAACGATTTAACCTAAGTTAATAAATCTGTTAATTAAAGTCTTAGTCTGAGTGATATGAGTCTGAGTGACTGAGTCTGAGTGACTGAAGCTGACTACTCAGACTTATAGCGAGACGTAGGGCAGTAATTTAGGTATGTTAGTTAGATAAAATCTTCTATCCTTTTAGAAGATTGTCTAAGATTCATACTTATCAAGCTCACTATTATTGTGTATAAATAGTGAGCTTGAACTTTGTAATCGAGACACCTTTTGAAGCAATATAACTGTGTGTTATACTTATTCTTTGTTATTATAATTCCGCGATAATAAGCAAGAAACTGAGTAATCAATCGATTAATAATAATTAACGTCAAAATACTTATTTGTGATTGATTAGCCATTGTTTGAGATCTTATTGAGACCTATCAATTGGTATCAGAGCAAATAAGATTTAAATTTTAATAAATTTATAAATCTTAAACGATCAATACTTAAAATCTCAAAACAATGTCATCTTCTTCAAACTCGCCTGCAATGGCTGGTAAAGGAATTCCTGTTTTCAATGGTCACAATTTTGCCCATTGGAAGCTTAAAGCTGAGTGGCATCTCTCAGGAATTCATGAAAAAATGATAAGAACAATAACTGAAGGACCCATAATTCCTGGAAAGCACATCGATGAAGTAAAGGAAGGTGATAAAGTAGTTCAACGTGCTAGATGGGTTCAAACCACCAAATCTCAATGGACAGATCAAGACAAGCTGTTGTACAATCTTGATCCTAAAGCTAGAAGCATTCTAGGAAATGCAGTGTCTGAACAAATCTTTTCAAAAATAGCTGGATGCAAAACCGCAAAAGAACTATGGGACACGTTAATTGTGTCCTATGAAGGTGTTCCAGTGGTGAAAGAGCAACGATTAAACAGTCTCATTAGAAATTATGAAAATTTCTATATGAAAGAAAAGGAGACTTTGGCTGATGTTCACACACGTTTTCAAATTATGCTGAATGATATGTCAGCTCTAGGAGTGACAAAGGAAGATGATGAAATCTGTAAGAAATTTGTTGACATCTTACCTGACAAATTTGAATATGTTATTACATCTCTTGTAGTTTCCGAGAAGCTGTCCACCTACAAGCTGCCAGGACTCTTTGGTTTATTGTTAAATTTTGAAGAATCTCAAGAAAGGAAAAAGATTAACGATAGACGAACTGCAAGGGATCCTGAAGCTGCATTAGTTGCAACGAGTAGAAGGAATAAAGAAATTTATTCTAAAGCTGACTCATCTGAATCTGAGTCTCACTCAAACTCAGAATCAGATAATGAAACTGAGGTCAAGAAATTGAAAATTCAGCTTGCTCTACTAACAATGAAGCTTGAACAGAAGACATGCTACAAAGGAAAGAAACCTTTTGATCTGAAAAAGGTGAAATGCTTTAAATGCAACGAATATGGTCACATGGCGGCTGACTGTAAAGTAAAGAATGCTCAGACTGAACATATGGACGAAGTTTCTGAGAGGGCCTAAAGATATCGACAGAAGTATCTTAAATACAAGAAAGGCAACAGTTCAAACACACAGAAGCCTCAAACTGAGCAAAAGGCATTCTTTGCTGAAGAATGGCTAGATGAGGAACTATCATCTGATGAAGATGAAGAAGTGGGGGACAAATGTTTGATGGCACTTACAGAAGAAGTGACTGAAGCTGAGAAATCTGCATCTCAGTTTGAAAAGGATCTGAAGGAAGCTGAGAGACTGATTGTAACTCAGACTGGAACAAGTCAAAGTTGTATAAGGTACACAATTTCAACTCTTACACAAATGAACAAAAACTTCAAATGTTTGAGTGTATTTTTGTTGACTTAACCACCACCTTAGAAGAACAAGCTGAACTCAAACAAAAATTCAAAGATCTTGAAAATAATTTGAAAATTAAAGATGATAAAATAGTTGAACTAGAAAGCTATAAAGTACTTTTAAATGCTCAGACTGAAGCTTATAGTGATCTTGCAAAAGAAAATCATAAACTTAGAGAAGAAACTGAGCATTATAAAAGAATTTGCAAATAATGGTGCATATCATCCTTAAAAAATGAAGATTGTTTGAGCAGACGGGTACCCAAACAAGTTCAAGCAGTGTTGGGGGAGGGATTCAGTTTGAAGAAGTATATGACTGAAGAAGAAGAAGAAGCTGAAAAAGCTGAAAGAGAAAAAATTATTTTTAAACCAGAAATTCTTCCAAACACTTTCACTTACTTGAAAGGAGAAAAAACAATGATGTCAAATGCTTTTGTAAAACCTGTAATTTCGAAAGTTTTTATAAAAGTGATTCTTCATCTTCTTCTCAGTCCGATTGTGTTAATTTGTCTGAAACTGAACAAAATGTGCAAGCTGAAAAAGCTTCTGTGCATCTAACTAATAGATTGCCCAAGGCTGCGATTAAATCCAAGATTCAAAACCCAGTCAGTCCCAAGAATCTGAATAAAAGTCATGAAACAAAAACTATTGATAAACTGGGAAATCAATTGTTGGAACTGACCAATATAGTCAAAACTCTAGTCAGGAACAAATCACCAAATCAAGTCAGGCCCAAAACTCCTCCTAAGAGAATTTGCTACAATTGTGGTGAAAAAGGGCATGAAGCTGTGTTTTGTAAACAACTGACCCAGTCTAGACCACAGAAAAATAATTTTCAAAAGTCAGTGTCACCAAAACATTGGTTAGTCTCACATAAGTTAGTTTCATCAAAGTCCAGGTCAGTTTCATCAAAGTCAGTTTCACCTCAAAAGCAAAGAAACAGCTCTCCATCAAAGACAACATCTGTGCAACCCATTAAAACTAAGTCAGTTCCATTTCGAGTCAGTCTCAAGGACACCCCATGTAAATATTGTGGTGTTATAGGTCACTATTCTGTTAACTGCATGAAGGAAATAAACAAATGGAACTATACCAGTCACAAAACTGACTGCAAGATTGAACCTGAACTTAAACCTGCTCCAATTCATGGATCCACTCTAAAGTGGGTACCCAAAAGGAACTAACATCTTCTATTTTCATGTGCAAGACTCTACAAAATGGTATCTAGATAGTGGAGCGTCAAGACACATGACTGGAATGAAGTCTTTTCTACAAGACTATAAAGAAGAAGATGGGCCTCAAGTGAGATATGGTGACAACGGGGTATCAATGACACGTGGATATGGGAAGATTCATGCTGGAGCTGTCACTTTTAAGAGAGTTGCGTATGTGGAAGGATTACAACATAACTTACTCAGTGTGAGTCAAATAACTGATGAGGATCATGAAGTCAGATTCAGGAAACAAGCTGGAATAATCTACAGTGCCAAAGGAAAACCATTACTACTCGCGAAGAGGGAAAGAGATGTATTCTGTCTGGATCTGAGTACGGCAAATGATGAAGCTGAGACATGCTTGTTCACAGAAACCAAAGAAGAAATCAACTGGCTGTGGCATAGAAGGTTGTCTCATCTAAACTTCAAAAATATAAATGCTCTGTCAAAGAGTAAATTGGTTAGAGGTCTCCCCGAACTGACCTACACCAAAGACAAAGTTTGTTCAGCCTGTGTACTTGGAAAGCAAACAAAGACTCAATTTCCATCCAAAATGTTGCATTCAATTGATGAACCATTATTTATGCTACATATGGATTTATTTGGTCCAATTGGAATTGAGAGTAAAGGGGGAAAGAAATACACCCTTGTAATCGTTGATGAATTTACTCGATTCACTTGGGTTATATTTCTCAGGGCTAAAAGTGATGCAGCTGAAGAGATCATCAGTCTAATCAAAAGAGAACAGCGCCAGAAAAACACTCTTGTTCGTCAAATGAGAAGTGATCATGGAACTGAGTTCAAAAATTCAGTTTTAATAGACTTCTGTGATCAATTAAGCACAGTTCAAAACTTTGCATCAGTTCGAACTCCTCAACAAAATGGAGTTGCAGAGAGAAGAAACAGAACTTTAATTGAAGCTGCTAGAACAATGTTGTGCTATGGAAATATGAAGATCAAATTCTGGGCTGAAGCTGTGAACACTTCTTGCTTCACTCAAAATCGGTCCATTGTCGTAAAGAGACATGGAAAGGCAGCTTATGAATTGTATCATAACAAGGTCCCTTCTATTCATTATTTCCATATCTTTGGAAGTAGATGTTATATCCTAAATCAAAGGGACTTGTTATGTAAGATGTACCCTAAAGCTGATGAATGACTGTTCGTTGGATACTCAAGCATAGCCAAGGCATTCAGAGTCTACAATGAAAGAAGAAAAGTGGTAGAGGAAAGCATTAATGTCACTTTTGATGACACCACTCAGTCTGACAAAGATGAATCCTCATCACAGACTGATATTGCTACAATCAATCAACTTTGTGATGAATTACTTGTAACTACATTTGAAGCTAACTCTCGGACTGAAGATCAGATTGCTGAAAACACTCACATAAACCAAGGATCTGAGAGTGAACCAGATGAATCCTCTCTCCAGAGTGTTCCAGAAATTGAAAATACAGAGTCAAATGAAACTGGCGACACTCAGCCTGACATCCCTCAGTCTGACCAAACTCAGCTCCAAGTTACTCAGACTGACAATACTCAGCCTCAAGCAGACGAAGTCACTGAGACTGTTTCTGGCAACATCAAAACTGTCAGAGGGCACCCTATCTCGTCAGTCATTGCTTCATTAACTGAAGGTGTCACAACAAGACGAAAGAATGCTACAGCAAATATTTGTTTCTACACTAATTTCTTGAGTCTGATGGAACCAAAGAAGGTTGAGGAAGCTCTATTAGATGAAGACTGGGTTGATGGCATGCAAGAGGAGCTTGGAGAATTCATCAGAAACAATGTCTGGAAAAAGGTCCCACGTCCCTTGTACAAGACCATCATTGGACTGAAATGGATCTTTCGCAATAAATTTGAGAAAGATGGGGTGGTGATCAGAAATAAAGCACGACTAGTTGCTCAAGGCTACAAACAAGAAGAGGGCATTGATTATGATGAAACATTTGCTCCAGTGGCCAGAATAGAACCAATTCGTCTATTCTTAGCATATGCAGCGTTTAAAGATTTCTTGGTGTATCAAATGGATGTGAAGAGTGCATTTCTGAATGGGGATCTGCAGGAGAAAGTCTATGTCAAGCAGCCTCCAGGTTTTGTTGATCCAAACTTTCCTGATCATGTTTATAAATTAAACAAAGCTTTATATGGTCTCAAACAAGCTCCTAGAGCTTGGTATGATACCCTGTCTGACTTTCTTCTTAAAAATGATTTTAAAATAGGGTCCATTGATAAACATTGTTCATCCAAAAGGAAAATGGTCATGTCATTTTGGTTCAAATTTATGTTGATGACATCATATTTGGATCCACAAATGAAAAGTTGTGTACTTGGTTTTCAAAACTCATGTGTAGTGAATCTCGAATGAGCATGATGGGAGAGCTTACATTTTTCCTTGGTCTACAAGTGGAACAAAAGAAAGATGGTATTTTCATAAACCAAAGTAAATATGTTCATGATTTAGTCAAGAAATTTGGTTTTGAAACAAGTTCTGAAATGAAAACACCAATGAGCATTTCTGACAAATTGCATAAAGACTCCTCTGGCAAGTCAGTCTGTCAAGCCACTTATAGAGGAATGATTGGTTCTTTACTCTATTTAACTGCCAGTGGACCTGATATCATGTTTTCTACTTGTCTATGTGCACGATATCAAGCTCACCCAAAGGAATCTCATCTTAAAGCTGTCAAAAGAATATTTAGATATCTTAAGGGTACACCAAACCTTGGTTTATGGTACCCTAAAGATTCTGGTTTTGAACTAATTTGCTACACAGATGCAGATTATGTAGGATGTAAACTTGACAGGAAAAGCACTTTTGGAGGATGTCAGCTTCTGGGAGGAAAACTGGTCAGCTGGTCCAGTAAGAAACAAAACTCAGTTGCAACTTCCACTGCTGAAGCTGAGTATGTAGCAGCAGGGAGTTGTTGTGCACAATTGTTGTGGATGCAACACCAATTGGCTGATCTTGAAATCCAGATTCAAAACACTCTAATCATGTGTGATAACAAGAGTGCCATTCAAATCACTGAGAATCCGGTTTTCCACTCCAGGACCAAACACATTGAAATTCGACATCACTTCATTCGAGACTGTGTGGAGAAAGAAAAGGTCAGACTGGAGTTCGTGGCTACAAATGGTCAATTGGCAGACATATTCACGAAGCCTCTGAGTGAGGACAGGTTTTTCTATCTCTTAGGAGAACTAGGAATGTTAAATCCTTAATCTGTCAAAAACATAAATCTCAGGCTGACCTGTTAGTCAGCTTGTGAATTTTCAGTCTGACCCAAAAGTCAGCTCCAGATATTTCAGTCTGACCAAGTGTACAGACTGAATGTATTTTTAGTACATATCTTTTGACATATATTTTTTTTTATATATCTTTTCCTTTTAAATTTTTTTAGATTTTGTTTCTCTTATTATTTTTTTAATTTTCCTTTATTTCTTTTATTTCTTTATTTAGCGTAAGTTGTAGAGTCAAGGGTCATAGGTGTAACTTGAATTTATTTACATGGACTAAATTTAAACTTTCCACATTTAGTTCCTTAATTTTAGCTCGTTTAGTTTAAAAGCAACTGAATTTCAAATTGTAACCTAATTTTGTTTTCTCACTAATCTTCTGTTTGATTTTCTCTCTCTAATGGCGAATGCAAATATGATTCTTCATGTCACATCGCGTATGATTCCAGGTGCAGATTTTCAAAATCGTGTTCAGATCAAAGATAACAACAGAGTGGCTACTGCTGACATTCCCGCCAATCGTCAAAACAGGGGTTTTGAGCAGCTTATTCAGTATATGAAGGCACATCCCCTCTACAGCGCCTTCTTTTGTGCAAACACAATGTGTCCCCCGGTGCTTTGTGAATGGTGGTATGCCTGCACCGTCAACGCTTACAAGACCGCCCTCACTGGGACATATAATGATGGGTTCGAGACAATCACCATTTCTGAAGAAACAATCCGTGCAGCACTCTGACTTCCCACCCTTGCTGAGGCAGGAGAAGGTGGTTTTCAGGCAAGAAGGACCGAACAGCAAGCTCGAGCTGAGTCCTTCCCTCTCATTGGTCAGCCTGAAATACAAGGGGTCATACAATACAAATTTTTCACTGGAAAATGGAAGTTCTTATTTTCAATGATTACAAGGTGCTTGGGGGGTAAATCGGGAAGTTTGGATCAGATGAACGAGTTTGAAACTCATATGTTTCATGCCATGGTAACGGGTAGAAGAATCTCTTTCTCACAACTATATTTCGATGATATTCTCTCCCTTGCCCTTAAACCAAAACGAGCGAATGATGTTCCCTTCATTCGAGTCCTTTCATTGTGCTTTGAGGAAGCCCTGGGAAAAGAAACTTATGATCAGCTGGATCAAATATTTTACACTTGTGAACTCCCCAGACTGACTCCTAAAATTTTTACCTATATTCAAATCACTGAGGATGAGGCAGCATTAACACCTGTAATGCTTGAATGGATTGCAAATCCTTTCATCGATCAGGAACAAACTGAGTCTAACTCCTCAGACTCAGCAGTCCAGGCTGATAGAATTGACGGGGAGATTGAGGGAAATATCCCTGCAGCAGATGCTGAGGTGGACAGGGATGGGGCTGGGCTAGATGAGACAGACCCAGGTATGGATATTCCTCTTTCCTTACCTCAGTCTGAGAGTATCCCCTCTCAGTCTGAGCAGTCCACTCCACATCTTGATGTACTAGCTACTCAAGCGACCAAACTGAGAGGGGAGTGAAGTTGTGCCACCTGTTACAACATCCACTGTTACTACTCAACCCCAGTCTGAACTTGCCTTGACTGTCCCCGTGCTGTTACAAGCTCTTCAGGACATGTCTGCTCAGTTTGATGACAGACTGAGGGCAATGCAGACTGAGGTTCATGCTATAAAAACTCAAAATGCAGAGGAGATGAAGGAACTCAAGGAAATGGTATTGAAACTAACCTCTGAGGTGAGTCTGATGAGAAAGGGGAAGCAAGTTGTAGAGGTTTCTCCGATTCAGGGGGAGAAAATAGCTGTAACAACTGATGAATCTGAGATCCCTAAGCAAGGTATGAAAAGGAAGAGAGATGAGGGGGAGAAAAGGTACTATAAGACCACTAGATTCAACACTAAAACTGGTTTGTCTGAAGTATTTTATGAAACTGATTGGAGCGACATATCAAGTGATGAACCTGAGAAGGAAGAGAAAAAGGGAAAATGCAAAGTGGGGTATGCTAGTGATCCAGATCTGAAGAAGAATATCAAATGGAGGTACAGACTGAGCTTGAGACTGAAATCAAGAAGAAGCAGGATGAAGCTGAGAAATTGGCCAAACTTCAAAGGTATGCTCATAACTCTGGAATGACAGTGGAGCAATACAAAGAATATGTTAAGGGGTTATACTTGGAGAAGTTTGATGTCAATCCATATGATCAGTCTACCAAGGCAGTTGAGGATCTTGAAGCTGAAATGAAAGCTGAGGAAGATTTGGCTATTGAAGAAGAACAAATGAGGGTAGAAGCTGACAGATTAATGGCCAAACAAGTCCTCAGAGAACAAGCCAGGCTAGAGTATATTGAAACAAATTTTACACTAAGGAAGCACAAGAACAAAATTCAAAACTTAGAGTGCACAAGTCCCGGTAGATCTGACCTTTTACTCACATGTTATCACAAAGACGGATCTTACAAAGTTGGGTTAACCATGTTACACACACTGGGTCTGGAAGAATGGAAAGAAATAGCCAGACTGAGCTCAGGAATAACTAACATAGCCCACAGAATGTCTGTGAAAAGAGAAGCTGCTGCTAATGTCAATGTAGCCCATATGCTAAATCTGATGCCTGATGAAGATTATAGAGCATTTTGCACTATGCATAAGGTGAGAGCTGGGGCTAAATGTCTGGGTCTGAAAACAAGCAATATGCATCCTGTTCCCAAAGATGTGATATTTGAAAACAGGACATATGTGAAGACTGAGCAGCATGAGGGATTGTGTTATGTGGACTATGGGGGAGAGGAAAGTTTTCAAGCCAAAGATAGACTAAATATGGCTTAAATTTACCATTGCATTTCCCTTCTAAGTGAATGTGAGGCTGCTCAGTGCCTGCCATTTCGAATGAAACTGATCAGTTGGCTATTCAATAATCTCAGGAGAATTGAAGAACTTGGAACATTGGCAGAGAAAGTGGAGCTGATCAAGAAAGAATATCAAGTATTCTTTAATAAATCTGATGCAGAGATGGAAAAACTTCTAAAATGGAAGACAGAAAGGTTGAAGTGGTTAGAAGAAGCGAATCAGCCTATGCCATGGGAGACTTCCTTGAAGAAGAATAAGAGAACCGTTAAGAAGAGAAAGTAGATTGGTGCATGTATCTTTTTGTTCACAAACAATATGTAGTTCACAATCTCTGTTTGTGTTTATTTTTGGTGCATGGTTTGTAAAAGACTTTAATTGAAACAGATAGGGGGAGATTGTTGGGAAAATCAACGATTTAACCTAAGTTAATAAATCTGTTAATTAAAGTCTTAGTCTGAGTGATATGAGTCTGAGTGACAGAGTCTGAGTGACTGAGTCTGAGTGACTGAAGCTGACTACTCAAACTTATAGCGAGACGTAGGGCAGTAATTTAGGTATGTTAGTTAGATAAAATCTTCTATCCTTTTAGAAGATTGTCTAAGATTCATACTTATCAAGCTCACTATTATTGTGTATAAATAGTGAGCTTGAACTTTGTAATCGAGACACCTTTTGAAGCAATATAACTGTGTGTTATACTTATTCTTTGTTATTATAATTCCGCGATAATAAACAAGAAACTGAGTAATCAATCGATTAATAATAATTAACGTCTAAATACTTATTTGTGATTGATTAGCCATTGTTTGAGATCCTATTGAGACCTATCATATATATATATATATATATATATATATATATATATATATATATATATATATATATATATATATATATATATATATATATATATATATATATATATATATATATATTCGTCTTTTTACCAACCGGGAAAAGGAAAGCACTTCCCATTGGGGAGCGACATCAGTCGCGAGTAAACAAAATTAAGGTTAACCAATAGTGCCATAGGCATACTGCCATGCACACCCAATGAGGCGTCATGGACACAACATTCATAATAAATAAATAAATAAATAAAAGAGATAAACAACCAAAAATGTTTTATTGGCTTGATCACCCAATAAAACATTAATTTTTCACAACCACATTTGGACTTGGCCAAGACAAGCCACAACCATACAAGTCAAGCCTAATGGCACAACCATAATGAGAAATGCTAGGTTTGGACAAGGAAAAGTCCAAAGACAGGCAGGGCCAACAACAGGGGAGGCCACGACAGGCAAAGCCAACGACAGGCAAGCATGCTAGTTGAGTAAGATAAGAAAGTTAGGCTTCAAAACAACTTTTAAACCCTAATTGGGGGGCATGATAGTGTTAGTAGGGTCTAGGTCTATGTTTATAGGACCCAAACCCTAGAAACACATAAAAGTCTAAACACCAAGAGCTTGGGATATGTCCAACACCGAGAGCTTGGGAAGCTTGGATATGCCCAACACCCAAAGCTTGGAAAGCTTTAGATATGTCCAACATCCAGAGCTTGGGAAGCTTGGGAAGCTTCCAAGCGTCCGCCCTTCCACGCGTACAAGAAACTAAGACACGGCCTGTCACACCCCGCTAAAGCGGAAACACGGAATGTGAAGAGCGAAGAATCATTTCACGTGTCACAATAAAGTTTACGGTTCAAGTCATTAAGATTTAAATTGAAAAGTACAAATCAAAGGTACAACCAAGATTCAACGTAAGACCATAGTACATAACAAAATGTTTTTAAAAATAAAATTCCCAAAATATGGTCTTCTTCCCAAGGTACACTTCACATAAAAGACTTGACCCGCCTGAGCAATGCACTTCATAACTTACGCTTAGTTCCTGAAACATGAGATAAAGTGTCAACTACGAAAACGTAGTGAGTGAGTTACAGTTTATGACTTGGAGAAAAGTTCAATTGAAAACTTCATAATAGTCCAAGACGAATTCAAGATTTAAAAGTTCAAAAGTCGTTCAGGGTCAAAGAATTTCAAGACAATATCGAGTACTTAAAATTCAAGAATAACTTAATTAAATTCAAGTGCTTAAAGTTCAAGAATAGTTTAATTTCAAGACAACTTCAAGTACGTTTAAAATAAGTTTAAGTACGTTCAAAACAAGTTCAAGTACGACCAAAGTAAGTTCAAGTCAAATACAAGTCAAATAGTGTAGCGAGCAAAAAGGGTCGTAGTCATTACCTCAGCGGTGGATTAATCCACATGTGCAAGACAATAAGTAAGTATATGCGTAATATAGACCTATGATCCTCGAGTTGTACCAACCACTAAGCTTAATATACGTAAGATTTAGTCTACACACTAATCCGATTCTAGTCAAGTACCTGCCCACTAGTCAAGTCTAAAGTCAGAGTCCGCGAGGACTTAGCAATATGTACCTTGGTCGCTACCCATTGGTAAGGAGTGACCGCTCCTAAGTATCGATACCCATAATATATGCTAACGGCTTGTGTTAATAGTGTGTATAGTCGTCCAAGTAAATTGTGGGACTTTTAGTCGAACCATTTTTAAAAGTCTTTTAGTCTGCACTTACGGCGTTATATTCTCACCTAGGGTTTAGTACTTAAATACAACCAAGCTATCAATGTCTATTCAAGTATCCAAAGAGGCAAACCTAGGGAGTCTGAAGTAAGCCAATCCGAACAATTGATGTTGTTTACGCATATTAGTCCAAATAGTCGTACAAAAATAGTCCCAAAGTCGTCCAAATAGTTCGTACCAAAAACAGTTCCTTTAGTTCCAAAAGTTTTCACAAATAGAAAGTCGTTCAAATAGTCAAAAGGTTTCCACTAGTCAAAATAGTTAAATTAGACCAAGGTCAAGATAGTTCAAAATAAGTTTCAAAGTCAAAATAGTTCAATAAGTACAATGGTCAAACTAGTTCAAATAGTTCAAAAGTCAAAATAGTTTATAAGTCCAAAAGTCAAAACACGTTTCAAAGTCAAAATAGTTCAATAAGTACAATAGTCAAACTAGTTCAAATAGTTCAAAAGTCAAAATAGTTTATAAGTCCAAAAGTCAAAATACGTTTCAAAGTCAAAATAGTTCAATAAGTACAATAGTCAAACTAGTTCAAATAGTTCAGACGTCAAAATGGTTTATAAGTCCAAAAGTCAAATTAGTCCGATAAGTACCAAGAGTCAAAATAGTCGTACAATTTCAATAAGTCAAAATAGTTTGATAAGCAATTTCACATAAATGCCATAGTCCAAAAACAATTTGATCTCATGTTTCCCCCAAAAAGCATATTTAAATGTAAAAGTAAGGAGGGGTGTAACTCACGGTTTGCGAAGAGAGTGAACTCGGAATCGGTCGGATAAGGGAGCCGGGAATCACGGAATGCCTAGGAATACCAAGATTGTCCAAAGTTAATGTCTTATTAGGTCCTTTATATAAGATTAGGTAACTTTTGTTTATGATTATGTGTTGAAGTCAAGTTGTCTCAAAATTTGGTCCGAAGCGGTTAACGTTTATTTTTAGTTTGAAAGCTCAATGTTAAAGTTATTAATACGATAAACATGTTTAGGTTACTGAAATGGTTTAGATTTTAGTGAAATTTGGGCAGCGCTTCCGCGCCCAAATTTCATGTCCACAACCTACAACCATTTCCGCTCACAAAACATGCATATACACATAATAACTCCAAAACAAGTCAAATAAGTCTAAAGAGTCCAATATAAGTCATCATTATTATTAGTTTTACTTATCTCAGTCTTATAATAATATTAGCAACAGTCCAGAAGGTATGTACAAGTTTAAAACGGACAAATGACGATTTTTCGGGAGAACAGCAGCTCGGTGCTGCGCACCTAGCTGCTGTCTTTTTCCCATTTTGTGTTTTTCTTGCTAAAAACGTTTTGTGACTCAAAGATTTCGACATGCAACCAGTAGATAACTTATAAAACATCATTTTTATGGTTTCTAAACAACTTTTATCCACAAAAACATAAATCTAAGTATCATCTAGATAAAAATCGTTTTTGTAGAGAAAGTGATATAAATCTTTATAAAAACTCATTTTTATTGTTTAGATCTTACATGCAATTAGTAGTAAATAAAGATAGGAGAAAGGTTTCTACCGAAGGAGATTGAATGGATGATGTTTTTGGTCGGATTAAAGCTCCAAAATCTTTACAAACTTGGTCCTTTTTCGAAATAAATGGCACCTCCTTGCTCCTCTAGATGATTCAAATGTTTTCTATGGATTGTAATGATGTTTTGATGGTGTAAGGTTTCTGGAAATGAAGAACACTTGAAAGGTTTTTGAGAGAAATGAGTTGTGTGTGTTTTTATGTATGTGTTTTGATTTTGTAAAATGAAAAATGATAATGGAAAAAGAAGGAGTGTTAATACTGGACTTAGGGACTGGGGAAAACAGTAATTGAGTGGCTAGGTCCGAGTATGATTGGTGGAAGGTTTACAAAAACGAGACAAGGACTAAAAATGTAACATTTTTGAAATCTGGCGTGAGGTGCTGCGCACCTATACCATAGGTGCTGCGCACCGGGCCTTTTTTCAGCATTTTCTGATTTTTCGTTTTTACGTTATTGGTTAATTGAAAGTTCTTAATTATGATTAGTTATGAACTTAGGGAAGTTCAATATGTGTTTTCTTGGTATTAGGACTTTTATAATTGATTCCGGAAGTTATTCCGACACTAGTTCCGACAAGGTACAGACTCAACAATTACGAACTAGAACAAAGCGAACGCGATAAAAGAGTAGCTAATGTTTCGAACCGATATAGCAGCTGAACAAGTACCTAGATTTTTGACGGTTGTCACATTCTCCCCGGGTTGAAAGGAATTTCGTCCCGAAATTTAGTTCGTCTCATGGGGAAAAGTTTTGCCGTCGGGTCGTGGTGGATTCTCCTGACGGATTTCGGTCCCTGCGTTTCCACGCGGCTGTGGGGCCACGTCGGAGGTTCCACTGAACTCAGAGGTGGGGACAAGGTTCGGTCTAGGTTGTTTGACCTTGAAGTCAACAACCTAAGCGTTTCAACAAGGGAGTTGATTCGGTAGCAGTTTTGACCTTGTTTAGAGGGAGATGACCATCCGATGAACACTTTACAAGTGTGAGGAGGGAGCACGTAAGAACATTGGGAGACGGTTGGGAAAATTAAAAGCGATGAGAGGTCGGATCGGTATATCCCGAGACTTAGATTGAACCGGTGTACTTCGGCTTAGTTTGCCGCGTTTCCTGAAGCAGACTGTCCTCCTTCCGTGGCGATATCCTAAGGGATACCCTATTGCCATCCAAGGAATTGAGGCTTTACTTTTAGATGGTCACGCGGCTCCTTGGCCGGGTACGGGAACGTTTCCGGTCCTTCGCGAGTAGAGGTAGACGTAGGACCTTGCAAGTCGTCAACCGTCAGCTTCTAGCCGATGGGACGGTGTTTGACACTTGCGCCCAGGTATAGACTGATGGGTGTGCACTTAGTGCTGGCACGGGGTCCGTGACATAAGTGTACCCGATTAAAGGAAGGCGAATAGTAAGAGATGATGAGGTCTAGTCGCGTTCCTGGCGATTCTCAGGAGGGCACTCCAAAGCGTAGATCGACTAATAGAGGGGTGAGTTTCGGTGTCCTGCCTTGACCTCGAGGTAAGTGAGGCACTTGGCGGGATACGGGGTAGTGTCCCTTCACATGTCCGGCCAGAATAGTATTCTCGGGAACTCCTGTTATAGCAAGTCGGATCCCGGGTAGATGGAATAGCAATTCGATGGCCCTTGACGGGAATGGGTTCGCGAATACCTTCGGATTTCGGAACTCGTGCTTGGAGCTTGGCGCAACAAGTTGCGTTCGACCTGAGTTCGGCTCGTGCAAGGTTGGCTATGGGATCAGGGAAATGTTCTGCTCAGAGTCGGAATTTGCACTTTGAGCATTGGGCGTACAACCTCTGATCTCGGGAGCGTTCCAGGGTGAGTTTGGGATGCTCATAGGATCTTCCTTGAGTAGGTGTGAGTGTTGGCGAGGGGTATGATTATCAATCATCCAAGTACGGCCTACACACTTTGTTCATTAAGTCCATGAATACCGGCGATGTGTTGATACTGACAGAGGGAAGGCTTGGGTGGTTTGCATCGAGTTTGAGGAAATGCGGTCCTCGGAAGTGTTGGTCAAAATGTCGCGAACCTGGTGATAACTCGGGCGGGGTCGACCCTTGAGAGGTATGCTGCATCTTGCAACTATTCGGACCGGTTGTCGATCCTCGGGGATGGTTATCGGTTCTTGACGGTCGGTCTTGATGAGTTCATGACGCTTAGCGTGCAACGGAGGGGTCCGTCTGTCTCTCGTTAGGGACGTTGGGCTCTCCGGGTTGAATTTGTGTGGTAGGGTTAGGGTTGGGAAGTTCCTACAGCAGCTTTGGCCGCCTTAGCATCTCAAGTGGTGCTAGATGGCAGGGAGCCTTGGCTATAGGTGCCGTGCTAGGAACGAGGTTTATTTGAAATTTTCGCTCGTTGCCTTTGGCGGTAGTCCGGGCAATTTCTCAGGAAATCTTTGGATGGTCCTTGACTACAGAGGTGTCTTGGACTCGGCTTTCC
This sequence comes from Senecio squalidus, assembly GCA_910822075.1. NCBI lineage: Eukaryota > Viridiplantae > Streptophyta > Magnoliopsida > Asterales > Asteraceae > Senecio > Senecio squalidus. The sequence continues at coordinate 35,675,237 of CAJVGC010000508.1, forward strand.
TTAAATTTATACTCGACGTCGTGAGCGGAGGGTGCGTCGTAGTCCTTCTCGGGATGCTAGCGAGTTTATCGGAACGAACGACCTTGTCTCAGTAGTGCGGTGATTGGTCTATCCGACGATAGCGTCAAGGCTTGATGGTTCGGTAAGAACTGGGCCGATGGAGGAATTTTAGGCAAACGAAGTACTGGGAATCCTAAATTTGCATTTGTAGCTGCGACTATTGGGTCGTTGGCACATTCGAAGGAAAACTATCCGTAAGACCTGAGGTCCTAAACTGATGAGATGTCTAATCTCTAAAGGGCAAGGTTTTCTTCAGCTCTTGAATCAAATAGTGCGGAAGGAAGAAGGGTCATTTGACAGGGAACGTACCAGTAGTTGCTTTGAGGTTCTGGGAAGTTTCCTCGGCTGTGATTGCGAGAGCACTGAGGGTCTCTGTGGTATGCTCTAAGAGACAATCCTCACGGAGGTGCTGGTTGCTCCCACATTCGAGACCTAGCAGCTTTCTGTTTGCATTTCCTGGACAGCACCAGGGGTAGTGCCCCACTGTGTTGCAAAGTCTGCATACCGGGCACTTCCGGACATGGTGGAAGGGGCACCTGCTGCGTTGGGTGTGCGGTCCAGTGTGGGTTCGAGGTATGGTGGGGTATCCCTGGGTGATACTAGTCCGTGATATTTGGTGGTGGAGTTTCCTTCTCTTGTTCTCCCTTCGTTGGAAGAGAGCAGGAGAGGGAGGTAAGGGGTTAGTTCCAAGGTCCTCGTTCTCGTCCTGCCTAGCCGCATATTCGCGACAATGTCGGGAGAGGTGCCCGATTTTGTTGCATGAGTAGCACGCTGGGCAGTCCCCAATGTGATGCCGGTAGCACTTACCGCACTTAGGGTGCGGTCCAGCATACTCTCGGCGTCTGATGGCGGGCTTCTTGTCGTGGTCGCCCCTTATGGGTTGGTGACTAGCCCTACGCTTTTCACTTTTCCTTCGAGTGACGGGGGCTGGAGGAGAAGGGAGGTTGTTGTCATGATTGATCTCCGAACAAAAGGTGTCGGGGTTATCGCCTCCGAAAATCCTGTCGCTCACTCCGGCGATTACCTCAGCGATCAAGTCAGGTATTGCTGCGTTCATCTGGGCAATGACTTGCTCGGCGAGGTCACTAGCACTCAAGTGCGGGGGTGCCATGATTCTGCAACAGAAAGAATTTAGGTTGGGTTTAGAACGCGCGGATGAGATATGACAAGAATTACGATTTAGGTGCCCATAGATAGTCATAGCACGAGATTAATACGAATGATCAAGTAGTACACGCAAGATTATGATTTAAGAGATAGGATCATAGTGTTCGCAACAAGTACAAAGTTCACAAGATACGATAAACCTAATGATAAAAGATAGAAGTTTCATTAATAATAAGAAGTTTCGGTACACATGACAAATTCACTGAGAGAAATGTAAGTACAATACATAGAGAAATAATAAATAATGGCTTAAGTCGTGTACAATGAGAAAATTACGACTAAGCTGGTACAGTACAATGAAAAGGGAAATATGCCTAATAACGCTCTTCCAAGAACATCATGGCGGCGAGAGCTACGACAAGTGCTCCCATGACTCTGCAAGCTCTGACGAGGCACTGGACGGTCCGGGCGGTGGCCTGAGCCGTCAGGATGATCCGCCGGGACTGCTGTGCTAACTCGTTCGCAGCATCGGAGACTTCAAATAGAAGAAGTCCCTGCTCCTGGGCTTCCTCGGCAAGTCCACGGACTTGGCGGTGTAAGTTGAGGAAGGCGTCTGGAGGAAGTGGCTGGTGAGTAGGTGGCATCATGGGTCGGGAGGGTCCGGACTCCTGCGCACGCCGTCTTTCCTCGATGAACTGACGATCCCATGCGTAACGCTCCGATATCGGAGTGCGAAAGGCGGGATCGTAGGGGTCCAAGAAAGACTGTGGAGGCGCGGGTCGGAACGGGCCCGACTGCGGATGCATAGGCACTCCAGCATTGGGTCCTCGGGGCTGTGGTGCTGCAACGGGCACCAACCTAGGAGGTGGAAGTACCGTCCTTGGGCTGGACCCATTACTGCTACTGATGGTCTGGGACGTGTCTTCCGTTGGGTCAATCGTCTGGTGACGCTGACTCTCGGATGCGGTGTGGCCCTCAGAGGGTTCGTGAGAGGGGGAGGCGACTCGGGAAAGTGATCGAGTCTGGGATCGAGAGTTCGAGGACTGAGACATGGCGTATCTGCGAATAGAGAGTTACGTAAGTACGGGGAAACTAAGAATAGGAAAAACGTAAGTAAAATGCATGCACGGGTCAATCATGTGAGTGTCGGGAATTGACAAGACCGGGAATTTATGGACTCAAAACCGTTTAACGATAGCCTTTCATTTTCCGTTCTTGCATAATTCATTTTGAACTACGGGTGGTTGATCAAGTCACGCATAGTTGAAAAAGTTAATCATGCAATTGCGGAAAATAACATACTAAAGTTTGAACCCGAAAATGACGTTTTCTGAGTTATAGTTTTGGTTTCGAAAACTTTTTGAAAGATTTTAAAACCGTTTTCACTATAACCCGTGCTCTGATACCAAGTCTGTCACACCCCGCTAAAGCGGAAACACGTAATGTGAAGAGCGAAGAATTATTTCACGGGTCACAATAAAGTTTACGGTTCAAGTCATTAAGATTTAAATTGAAAAGTACAAATCAAAGGTACAACCAAGATTCAACGTAAGACCATAGTACATAACAAAATGTTTTTAAAAATAAAATTCCCAAAATATGGTCTTCTTCCCAAGGTACACTTCACATAAAAGACTTGACCCGCCTGAGCAATGCACTTCATAACTTACGCTTAGTTCCTGAAACATGAGATAAAGTGTCAACTACGAAAACGTAGTGAGTGAGTTACAGTTTATGACTTGGAGAAAAGTTCAATTGAAAACTTCATAATAGTCCAAGACGAATTCAAGATTTAAAAGTTCAAAAGTCGTTCAGGGTCAAAGAATTTCAAGACACTTAAAATTCAAGAATAACTTAATTAAATTCAAGTGCTTAAAGTTCAAGAATAGTTTAATTTCAAGACAACTTCAAGTACGTTTAAAATAAGTTTAAGTACGTTCAAAACAAGTGCAAGTACGACCAAAGTAAGTTCAAGTCAAATAGTGTAGCGAGCAAAAAGGGTCGTAGTCATTACCTCAGCGGTGGATTAATCCACATGTGCAAGACAATAAGTAAGTATATGCGTAATATAGACCTATGATCCTCGAGTTGTACCAACCACTAAGCTTAATATACGTAAGATTTAGTCTACACACTAATCCGATTCTAGTCAAGTACCTGCCCACTAGTCAAGTCTAAAGTCAGAGTCCACGAGGACTTAGCAATATGTACCTTGGTCGCTACCCATTGGTAAGGAGTGCCCGCTCCTAAGTATCGATACCCATAATATATGCTAACGGCTTGTGTTAATAGTGTGTATAGTCGTCCAAGTAAATTGTGGGACTTTTAGTCGAACCATTTTTAAAAGTCTTTTAGTCTGCACTTACGGCGTTATATTCTCACCTAGGGTTTAGTACTTAAATACAACCAAGCTATCAATGTCTATTCAAGTATCCAAAGAGGCAAACCTAGGGAGTCTGAAGTAAGCCAATCCGAACAATTGATGTTGTTTACGCATATTAGTCCAAATAGTCGTACAAAAATAGTCCCAAAGTCGTCCAAATAGTTCGTACCAAAAACAGTTCCTTTAGTTCCAAAGTTTTCACAAATAGAAAGTCGTTCAAATAGTCAAAAGGTTTCCACTAGTCAAAATAGTTAAATTAGACCAAGGTCAAGATAGTTCAAAATAAGTTTCAAAGTCAAAATAGTTCAATAAGTACAATGGTCAAACTAGTTCAAATAGTTCAAAAGTCAAAATAGTTTATAAGTCCAAAAGTCAAAACACGTTTCAAAGTCAAAATAGTTCAATAAGTACAATAGTCAAACTAGTTCAAATAGTTCAAAAGTCAAAATAGTTTATAAGTCCAAAAGTCAAAATACATTTCAAAGTCAAAATAGTTCAATAAGTACAATAGTCAAACTAGTTCAAATAGTTCAGACGTCAAAATGGTTTATAAGTCCAAAAGTCAAATTAGTCCGATAAGTACCAAGAGTCAAAATAGTCGTACAATTTCAATAAGTCAAAATAGTTTGATAAGCAATTTCACATAAATGCCATAGTCCAAAAACAATTTGATCTCATGTTTCCCCCAAAAAGCATATTTAAATGTAAAAGTAAGGAGGGGTGTAACTCACGGTTTGCGAAGAGAGTGAACTCGGAATCGGTCGGATAAGGGAGCCGGGAATCACGGAATGCCTAGGAATACCAAGATTGTCCAAAAGTTAATGTCTTATTAGGTCCTTTATATAAGATTAGGTAACTTTTGTTTATGATTATGTGTTGAAGTCAAGTTGTCTCAAAATTTGGTCCGAAGCGGTTAACGTTTATTTTTAGTTTGAAAGCTCAATGTTAAAGTTATTAATACGATAAACATGTTTAGGTTACTGAAATGGTTTAGATTTTCTAGTGAAATTTGGGCAGCGCTTCCGCGCCCAAATTTCATGTCCACAACCTACAACCATTTCCGCTCACAAAACATGCATATACACATAATAACTCCAAAACAAGTCAAATAAGTCTAAAGAGTCCAATATAAGTCATCATTATTATTAGTTTTACTTATCTCAGTCTTATAATAATATTAGCAACAGTCCAGAAGGTATGTACAAGTTTAAAACGGACAAATGACGATTTTTCGGGAGAACAGCAGCTCGGTGTTGCGCACCTAGCTGCTGTCTTTTTCCCATTTTGTGTTTTTCTTGCTAAAAACGTTTTGTGACTCAAAGATTTCGACATGCAACCAGTAGATAACTTATAAAACATCATTTTTATGGTTTCTAAACAACTTTTATCCACAAAAACATAAATCTAAGTATCATCTAGATAAAAATCGTTTTTGTAGAGAAAGTGATATAAATCTTTATAAAAACTCATTTTTATTGTTTAGATCTTACATGCAATTAGTAAAAACAGTAAATAAAGATAGGAGAAAGGTTTCTACCGAAGGAGATTGAATGGATGATGTTTTTGGTCGGATTAAAGCTCCAAAATCTTTACAAACTTGGTCCTTTTTCGAAATAAATGGCACCTCCTTGCTCCTCTAGATGATTCAAATGTTTTCTATGGATTGTAATGATGTTTTGATGGTGTAAGGTTTCTGGAAATGAAGAACACTTGAAAGGTTTTTGAGAGAAATGAGTTGTGTGTGTTTTTATGTATGTGTTTTGATTTTGTAAAATGAAAAATGATAATGGAAAAAGAAGGAGTGTTAATACTGGACTTAGGGACTGGGGAAAACAGTAATTGAGTGGCTAGGTCCGAGTATGATTGGTGGAAGGTTTACAAAAACGAGACAAGGACTAAAAATGTAACATTTTTGAAATCTGGCGTGAGGTGCTGCGCACCTATACCATAGGTGCTGCGCACCGGGCCTTTTTTCAGCATTTTCTGATTTTTCGTTTTTACGTTATTGCTTCGTTGGACCTTTTTGTTAATTGAAAGTTCTTAATTATGATTAGTTATGAACTTAGGGAAGTTCAATATGTGTTTTCTTGGTATTAGGACTTTTATAATTGATTCCGGAAGTTATTCCGACACTAGTTCCGACAAGGTACAGACTCAACAATTACGAACTAGAACAAAGCGAACGCGATAAAAGAGTAGCTAATGTTTCGAACCGATATAGCAGCTGAACAAGTACCTAGATTTTTGACGGTTGTCACATTCTCCCCGACGGCCAAGAAAGACCCAGCCGGCAGCCAAACGAGGCTCAGCCGGCGGCCGAGCGAGAATCTAGCCGTGGTTGAATGTCACAACTCTTTGAGCGAGCTTGGCCGGCTGTCAATGTCCAAACCACAAATTCTTGGCCATCCAGGAAAGTGTTTGGTTTAAGTCATTTGTAACGCCTGCAATAACTACGACATTATATCTGAATAATGTTGTGAACGTTAGGCCATTATTAACCTAATCAATGGCGACTTAAATAGAGGTTAATATATGTACGTTGGAATGCCGAGGAGTATAAATAACCAAGCTATGGTCATCTTCACAATCACACTATCTTACACACACATACACTTCCATACTTGCATACTTGCAGTATCATCATACTCCCACGCTTCTACGCCTCTACACATACAGTTACACACGTATTCTCTCATCTTTTCATACTACTTTCAGTCAAGAACACATCATACCATCAACCCCAACCTTGATCACCTTAGGCTCGCTAAGAGCTTGTTAGGTTTGAACTGCCACGCAGGAGATCCAAGGTTGGAATCACCCAAACATCATCATTTCTGTGTTTGACGATCTTTTGATCAAACAGGTTGAAAAACAGTTTTATAAGAGTTTAACGAACGTTATAATTTATTATTAAATTTTAAGATTACGATCGCATTTTTGAGTAAAAAGTATATCTATCGAAAATATAAGTTTAGCTATCATCATAATGATAAATATTATGTTTGTGATTACGATTACGTTTTCGAGTCCAAAAACGTATATTTGTCAATATATACTGTTTTATATATAATAATATATGTATATATATATTTACGTTTGTTCAATATATATAGAATTTAGGTGGTAAAACTGGGAAAACACGTACTGAAGCTTCACTGCGGCGCAGTGAGCTTTGTTCCGCAACCTGCTGCGGCGCAGTCGCATGGACTGCACCGCAGTGTGCCAAAAACCCACTTTTTAAACTTTCTTTTATACGTTTTAAGTATCGTTAACATTTTAAGTATCGTTAACATTTATATTAAGTCTTAATATTAATAAATAATATGTTCAGAATGTTATGTTTTGTAAATATGTATATAAGTTTATTTATATACTAAATATGTAGGTTTTTACATAATAATAAGTAATAATGCTAATTAGAGTTCAATAACATTTATATGTATACTTAGGGAAAATGCACCAGATGACCATTGTACTTACCAAAATTATCCGTCTAAGTCATTGTACAAACTTTATGTCTATTTACATCACTATACCGAAAGTGACCTGTTATTTAAACCACTTTTACCCGATCAACAGGTCAACTGCACTAATTCTCTCTCTCTCTTTCATTTACTGTGTGTGTTTTTAAATTTTTAATTTTTGATTATACTCAGATGAACAACCACCACCGTATCACTACCATAACAACCACCATCCGCCACTCTCTCTCCCTCTCAAAACAACAATCACAACCATTTTCATCAATCAAACCCCAGTTTTCACCATTTCGAAATCCCCCTAAAAGATTCAAACTATCATTTTCAGAAAACAAACAACAATTACCAGAAGAAGAAGAAGATTTGAAGAAAAAAGGAGTAGCAGATGATCGGCCAAGATTCAATCTGAGTGGCGGCTACTCTGCGTGGCGGCGAGTAACGGCGACGCTGAGAAAGTACAAACCCTAATAACCTCAGGAGCTGACGTCACCTACTTCAACGAAGACGGTTTCACACCTCTAATGCTCGCCGCCAAAAACAACCACGCCGATATTGTTAAAACCCTAATTGACGCCGGTGCTCCATGGAACGCGCTCTCTCCTTCCAATCTCTCCGCCGGAGACTTCGCCATGGATTCCGGCCATCAAGATGCCTTTGATATATTGCTTAATACTGGAAATCAATTTCTCGTAATTGCTATTATTATTTTTTTGCATAAATTGATATTAGTTTATAAATGCTGTCTTACGGTTCATATAAAACCGATTGTGTTATCGAAGGGACTGATTGCTCGGTTTGTTAAACCGAATTCGAAGTTGATGATATGCTTAGATTGAAATCTGGATATTTTGGAATTTAGAAGGATTCATAGGAGGAAGATGATGAATGTTTGGATGATAGTTATAAAACCGATGACGTGGCGGTTACCAACAGGTTTCAGGTCACCAAAATGATTTTTTTAAACGGTTTTTAAAAGTTAAGGTTGTAATTTAAACGGTCAAATGTAGTATAGTGATGTAAATAGACATAAACTTTGTACAATGACTTAGACGGATAATTTTGGTAAGTACAATGGTCATCTGGTGCATTTTCCCTGTATACTTAAGTCTAATTTTTCCAAGTCCAAAGAGTACAAATAATCAACTTTCAGTAAAATTTACGAATATTACACATTTACTTATAATTTCTCGTTTTATAAATTTACTTTCATATTTATACAATTTTTATGTTATTGTTAACTAATAACTTATAATATGAAGGTAATATGTATAGTATGTTCATAAATTACATATTCATCTATTTTTATCCCGATTCATCTATTTATATAATACTTAGACGGATTAAGTGATAATTAAGAAAATGTAAAGAGAATTAGGAAATATTTAGAGAGTACCGAAGACCTCCGCAATAATATTAACAAATCGTCGGAAAACGATCACGAACTCAAACCCAGAATACGAGCTCCAAAAATGGTGGTGGTGAGGATCCAAGCTCCAAACACAAAAACACACACCATGTCAATACAAGAGCTTAGAAAGAAAAGTAAGAGTAAGATTTAGTGAGATTTTTACTTACCAAACTTAAGATGACGAAATCTCTAGGTGGTGAATGAAAATCCGGAACCAAAAGATGAAGATGGTGGAAGGTGAACCCTTGTAAAATCACACAAAGATTTATGTTAGAATCTCTAACATAAACAAAGAAGGAGAAAGAAACTAGAAAATGAAGATTTCAAGCTAGAATGCTTACCAAATGAAGAAGAATCGCTTACCAAATGAAGAAGAATGAAGGAGATTATGATGAATATGATGGTGAAAGCTCTTTCTATTATGAACTCACTTGTATGTAGGTGTATTTGTTCTCATTTTTCTGGAATATGATGGAGAGAATGAGAAAATTGTATGAAGAAGTGAGTTGAAATGAAAGAAGAAAAGAGAGAAAAAGGTGTAAGGATGGATTATGGAATGAGAGATGTTCGAAAATGTTTGTTAGATTTAAAATGTGGTCAAATGCATCCATTTAGGGAAGATTTCTGGCCAAATCAAGTGAAAAGTGATGTTGTGGATCTCCAAATGGTGGAAAAAGACGTTTTTAACTTCTTCTACCCGAAGCCCTGACTGCGTCTTCCCCGTTCATCTGAAAAGCTCTAGCTTTAGGCTTCAAAGTTTCTTCCTTCTTCTCAACACTCACATTCCCAACTTTCGGTTTGGTGCATTGGAACGAGAAATGTCCCTTTTCTTGAAAAATAAAACAAACTCTTTCGCCGTTTGGGCAATCTCTCTCTAAATGCCCCATCTTTCCACACTTTCTACATTTAACCGAACTTACTTTCCTTTCCAGCTTACTACCCTTAAATCCCAAATATTATTTCTTTGAAAAAATTTCTTCCTGTCCTTCCCTTTTCCTCTTTCCTTGAATATCACAAGTATTTAAATCATCTTTCACACGTCGCACTTCTTCCATAGCTAACTCCAAAGTAGATTGGTTCCGAACAGATTACTTATGTGGATAAGGCAATCCTTCCACATAGTGTGTAACTAAAGACCTTTCCGTAGGACAATAATGTCGAGCGAATTTCGTAGCTTATCACTAAATGTGGTATTATACTTGGCCACACTCATACTACCTTTCTTTAAGTTTAAGAAGTCCCTCTAATTACGCTGTAGAGTTCTGTCACTACAGAATCGAGCGTCCAACTTTTCCACAAACATAATCCAAGTTAACTTATTTCGAACTTTATCAGATAGAGTCTGATCAACAGGATCCCACCAGTCTAATGTCTCTTCTTCCAGCATACGATAACATAACATACTTTCTAATTTTCAGTAAACACCGCAAAATTAGATGTCTGTTCCATTTTACGAATCCACCTCCTACAAAGTAGCTAATCCTCACCACCTTTAAAAACAGGGGGTTTACAACTTAGAAACGTCTTATAAGTACTACCCTTGGCTCAACAAAAACAGTCTTCTCATGAACAACGTGGCTATCATCTACCTTATTAAAGAAAGACTCCTGAACTATTGAAGTTTGTTGTTGAGAGTCCTTCAATAAACCCCCATCAACCATAGCAACTTTCGTAGTTTCAATTTGACCTTCCAGATCAGCAACATAGGCAACATCTCTTCTTGTGCACTTCCGGTGCACTGCCCTCAGAGTGAGTACGTTGAGAAACTCGGTTCCCACCATTACTTCCATTACGAGCATTAACGTTTGAAACATCCTCCATTTCTGATCAATAACCCGAACAAAATAACTTAGAGAACGAACTCATACGCTAGGCAAACAACAAATATTAATATGAGTTGTGTTTCTAAACATTTGCAGTTTTGTTTATAGGGAGATTTACATCTAAGTCCTTACAAAACTTCAATATTACGTCAATGTCATTGTAAAAATCAAAATTACGTTAATATCCTTCTAAAACATGAAAAAATCTCATATATATCTAAAATAATAAATTAATAATATTTAAATAATTTTAATATTTAAATTATTCATCTAAATATTAATTAAACTTTTTATATATCTAAAATAATAAATTAATAATATTTAAATAATTTTAATATTTAAATTATTCATCTAAATATTAATTAAAATTTTTATATATCTAAAATAATAAATTAATAATATTTAAATAATTTTAATATTTAAATTATTCATCTAAATATTAATTAAACTTTTAATCAATGATGTTAGGTTTAATCTAACATTAACCAATGTATCTCAATTTAATAAACTAGCAATATAAATTTAAAAAAATTGATTTCTATTATTTTGAGCATTAAACGACATATAAAGGTTGCAAAACTTCCTCGTCTTGATTGATTAATGTTTTTGTAATATATGTTTAAAATAATTTATTTATTGAATTTAATCTATTCAGTTCATTTGGTATTTGGTTCTTCATTGACATATTTGTTTAAATAAGCATTTGGATTAGTTTTATTGATTTATTCAATAATTTAAAATATTAAAATCATTTAATTAATATTTAGATGACTAATTTAAATATTAAAATCATTTAAATATTATTAATTTATTATTTTGGATATAAATGAGAATTTTCCATGTTTTGGAAGGATATTAACGTAATTTTGATTTTTACAAGGAAATTGACGTAATATTGAAATTTTATAAGGATGTAGATGTAAATCTCCCTTGTTTATATATATGCACGTGTGCGATCCACGCTACGCAACGGGACACTAAACAATATACATGATCGACGTGTTCTAATAACATTTAAATCATATAATATTAAAGGATACAATTATTGCTAATTTTTTCGAAATTAGAATGAAAATAACTTATAGAGTTAATTACATAATTGGTCCCTGTGTTTGTTCCAAAACAACGGGTCCAGTCCCTGGGTCGCAATTCCTTCGGACCCAGTCCCTGGACCCTATCTTTGGTTGCACGTTTGGTCCCTTTGTCACTTAAAATGACGAAAATACCCTTAAATTATTTAAAATACATTTCTTTTATATTTTTGTTTAAAATTTATGTCTAATAAATTAAAATAAACCTAATAATCTGGTCCAATCTTCAAAACAATTAATCACTTTCACCCCATTCTGCTACCCACAATGTTTGCAGGTCGTCAGAATACAAACTGTTGCCTACCTCCGCCCATCGTCGTCCATCCTTTCACCTACTCCAATCTTCAAAACAATCAATCACCTTTTTTTTATAGGAAATGGCAGAATCGGCGACAGCAACTGGAGTTGTGATTGGGTTTCACGACAGCAAAGGTTACGGTTTCATCAAACCAGATGACGGCGGTGCAGATCTGTTTGTTCATCAATCTGAGATCCAAGCTGAACGCAGTCTTCATGAAGGTCAGAAAGTTGAGTTTTTAGTTGTTGATAAGAATGATAAACATCAGGTGATGGTTATGGTCGGAGAGGTGGTGGGTTTGATCGGAGAGGTGGCGGTGGGTATGGGGATGCTGGGTTTAGGGGGAATGGGAGTGGGTATCGTGGCGGCGCTGGTGGTGGTGGAAGGGAGTGTTATAATTGTGGGTGTGTTGGACATTTAGCTAGGTATTGTAGTAGCGAGGTTGTGTCGGCTGGTGGCGGTGGAGGTGGTGGTGGAGGGGAGGTCTAGATCTGAAATGGGATGGGGGTGGAAGGTTGGATTTATTAGGTTTATTTTAATTTATTAGACATAAATTTTAAACAAAAATATAAAAGAAATGTATTTTAAATAATTTAAGGGTATTTTCGTCATTTTAAGTGACAAAGGGACCAAACGTGCAACCAAAGATAGGGTCCAGGGACTGGGTCCGAAGGAATTGCGACCCAGGGACTGGACCCGTTGTTTTGGAACAAACACAGGGACCAATTATGTAATTAACTCTAACTTATAATATAGAAATTACATGAAATATATATGTAAACCCAATATAGAAATTAAAATCGATACAAATGAATACTTTTATTAACAAAAGATTAAACATCTTGAAGCACCCACCATAGTATTATCATGTAAGAAATGAATACCGAATAATAATTATAACCGGTATATATATTATAAAAAAAAAGGTAATCATATATAGGTGTATGTATCATATTCATCGCATACAACTTCTTAATACACAACATTGGATATGAAGACAACGTCTTTATTTCCTTTTCGTTTTTGGTTTTCTAGAAATCTTATTAGTCTGTAAAAGAGAAAAGAAACATAAAATTTAATAAAATTACTAAATTGGAAAAATAGAGATAATGATTGATAACAACCGATTTAGTTTCCAGTAAAGACTTGTAAGTTATAACCCTATATAAATGTCCTTCCTTCCCGCGCCCATTATAATTACTCCAACATTTAAAACCTTAATTATCAACATCAATAATTGTTCATCACTTTTTTTCTTCATTCTTCTCGTGTACGTTTCTGAATCCAAACATGTTTTACTCACACAATCTTCTTGCAAGAAAAGGTCCATTAGGCACTGTCTGGTGTGCCGCTCATCTTCAAAACCGTCTCAAGAAATCAAACTACATCACCATCAACATCTCGAAAACCGTCGGTTCGTTCTCTTTTCATCATCATTATCATCTTTGCATGTAAATTATATTACTAACCCTAATGTTTTTATTTAACCTATTATGTTATTATGTATTTATGTAGATCAAATTATGAACCCACAAGTCCCACTTGCATTAAGAATGTCGGGTCATCTACTTCTTGGTGTCGTTCGGATTTATTCGAAGAAAGTTGATTATCTTCAACATGATTATAATGTTCTACGTATTGATGTAAGCAAAGCGTATTCGTATTCGTATGCTGCTGATATTAATCTTCCTGAGGATGCAAATCAAGCAACATTTGAAATGATTACTTTGCCTGAGAATTTTGCACTTGATTTGATGGATATCGATGATCATGATCATGATCATTACTATATCTCGAATGGGTATTTATATTATATATCACACTTTTCCCTTTTTATTATTTACAATGTAGTTAATTCATGTAGTACACTAGTTTTGATTGATTTGTGGCGGGGTTTTTGTTATAATTTATAGGTCCCCTGATGGTAGTCGGGCCAGTTCTTCGAAAAATCAAGATCAAACTCCTCCTGCAGGATATATTATGATTTCTGTTGGTGAGGTATGTCTAGCAGTTGATTAGTTTAGTTGGTTGATGATTTAGTAATTTTGGTGATTTTAATATCGACTTTTGCTATTACTTTAGGATGCCACGGATAATATACATTCAGCAACGGGTACTCTGCACGAGGAACAAAAGTATGCTTGTTTTAAATATTACTTTTCAATTTTAGTTAATTTTGTGGAAATTGATAATTGAATCGTGTTCTTGAATTGCAGTCTTCATACTCCACCGCCAACAATTGTGGGTGTTCAAGATCCTAATCCTAATGGATTTAATGAGGATAATGTACCCTCTATAGAACACGGACGTCTTAGGACTAACCCATTTCTTCCTGACACTGTGGAACCAGACCTAGTTTTATTGAAGGAGATATTGGAAGGAAAAAATATCGATTCATTAAAAATGGATGAATTTGTGGTTAATGATGGACCCTCTTCCCCAACTAGGAAAACCCCGCCACAGGCTGCTTGTTCTGAACCATTACCTGTTCAACTTAACTTGGACACAAACGGTGAGTGTGGTTATCTAGTGGATTATACACTTCTGGTGACCTTTGGCCTGTTTCACCCAGTTTCCCTGGTTTTTTAGCTATTTATTTGTGTGAACGTTTAAAGTAACTTAAATCATGGCCTTGAAAAGAAAATGGTTACTTATTGTGGTTCTTTTGGTGTGCAGAGCTACCACCATCGTCACCACAGTCTGACTTACCACGATCTTCACCACGGGTTGAGCTAGCACCAACTCCACCACCCGCTGCACAGACATTAGTGACTGAGCAGACACCAGTAACTGAGCAGGCTCCAGTAGCTGAGGAACCAAGGGTAAAACGGAGAAGGTTAAATTACGATGAAGCTACAGTCTTGACTAACGAGTAAGGATATATTTTTTACATTCCATGTTAGATACTTGCTATGCTTTTTATACTGCCGTTCTTGATGACATGTTTTCTGCTTAATTTAGGTTCATGAAAAAATCTATAGATGATGCCAGCCATTTGAAACGGAAAAGAAAAGGCGCACCTTCTTTTTTGGGCGTTTGGAAGTTAAACAATACCTATAAAAGGGAAAAAGTGTTTTTCGACCCATTAATTACCGGTAAGTTGGTTTTAGCAGTTTTTTGCACTCTAACTTCTGAGTTTAACTCTAATTAACTCATAATGTTTACAATGGTCTGATTTTTTGAGCAATATAATAACTATATTATTAAACTTTATAAAAATCCTCCAAAATAGCATAAGGTAGAGTTGACAGTTTAGAATCGCTGTGAACCTTTCTTCAATACCTGACTCACGGGTTTCTACAAAACATGTGTAGGGATGTCTGATAATCTTTGTCAAATGTTTGAGGACGGATACCTGTCTACAAAACCTCATCTGATGATTGAAAATAAAGAAGATGGTACCGAGGCTATGGAAATTGAACATCCTCCTGAATTTGAGGACCCCGCTGACAACAGTAGTCGAGAACTAAATTCTCCAGTTAATGGAACATCTTATTCTTCTCCACAACGTACAGGGGACGAAAATACCCCTGCCACTGTCACTACTACTAATATAGGGTCAAAATCAGACGTGGGACTGCAAACAACAATAGGGACTGGTATAGGATCTATAACGGACCCCACATCATCTAATGCATCTTTCGAGTATGATACGGAAGCCTTTCAATTTTCACAAAGTCAACAAGGGTTTGATAACAATGCCGGGCTAACTAATATATCGGAGGTAGACGAGTTGAAATTTTGTATAAACTTGTTAGTTTCATGTTGAACTCACTATTGCATTCTTATTTCAGGAGCTTTCTTTTATGGAAGACAATGAGGGTTCATCAATAGGTTCGAGGGGTACCTCTGATGAGAATCGTTCTTCTGGAAGCGAAAGACTACTACCAGAAACTGGCACATTGTTACGAAGAACTAGGTAATGTTATTGTATATTTATATATTTATATCTATGGTTTTATAAAGTTTTCTGACATGTATTAAATGTGTATTTGATGATGGTGGTGCAGGGCTGTTGCAAAATTTATAAAAGAAAAGTCGACAGCTACCCCTTCTACATCAGATGGCGCAGGATCTGTTAGTATGAACAGCATTCTTCACGGAAAAACAAGAAAAGTCTGCTCTCGAATGTTCTTTGAGACACTGGTAAGTTTCTGCTTGTATCATATTATGCTCCGTTCTGTGAGTTTGTGTCATTGTGTGTTATCTTCTGATTTTGAAATTCAGATAACCATTATCGTTTCTGGTTATTGACTTTCTACACTATCTTATGGAAACCTCAGAAATTTGTTACCCATTGTGAGACGAGTGACTTTATAAAACTTGCTGATTACAGCGACTCTTGCATTTGCAGTTTAAAAGTTGTTTCGTGTTTGCAAATAATAGCATTTGTTGTACGAGATACTGTTTTGGATAATCATCAATGTTTTGTGTCAACTGAATTTTCTTTTTTGCAAGTTTATAGCCAGGATGTTTTTCAAGATTCAAAAATGTTAAAAACCTTTTCGTTGTAACAATTGTAACCCGTGTATGTTGTAGGTCTTGAAGTGCTGTGAATTTGTTGATGTATCGCAAGATGAACCATACGGTGACATCACTCTGATGGCTACTCCTAAGCTTTCAAAGCATCAGTTTTCAAACTAGATAGATGTGCCCCAAAGCTGTCGGTAAGATAAACTCTCCTTGAACTGATTTTCCTTTTCTAACCAAGAGTTTATCCGTTTATAATTGCAGAAGGTTCGTCGTCTTTGTAAATGGTTTGGATCCCCTGATTATTGGAGGAATAAGGGATGCTAAGTTTAAATGAAATGTTTTGTTTCATAAGTTGGGAGTTTGTTTAATTGGCTAGAAATTGTTTACATAACATGTTTAATTTGGGCATAATTTCCACGTTTCATTAGATGGTTTGCGAAACGCTTATCTTATTTTTTATGTCGCTTTGTTGGTAATTTTATACAGAATTTTGTTAACTTGTGGCTATTTGTTATTTGTTACACAGACTGTAGAATGAATTTGTTGTTTCTTTGTTCTTGAACACAATGTTGAATTGTCGTTTTGGATTGATTTGGTGGTTTTTTTATTGGTATAACGAGAGTTCTAAAACTTCCATTTGATTAATTTTTAAAACAGGTGATCAAATGGATTATGTGTTTAAATTTGATAATAGGTAGTCGTTAAACGTCAAGAAGTCGGATATGGTTAAACGTCCCCTAACTGTTGAGAAAGGATATTAGCTGATTCAAGAGATATAGAAACATACATCCCCCTTAACAATAAATTTCATGGTAAAAGAAGAAAAGAAAAGACTAACTATGACTAAATGCATACAAGATAATGAGGCAACTCACGATTTCAAGTGTGTCGGGATATTGTTTAGACTACATGTCAACACTTAAACAGTGATGCTAACTAGAGTGTATATATGCTAATGCTTCTCATGGGGTCGCGTGATAAATAGTTTTATGAAATCGATACAATCAATGGAGGATCTAAGTAAGTGCAGTAAGTGCGACCGCACATGACCTCCATTTCATATTTTTAGACCCCTACTATATTTATAACTAATCACCAATAACTAGGTCATCCCTATATGTTATTCTAAACATAATTTCATATAGTTCATTCATTCTTAGCCTAAAACAAGTTAAGATTTATACAAATTTAAATTGACACCAAATTTACTCGAGTTTAAGGGTTAAATAAATAAGCCAACTTTTATAAAGGCTTGGGTAGTTGGTATGCGGCAATCAATACTTGAAGGTTTTAAATCTTTTGTATTCAAGGGGCCTCTTTTATAATTATCGTACATGACCATCGCAAATCTTTTGTCGGCCCTGCATATAATATTAGTTGAATCCTCGGCCCGCCCTAGAAACACTTAATTTTTGATGAAACACAAATAAGATGTCACCTCTGATAAATAAAAGTTGATAACACACTTTACAAATGTTGTGTGGGTTGGATTGGGTTTGTACATTTTATAAACTAGAGTCTCTATAAACTATAAGATAAACTATAAGGTGTATTTAGCCCTACCCAGATAAAACATTCGCAAAAAGAAAGATGCCTTTGAAGACGGTGGACGCAACCTTATCGAGCTTCAACGCCGTTTTCGAGAAATTTAAATCGGAAGCAGGAAACAACAAAACTAATCTGATTCTGTTCCTGGCCGATAATGAACCTTCCACTAATCGCAGTTGGTGCCCTGGTAAATTTACCAACATTCAACTGTGTTTCTTTGTTTTACGTTTGCTTTTATTGATCTAGGGTTTTAACACAAGGATAAGTATCTCGACTGTGTCTAATATATGTCATTATTTGTATGTTTCCGACCAATTAACAAACTGCAAACATGCCTCTGCTGGATATTTATAAAAAGTAAAGTCTTTTTTACACGAAACCAAATACTGACTTGCTACTTTTTTAAGTATAGATAATGGGTTACGTTCTTACGTTCCGATTATAAACACATATTAGTAAGGGCCTGTTTGCGATTACCACGGACCCGGACTCAGACCACGGACTCGGTCCGTGGTCTGTGCGTTTGATAATTCATGAATAGCTCGGACTCGGTCCAGACATTGGACCCAAATCTCAGACTGAGTCCAAAGTGAGGGGCTGTTTGATAGCTGCAGACTAAGTTGGAGCTCAATCTCAGACTGAGTCCAAAGTGAGGGGCTGTTTGATAGCTGCATACTGAGTTAGTGCAGACTGAGTTGGAGCTCAGACTAAGTTAGGTGCTGACTGAGTTTGTTGTGTTTGATTATGCCTCGGACTGGCTATGCTGACCGGGAAAAATGACTATTTTACACTTCTGTTTATTTTTATAATGAATGTCGTACAAAATCCAAATTAACCATAAATCCAAATTAAACATATTGATCCATTGGGGTTGGGTTTCATCCTGAGTGCATTGGACATCATAAAAAACATGATGATTAACATCTTGAGTAACACGTCGGGGTTGTCTAGAAGATGGCCCCCAACTCTCAAAGTCGGTTGCTGTCGCCCCATCAAACAATTGAGAGAGAAGATCCGGGAAAATTAGGGGCACACTCCTTACTTTTTCAGCATGCTTGCTCAACTGTTTCAAAACAATTATATTGTATATTAAACCAACTAAATGAGAATAATAAATGTTATCCCGTTAATTATTGACAAACACAATACCTTCATTTCCGCTATCCATTCTTACTCGGTCAAATTGAAAGTGTTTGATACGGGATCATAAATGTTTCCCTTTTTGTTTTTCAATCTTGCCCAAACGACATACTTTCCTTTCAAATAGTCATAACGACTCTTCATTTGTTTTTGGTCAACGATAAAGTTATGTTCATTTTTAAGTTTCTCTCCTACGACCTTCCATGATTTGGCTTTCAAACTCTCACCTTCCCTCACGTTGTTGTTGCCACTTCGTGTAAACAAGCTTCGATAAAACATTTGTCCACAATGTCGGACTTCCAACTAATTCTACCCATACTATTATTTCAATGATTATTTTAGTAGCATATCAATAGAATCGAGATTTTTGGTTAGTTTTCTTATCGGAAACACGTTCTTATTTTTTTTTTTATATGGTTTTTTATTTGTTGTTCATGATATGATTCTATTTGTTATGCTACTAAAATAATCATTGAAATAATAGTTATGGGTAGAATTAGTTGGAAGTCCGACATTGTGGACAAATGTTTTATCGAAGCTTGTTTACACGAAGTGGCAAACAACAACGGGAGGGAAGGTGGGAGTTTGAAAGCCAAATCATGGAAGGTCGTCGGAGAGAAACTTAAAAATGAACATAACTTTATCGTTGACAAAAAACAAATGAAGAGTCGTTATGACTATTTGAAAGGAAAGTATGTCGTTTGGGCAAGATTGAAAAACAAAACGGGAAACATTTATGATCCCGTATCGAACACTTTCAATTTGACCGAGTAAGAATGGATAGCGGAAATGAAGGTATTGTGTTTGTCAATAATTAACGGGACAACATTTATTATTCTCATGTAGTTGGTTTAATATACAATATAATTGTTTTGAAATAGTTGAGCAAGTATGCTGAAAAAGTAAGGAGTATGCCCCTCGTTTTCCCGGATCTTCTCTCTCAATTGTTTGATAGGGCGGCAGCAACCGGCTTTGAGAGTTGGGGGCAATCTTCTAGTCCTCGACTCGTTAATCATCATGTTTTTGATGATGTCCAATGCACTCAGGATGAAACCCCAACACCAATGGATCAAAGCCCAACCCCAATGATATTTGGATTTATGGTTAATTTGGATTTTGTACGACATTCAGTATAAAAATAAACAGAAGGGTAAAATAGTCATTTTTCCTAGTCAGCATAGCCAGTCCGAGGCATAATCAAACTCAGTCAACACCTAACGAGCTCCAACTCAGTCTGCAGCTATCAAAAAGCCCCTAAGACTTTTTAATCTGATTCACCCCAACACAGGATAAACAAGTACCATTTTGCTGTAAAATGGTTTAATATATTCATCCATGGGCGGATCGATAATTAACAAAAACTTTGAAGAAACAAAAACCATTACAAATATAAAATTTTGGGGACATTGAAGAAATCCGGACAAGTTTTTCATGTGCTAACTTCCTTCTTCATTTCCTTTTTATCGTTTCTTTCACAGATTGTGTGCGAGCTGAACCAGTTATATACAAAAAACTGGAATCATTAACTGTTGATGTGGCACTCGTGAGGGCTTATGTTGGAGACAGACCCACATGGAGGAACCCACACCACCCGTGGAGAGTGGACTCAAACTTCAAGCTTAAAGGAGTCCCGACGCTAATCCTTTGGGAGAATGGTGAAGTTAAAGGTCGCCTTGAAGATCATGAAGCACACATTGAACGTAAGATTGATGCTCTCATCGCCACCAAATGAACATCTTGAGCTGCTACAAACTCCAATAAAGTTTTAGTTGCTGCATCTGCTAAATGGTGTTTTTAGACTCAGTGACCATAGAATAATCGAGGTTATGACCTTGCAATGTCTGTTTTTAGTTTAATACTTTTGTGCAAGATCAGAGGGCGGGTTAGTATCAATATCTGCCTTGCTAATGCCCCTTCCCCTGTGGGTTACCTTTTTCTATTTCGAAATGTAGCATACTTTATATACATGATGCATTAAAAACGTTGCATAATCTTACAGATATAGTGTCTGTCTAGTGCTACACTATCAAGATAAGGAGCACGGATATAAACCAACATTAGCAATTTTGACCAACTCATGTGTTTAACCGTCTACTGATACGAGTAGCAAGTTGTAGAAGTTGGAACTAAAACACCGTAGAAAATTATTAGATGTGGATTAGGTCAAAATAGTTGAACCAAATGTGACTCTTTCTATGTTTATTAACTTATGATCGTTAAGAGTATTAGTCAAAATTAACGATAAACTTTGTTTTTGCAAACTATTCAATAAAGGGAGGAAGCTTATGGAACACTTAAATCGTTATGTTAACAGTAAGTTAAAAGGAGAAGAAATGTTAGGAATATCAAAGTTTTTAAAGACCTAAGTTGGGGAATTTGTTTAAAGAAGGATCCTAGATACGTCTGTGCTGGCTGCGTAATCACATAAAATAATTTCAAGAAATTTCATAGCTCAGCTAGTATATAGGAAGAAAAAGAAAATGGAGGCATGTTTTATACTTACAGGATCTTTGTTTTTTTTTCTTTCTTACATGTTCTTTAAGCAAATGAAGGGTTATTTATATTTCAATCCCTATCAAGTTAGTTTCATAATGTTCCTATTAATGTCTTGTTGTTAGTATCTCAAGAATTTTGTTGTATGTCTTCATTTAGGTTGGTAATTATAGTTGTCGTTGTTAATATTTGTTATAATCGACCTAATCAACTCGATGAATGACATGTGAACTCCATATTGTCTCTTTTTTTATAACCTACCAAACACTCATGAAATGAATTCCGAGTTCCGATTTTTTTCCTCTTGAAGTAATAAATCACTTGTACAAAAGTCAACAGATCTTTCTCGTTGAATCTCTAGCCACCGTTCAACTCGTCTCTAATATGCAATATGTTCACACGAAACAAACCTAAAGCTTATCGGGGGACTCCCTCGATAAGACTCGGGTGCGAGAATCAGTATTCATGGATATTTAAGATGGATATAGATAGGACGATGTATTTAATGATCGAATATGTAAAGTAATTGTAAATGTGAATGGTAAAGAAAATCAAGGACATTCAATGGAGATAATGTTCTTGATTTAGGTTCTTAAGGTTACAATGAGATGTCTTTGATGAAGTTTCTCTTCTTGTATTTATACTACTTTCGGTTTGGGCTATTATCAGCTAGCTCCTTCGGCCTCATCTTATTACCCGCTAGGTATAGTAGCTTCCTAAGCATCTTTGTTGACATCCCACGTGACACAATATCCTTGACCGTCCCAGATTCCTTTGTGTCAGTCACGCACGTGCTTTATGTAAAGCCTTTTCCTTTTGACAGTTCTATTTATTTGAGTGAAAACAAACCAAATATAGTTAGGTTTACCTGTTCGGTATGACCAACTTGTTTGGAAACAATGCTCCGCAAAGCGAGACATACACCAAAAATTATATTATAAAAAAACATGCTCTTGTTAGTCAAGCAAAAATACGTAGTCATGATGACCAAGGTTAGCAAGCGAATAATATTTGTGTTAGATATAAGTGTAATTGGATGTTATACTTGCAATTGGGTCGGGAAAAATCATGTTGCTTAGACATGACCCATGGCACATTGGTCTGCGGCTGCTGTAAACAATGGTCCTGTAAAAACTGATAAACCAACTCACCGAAACACAAAACAACACTACGACTTCTTATTAACAAGAACAATCGAATACAAGACAATACTTACAATCACTCAAATGATTGATAATACCAAAGACAAAGACTAAAATTAGGGTTATAAGTTGAAACCCTAATTTCTTCTAGAGTGAGAAAGACAATCGGGTAGAGAGAAGGTAGGCTGTAACATTATGCCCAAACCCTAATTATAAATGTGTTTATATAGAACACATATTTACAGCTTTAGACCTCAACATCTAACACTTGCTTCCAAGTCCCTCAACTTCCTAAACTCCAAACCGTAATAGAAAACTGCACCAAGCTTCAGCACATTAACACAATCAGTCCCTCTACTTAAACTGCATAAAACCAAACCAAGTTAGAAACCGATTAATATTAAGTTAGGACTGAATTTGATAACGTCATTTTAACATCCTTCCTCAGTCCTAACTCTAAAAGGGTTATACAATCCCAACTTTTTACACAAATAGTTGTGTTGGTAAGGAGAAAGTCCCTTTGTGAATGTGTCGGCTAGTTGCTCATTTGACTCGATTTTAATCAACTTCAGCACCCCAGAACATACTTTTTCTCGTACAACATGCAAATCTATCTCAAAATGCTTAGTCCGCTCATGGAATACTGGATTATTCGCAATCATCATTGCGACTTTGTTATCACAGTAGAAATCAACAGGGGTTAAATCACTTATATTCATATCATATAACAAGTTTATTAACCATAGTGTTTCACAAGTAGCAGCAGCCATGGCTCGGTACTCTGCTTCTGCAGAAGACCTGGAGACCGTTGGCTGCTTCTTACTTTTCCATGACACAATAGAATTTCCAATGTAAACACAGAAACCAATAACAGAACGTCTAGAAATTTTACATCTGCCCCAATCAGAATCAACATACACAGATAATTTAACACTACTAGACCTATATAACTGAATTCCTTGACCAGGAGCAGTTTTAAGGTATCTAAGTAATCTTAGTGCCAAATCAAAGTGTTGCTGAGTTGGTGCATGCATAAATTGGGACAGATTCTGTACAGCAAAACTAATGTCAGGTCTGGTAAGAGTTAAGTATATTAATTTCCCAACAAGCTTTTGATACACAGAAATGTTGGTCAACACATCACTAGATTTACTACTCACTTTATCAGGCAAAACAGAAAAATTTGCATCTAAAGGGGTAGTAGCAGGCTTGCAACCTAACAGCCCAAATTCATCTAGTAATTCTAGACAGTACTTTCTTTGAGATAGACAGACACCCAAATCAGTTTCAATTAACTCAATTCCAAGAAAATATTTTAAAGCACCAAGATCCTTAATCATAAACTTAGAATTAAGAAACTGTTTTACAGCATCAATTTCTTCATTAGAGTTACCAGTTATAATAATATCGTCCACATAGACTAATAACAGCACATGAATCTTATCTTTATTTAAAACATACAGTGAGTAATCAGACTTACTCTGCACAAAACCATATTCACATAAACTGGCTGTTAATTTTTCGTTCCACTTTCTAGGGGCTTGTTTAAGACCATATAATGATTTTTTCAGTTTACAAACACGACTATCAGACTTATCAAAATAACCCTCAGGTAAAGACATATAAACATCTTCATCCAAATCACCATATAAAAAAGCATTATTGACATCAAGCTGAAATAGGGACCAATTGTTACAAACAGCAATAGAAATCATGCATCTAACAGTAACCATTTTCACTACTGGAGAAAATGTTTCCTCATAATCAATGCCATATTTTTGACTAAAACCCTTAGCAACTAATCGAGCCTTATATCTCTCAATTTCTCCTGAAGCCTTATATTTAATCTTAAAAAGCCACTTACAGTCAACAATATTTTTATTTTCAGGCCTTTTAGTGACATCCCAAGTATGATTTCTAAGTAATGCCTCCATTTCTATGTTCATGGCATCTACCCAGTTAGGATCTAAACATGCTTCAGCAAAAGACTTAGGTTCACTACTTTTATTCAAGTTTGCAACAAAACAAGCAAAATCAGTTTTCAGATGAGCATAACTAACAACCTTATCAACTCCATATCTGTGTTTCCCCCCTAAAACATAGTCATCCCATTTTCTAGGGACATTTGTTTTTCTCGAAGATTTTCTAAAATTTGCAGGTTCATTAATAACAGATTCATCCAGATTTTGAAAAACATTGCCCTCAGGGATTACTGTGTTTTCATCAATCGGTGTTGCAGTGGTGTTCTCCTCCACAACAGTTTCATTCACAGGAGACGACTCCTGAAAACTGTCATGTGAGGTAGAATCTGACCCACTACCTTCACCATCAGTATCCATCCCTTCATCATTGGGACTTTTTGGGAGTTGGTTATACATGCTATCAAAAAAATTTAAAGTGTTTGTAGTGGTCTCAGTGTGCAAGTTTAGATGATCATCATTAGTGGATTTGAAAGGGAATACATTTTCATAGAAGTTAACATCTCTAGAAAATATTACACACTTCTGATCAAAACTATACAATTTATAGCCTTTCTTAGAGTTAGAATAGCCAATAAATGCACATTTAAGAGACCTACTACTAAACTTATCAGTATTATTAAGCACAGTAGCATAAGCAAGACAGCCAAAACTCCTAAGATGGGACATATTAGGTTTATGGTCATAGACATATTCATAGGGGGATTTGCCATTTAACACAGAGGATGGAGTCTTGTTAATAAGATAAGTAGCAGTTAGAACACATTCAGGCCACATAGAAAGAGGAATTCCCCCCTGAAACATAAGAGATCTGGACACATTTAAAAGATGTCGATGTTTCCTTTCAGCAATTCCGTTTTGTTGTGGAGTATATGCACAACTTGTTTGATGAAGAATTCCATTTTGATTAAAAAAATCAGCCAGTTTGTTATTTACAAATTCTGTACCATTATCACTTCTAAAAACTTTAATAGTTTTAGAAAACTGGTTTTTAATCAAATTATAAAATTCAATAATATGAGAATAAACTTCATCTTTAGTCTTAAGCATGTACAGCCACACAGCCCGAGAGAAATCATCAACAACAGTAAGAAAGTATCGAAAACCTTCCTTGCTAGTTACTTTATAAGGTCCCCACAAGTCCAGATGAACCAGCTCTCCCAAGTGACGTGATTTATGGTCACTTAGAGGAAATGGTTCTCTGGTTTGTTTGGCCTTATGACAGACATCACAAGGTTCAGTTTCAGTACTCTCTTTCAAGTTTAAAGAAGTTTTTAAAACATTTAAGACCTGATCAGAGGGATGACCAAGTCTATTGTGCCACAGATCAAACGACATACAAGTAAGCACATTAGGCACAGAATCACAAATACCTTTACTAATCACATTAAAGTAATATAAACCATCAGAAACACTACCAGTCCCCAGGGTGTTCTTTAGTGTTGAATCCTGAATGAAACAATTGTGTTCATTAAATACTGCAGAGAGTTTACTATCTTTAGCTAATTTGAAGACAGAAAGTAAATTCACATTGTATTCAGGTACAACCAAAACATCATATAGAGTTATATGTTCATTAAGTTTTAAATTCCCAATTTTAACTATTCTTGCTTCAGTCCCATTAGGATGTCCCACTTTCAGATTCAAACTAGCAATGTTTACAACACTATCAAGATGTATATCAGATAGGGTCATATGCTGGTTTGCTCCTGAATCGAGGATCCAACCATTATGAAACTTAACAGGATTATGATGAGTATTGGCACAAAAAAATTTCTTAAAGTTGGAATTAAAAAACACATTATTGTTTTGAAAATGAATACCTGCCATATTGGCATGAACACCCCTGGGACAGACTTGTCTCCAATAAGTTTCAAAATTCTATCCATTTGGTCACTAGTAAAAGACATAGAACCACTAGCAGCCACATTGTCAACTAAAGCATTGTTATTATTAAACTTACTCTTAAAGCCTTTTTTTCCAGCCTGGAGGATAACCAACTATCTCATAACATCGCTCAATAGTGTGCCCGATCATTCCACATTTTGTACAAGTTAAGTTTGGGTTGGGACCTCTTTTTTCAAACTTTTTATTAAGGTTGTTATTATTGTTAAAACTTTTATTATTTTCAAAGGTTTTTGCAAAAAAGGCAGTATTTTGACCTTTGTTTGAAGAAGAGGGTTGAGAAGAACCTCTATGAGATTCTTCTCTTGACACAATTGCAAAAGCAGTTTTAACAGATGGAAGGGGTTCAGTAGTCAAAATATTGCTACGTATGAGAGAGTAGTTGTCATCCAGGCCCATCAAAAATTGCATCAGTTTTAGCAGATTATTATGGTCACAGAACATTTTAGCACCATCACATGAACATACAGGAAGTTTAACTAAAGCATCAAATTGTTTCCACAGGGAATTAAGCTTATGATAATAGTCAGAAACAGAACTACCACTTTGAGTTAAACTATTTATCTTATGATGCAGATTAAAGGTGATAGAACCATCTACTTTATCATATGTTTCTTTTAATTCATTCCAAACAACATGAGCAGAAGTAGAAAAAATTTGACCCAAGTATAGTTCTTCAGAAATCGAACTCAAAATCCAAGTAAGCACAACAGACATATTGTCTACTCAAAACATCATCAGTCAAATCCCTCTTTAGACTACCATCAATGAACCCTATTTTATTTTTAGTTTGTAAAGCAAGTAGCATAGCACAACTCCACCCATTATAGTTTTCGGTCCCTTTTAGTTTAAAGGTAATTAAGGAGGTGGTGTTAGTGTCACTAGCATGCAGAAATAAAGGGTCACTAAAGTCAAGGTTATTAACTTGGGTCATTTTAATATCACCACTAGCACCAGATTTATCATCACTCATTATAACAGACAAAGGCACAAAGAACAGACAAGCAAGCAGACTAACAAACACAAGAAAAAAAAATAACAGCAAACACCACAAGAATAAAAAAACAGAGAGAAAGACCTAAAAGACACACTTTGTATTGCACCCTATACTGTTCGATTCAGAGGTCTACTAAGCAGGGGCTCAACAGTATGCTTCTCTTCTACCAAGAAAACGTTAGTACAGTGAAAAATAATCAACAATAACCAACCAACAAACCAGGCATAAACCTCTAGCACCACACGCAACCACAAACAACCAACCAACAAAAAAACAGTAAAGTAATTAAGAGGAAAGGAGAGAAGACTTACAGTGGGAGCAAGGAGCACCAGCAGCAATATTACAAATTAATAAAGAACGAAAAAGAAATAAAAGAATAATACAGACCAAATAAAGAATGAATAAAGCAAAATAAAAACAGAAAAAATAAGAAACAGAGAGCAGCGGAAGAAAAGATGTAACCAACAGCAGCTGCTAGCCCACGCTCCTGGAACAGCCAAGGAACTCAACAGCCAGCAACTAACCTAGATCTAGCCTGAACAGATCGATCAAGTCCACAACCAAAAAAACAGACAACCGAATCCAAGCAAAACTTCAGATTCAACCGAATAGTCACCGGATCCAACGAATACCACCACAAAACAACCGGATATAGCCAATAACCACCGGATCTAAACAAAAACAGTCAAAAAATTAACAGATCCAGTCACCGATCTACCAGATTCAGTGACCGAATAAGAAATCACCACAATAACCACCAGATCTAAACAAAAACCAGTCACGAAGTAACTGAATCTGACCAGATCTATCAAGATCTAAACAAACAAACCACAACAGTCACCCTATCTAAGCCAAAAATAAATCAAACGAACCAAATAACAGATCCAGAGATTTACCTCAACAACCGAGCGGATGAACAGAACTAGAAACTTACCTCGACGGAACAGATCCAATAACCACAATAACCACCGGATCTCGACGAACAGCTTCAAATCACCTCGTCTCCACAGTACCGATGAAACCCCGACGAACAGGAAC
Source organism: Senecio squalidus (assembly GCA_910822075.1). NCBI lineage: Eukaryota > Viridiplantae > Streptophyta > Magnoliopsida > Asterales > Asteraceae > Senecio > Senecio squalidus. Next base: position 35,703,601 of record CAJVGC010000508.1, read on the forward strand.
AGATTCAAGTGAACCGATGAACACCGTGATCTTGATCGGAATATTCAGAGCACCACGGTGCTCTGATACCATGTAAAAACTGATAAACCAACTCACCGAAACACAAAACAACACTACGACTTCTTATTAACAAGAACAATCGAATACAAGACAATACTTACAATCACTCAAATGATTGATAATACCAAAGACAAAGACTAAAATTAGGGTTATAAGTTGAAACCCTAATTTCTTCTAGAGTGAGAAAGACAATCGGGTAGAGAGAAGGTAGGCTGTAACATTATGCCCAAACCCTAATTATAAATGTGTTTATATAGAACACATATTTACAGCTTTAGACCTCAACATCTAACACTTGCTTCCAAGTCCCTCAACTTCCTAAACTCCAAACCGTAATAGAAAACTGCACCAAGCTTCAGCACATTAACACAATCAGTCCCTCTACTTAAACTGCATAAAACCAAACCAAGTTAGAAACCGATTAATATTAAGTTAGGACTGAATTTGATAACGTCATTTTAACAGGTCCAACCATTTCTGTTACGAAAAGAGGAGGTTTAAGTTATAGGCAAGGTTAGGAAACATCTGCCGCATGTAATTAATCCCAAAGCATCCTTTCACACATATCATCAGCAAACAACATATTTAAAGTCTCCCCAAGAAACTTTAATGCTTGATATGGCCCAAAATTTATAATTCAACGACTTTCGATCACGATTGACAGTTAGAAATTGTTTTTCACGTTAAATACAAATATTGATTTTCGAAATTCTTCAACTTTATAGTCTTCAAATATCATAATCGATCAAACAAAAATCATCTGTGATTATAATGCTCGAAACTCGAAATTTAAAACATAATACATACCTTCATTGTCGATGCGAAGAAGGTTTCAAGAACGACCTACATTCAATCAATTTGTATAGGATGAAACATTGGAAGGAGAACACGGAAAAACCTACAATTTTACATGTTTAATTGAAAATCTAGAATTGAAAAACCTAAAAATCTGTTGCATGACATCAGATGACATCATTTTTCGATCTGAAGATTCATATTTTAAGTTGAAACTAAGCGTCTTTTAATACATCTCTTTTAATATATATTATAGATTATAGATATAGTTTATAGATTATGTTTTATTGAATATATGTCTTAAATATATAAAAGAAATAATGTATGAGGTGCAGAAAATCTAACTACCGGATTACTATTGACATTAATTTAGTCAGTTTTTAATCAGTTTAATTGATATAACAATTAGTTGATAGAAATTAACTATGTCGATTGATTGATACAATGGATGGTCGGTAATGGTCTTAGTTTACAAACAAAAATGAGATCTCTCATCCTCTTTGTCATTGTTTGCCTCTGTGATAAGAATATTAATTGGCTAAGTTATTTATCCAAAAAATAATAATTATTGTAACTATAACTAGTTATATTGGTTCAGACAAAGTACAAGATAAAATCAGGGAATCCAGCTCTCGACTACAACGTGTAGTCTATTTCTCTTTTGATATTTCTAACTATATATTTATCCAAAATATGTAAATAGATTTAAGAATAAAAGTGCTTAAGATTTTAAAACATACATATATATTGATAGAAAAGTTTTTTGATTTATTATAAATGGATAACTCGTATATAAAAAAGGAAAGTTTTATTAACAACCACATATTTGTAAAATGATTAAAAGGAATACTACGTAAAGCTAACCACGTACAATTATGGAATCCATAAGTCCAAACTCAATCATTGACATTTTCCTAATAATTTATCTCCAACTATGGCTAATATTTTATGACCATTTTTATAGAATTAAATCCAACACATACCCACCATTGTTTTGGTATGTCGGTTCAGTGCTCGCAATCATGCCTCGTGTTTCTGCAAATGTGGTTTTGATTTCATCAAATATTCATTTTATATTTGAGTTTGCTAACCTTACGTCTCAGGCTATAAATAAATTGTAGATTAAATGTATAAATAACATGTCTAGTAATCATTAAAAATAAATCGTTTAAAAACCGTCAAAAACTCTTATTCGAAAACAGAAAATCCATATTTTATTACGTACTTTAACCATTTAACTGCTTCGGCCCTCCACTATGTTTAAAATTTTCATTTTATCTTTCTGAAAACAATAATTTGACATTTATTTGTGTGGGTGTCATAAATTTCGTCTGCAAATAATACGAAGAGAACGTTCACAAAAATTGCAAGTTGTAATAAATCTTTCTCTATCTCATTTACAGATTTTCCAAAATTCTTCCAGTTATGAGTAGTCGAAAGTTTGTCTTGTATTCACTAATAGATCAGTAGTGGCTGATAATGTAAATATATGTATTATATGACATTCACTTACATAACCATAGGCGGTTCAAGGTCTCATGAGACCTACAACGAACTTGTTATTTAGAACTTTAATGTTTATTAACACTCTTTCTCATTAAATTTTGTTACACTTTCTAGTTTTTTAATTTTGGAGTCTACAATAACTCGAGGCCTAAAGCTTACTGACTTTATAGTTAAGCCGGCCCTGCACATACCACTAGACTACGAGATGTTTGGTCTATAATGCATATATCAACCAGTTGAACTTTACCAAATACACAAGCTGAAAGTGTTCACTTTCCCTAGTGAAATAGTCTGGAATGTTTTAGAAAACTAAATTATTTGTCTTCTATCTTCTCATTTACTTTCAGACTACCCGTCAAAACACATTTACTAACCAAACACCCGCGAGAAATGAGGCCTGGTTTTTGTTAAAGTGTCACTTTCGATCAAGGTGAAAACGTTAGGCATGTCTATACTCCGTGTAGTCAGAAAGAAAGAATGAATTCAATAAAGATTGCATAAATGATGTATGTCTGTAAACTTTTATGTACATTTTACTAATCTATGTAGGATACACTTGTGTATTGAAAGAGAATAAATCAATCAAATAAGAAGCTCAAGATTGAAGAACCAAAAAGATGAATAAACCGCTTCTCGTTCATAGTCCATTCCCAAGTATGCATGTTTGTATCTGTACAACACAAGGCCAGAAGCCATCCTCATCATCTAGCTGTCATCCCAGTTCAAAACCGACCCATTTCTGGTTGCTGGAGAAAAGACCAAAAGTTATAAAACCCGCTGAATCATTGTATCATTGCGCATACATTCGGGTATAGGATACTTGGTCACATCCCGTCCTGATTTGCTGGTTCTGGTAACAGGCTGCCCCATGGAATCACGATGCAGATTATATACAATCTTGTTAAATTTCGCTTCAGGAAGTGAAGGGTCCAAGAAATATGACAACATATGTCTCTTGTTGGGCGTAATAGTCTTTTTATGCCCTGCATACGCTCTCTGTCCTTGAATTGCATGACCCATGTTTCCACCGTGAGATGGCATGAATACATCACTGTTTTCAGAAACAATGTAATCCAGAGCAGCCATGATTGAAGCTTTGTTTGCAAACGGTTCTAGTTCTCCAGCTAAAGCAAGGTCTTCTTTGTTGTAGAAATTAGGATATTCCTTCATTAATGGTAGCAATGCTTCTTTACCACCTAATGGAGTTCCACCTGCCCAAAAGATCCTTGCGTTCTTTGGAGCTCGTAGAGCTTTTAAAAGGCTGAAACATAAAAGTATCCCTCAATCATGGTTCTAATATAAGGGGTGTTCGGATTTGTGTATCAGTACTAATATCTAATATCTGATTACCGTAAATTGAATAATAAATTTCAGAATGTTTGGATGACAAATGATGCTTGTATGACCTGCTCCAACATAACTAACTAACTAAGAGTAAACTAAAATTACCCGTTTAGGCGTTTACCCATCATTCAAAAATTATTTTTCAAACAAAAATCCAAACACTCAAACGGCTGATTATATGATTGTTCTAGCTTACTTGAATATAATAATTTAGGATCACATAATAATTTTCATAACACACATAAAGATGAAAACTGAAAACCTTAGTGGGATAGAAAGTTAAAAACACTTACCGTGTAACCTCCACTGCATTTAAGGGACAGAGACCAGCGAGTTTTCGGTCATGGTAAGTCATGTTGGATCTTGAAGTTAGGAGCTCAGGGCGAAGCTTTCTCTCGTTGTAAATGATTTCATCATAATTTGAGGTCAACCCGGGAAGACATCCGGTTCTAACCCAGACGTCTTTCTCCATTCTAAGATGAAGAGCAAGATAAGGCCCTTTGCTTCTCATCCTCTCCGTAAGGTTGTTTCCTAGTTCCAAGATTGGTGGGGCGAACCTCAATGCTTCAAATGCAACCTACAAAAGTTTAAGTTTTATTAAATAAAGCTCATTGTCTGATAATTGAAACAAACAAATTTGGATTAACTCGTTGTACCTTGCATCGAAGCTTTTGAAGATCAGAAGGAAGGTCCTTAGAGAGCCTCGAATCTAAACCTCGTAGGAGTAAAACACCTTCTCTCCTCATCTGCATTAACAAACAAACAAACAAACAAAAAAAGAAGCTAACTTTAGAAAACCATTTGACTCACTAAGCAAATCAAGGTATTCGTTATTCAGTTTGTAAACAGCGAAACTGAACAAAAAATGATGCCTTTTTGTTTAATTCAAACATGGGAATCATCAATGATCAAATTTACATAATAAACATAATTCAAATAACGAAGTAGGATCATTTGCACTTGCATACCCTTCTAAGGTAACGAGAGCGGATCCATTGAGGGGAAACATGAAGTGGAGTGTGTTTTTCCTCAACCGGTCTTGACATCAAATGATTCGATGGCAACGACGAAATAATTCTAACATGATCAGCTAGACTATTCTTAAAATGTTCCACATCAAATATATCAGAAAATTCACTGCACACACAGAACACACATATCCAATCAACACAACTAAAAACAATACAAAACATAATAAATTTCGCTCCCAAAACACAATAATCTTATACCTTTCGTCTCCCCAAATAACATTAACTTGTAAAATAGGAACAACAAGAGTAGCACCAAGAATCCGAGCGATAACAACCGCATCAACAATCTGATTCCTCTGTTGATTCATCCCACCAGAAACCACAACCACCAAATACTTAGTCCTATCTTTCAAAATCTCACCACTCGATTTCGTATACTCATTACTAAAATCCAAACAAGGCTTATACCCCAACCCATCAGGTTGTTTCCAAAACAAACTCTTTATTTCATAAATTTTCCCATCAATTTTCTCAATTTCATTTTTTTTAACAGAATTCCCACATGGGTATGGTGAAAAAGGTGAAAAAGAGTTGAAATTAACTAACTTTAAGAGAATTAAAAAAAACCCAGAAAAGAAAAGAAATGAAAATAAATAAATCTTGCGGAGTTTTAATTTGGAAAGAATGAAAATCTTGAAATTGCTGAATTTGGAAACGGCGGCGGTTTTTTTGGGGGTGTCAACTAAGGATTGGATTGAGGAAGAAGAGAGAGAGGTTATGAGTTGAGATGGGATTGAGATGTAACATTGATTATGAAGATGTTGTTTTAGTTTGTTGGTATTAGTGACACTTTTTGAAATCGTCATTAAAGATGAATCAGAGAAGAAAATTTACACTTTGTGATGGTGTTGTGTGTGTGTGGTTTTAGAGAGAGAAACTGGACGGACGGCGGGAAGACGACCAAAGGAATCCGCGTTTGGTGAAGAAAGGAAAGAGAGATGAAATGAAATGTTTGTTTTTAACGTTTTATATTAAAACACATTTTTTTATTATATTATTTAATTTTATTTAATACAGTATTTAATATAATATAACTATATTAAAGATAGGTGTACTGTAAAGCTAGTGGGTGCTCACATTTTTACTTTTAAGTATTGTTTCTTTGAAACTAACTTCATTATTTTCTCGGTTTAAAAAAACTTTACATTTTTTATTTATATTTATCCTTAAATTATTGTTTTATGTCTAAATTTTTACTATATTGAAATTACTAATTTACCCTTATTAATTCAAACACATAGAAATTATAATTAAGTTAAATTACTTATTTACTTTTTACTCATTAAATTCGATAACTTTATGATTTATTACATAATAATGCATTTAAAAATTATAATTAAGTTAAATTACTTATTTACTCTTTACTCATTAAATTCGATATCTTTATGATTTATTACATAATAATGCATTTAAGGTTTTTTTGAATTATGCTTTAAGTAACTTAACTTTTAGAGAAATATATTTAAAATAGAGTTAATTACATAATTGGTCCCTGTGTTTGTTCCAAAACAACGGGTCCAGTCCCTGGGTCGCAATTCGTTCGGGTCCAGTCCCTGGACCCTATCTTTGGTTGCACGTTTGGTCCTTCCCACTAACAATCGTTAAAAAATCTCGTTAAATACATCACGTGCCTGGCACGTGATGGGTAATAAGGTAATTTCGCCTTTCCCGCTTTAATAAGTTGCCTCGATCTCTTCCCCCTAATTAATAACTCACCCGATTTCAATTTAAACCCTAAAACCCTTTCTTCTTCTCAAATCGTTTGTAAAATTCTTGATTGAGACAGTGAAAGCAAAATTCTTCATCAATGGTAGCCACATTGTGGTATATTCGTGGGAGAGAAGACTTATTTGACCCAAATGCAGTCTATGGAAAGTGTTTCTAATGTTTCATTTTTTCTTCATTATTTGCTGTAATTTACTCTTTATTTTTCTTCTACAGCTAATAAATCAACCATGTTCACCATCAAGATAAGCCACGGTGGTGTATTTTCAAAGCGTCCTGGGAGGGTTTACATGAACGGTAAGATTAGTTATGTTGATCTAGTAGATGCTGACGAGTTCTCTGTTCACGAACTAAATGCAATGGTGCAAGAGTTAGGTTATAAAAACCAACCAATGTATTACCATTTCAAGAAACCTGACAGTGATTTGGATTATGGTCTAGCAGCGTTAGGTGCTGATCAAGATGTGCATAATCTGTTATCATATGTTAGGGATTTTAAAATAATTGAGGTATATATTGAGCATTGGCAAACAACATTAAGGACATATTTTAAGTCACCTGTTGGAAGCAAGGTTAGAATTGAGGAAATTGAAGAAGCAGAGCCTTCACGACCTGTTAGGCCTGTAAAAAAGAAAGTTAGAAAGAACCTTTCTGGTTGGCTTGAACAGGAGAATAGAGAAGGGGTAGGAGCCAGTGGTGGTGGGACTGATGTTATTGTAGATGGTGGGAATGATGCAGGTGTAGTAGGTGGTGAGGCTGATGTTATTTTAGGTGGTGAGGGAGGTGGTGAGGGAGGTGGTGATGGAGGTGGTGAGGCTGAAATAGATGGTGAGACTGAGAGAGATGCTGAGACTGAGAGAGATGCTGAGACTGAGAGAGATGGTGAGACTGAGAGAGATGGTGAGAGTGATAGTGAAGATAGTGATTTTATTGTGGATAATGAGAATATAATAGATGAACCTGCAGTTGATATGCAAGACTATACACTGAATATTGATCAAGATGTAGAGTGGGTAGGAGGCAATGACAACCCAGGGACTGGACCTGTTGGTGAATTAGAGACAGTAGACTTGGATGATTTTGAGAGTGCAACAGATGAGGAGGGGGATACTGAAAGAAAAAGGGCTATGAAAAAGGCAAGAAGAGAGAAAAAAGCTCAAGACCAATCTGGTAACACTTCTAACTTTTATACTTGTCAAGAGTTTGTAAACAAAGAAGCAATAAGGGAGATGGTGACATTGCATGCTGTTGAAACTAGGAGGCAACTACATTTTGTTAAGAATGATAAACAGAGAGTGAGGGTTATTTGCAAAGGTCATTGTCCAAACTTTTCTGGACCAAGTGGGTCTAATGAAGCAGGGCCTGGTAGTGGGCCTAATGTGGCTGGGTCTGGTAGTGGGCCTGTAAAAAAAAATAAGTCAAAGGAGACAACTTGTCCATGGGTGTTGCACATATCCAAAGGAGTAAAAGAACAAGTGTGGACAGTGAAAACTTATTGGGATGTGCACACTTGTCTATAGTCAAGGGTAATAAAGAAAGCAACATCTGCTTTTTTGTCAAAAGATATTGAAGATTCCATTCTACCTAACCCAAACATACCAACTGCTGCACTTAGAGATCAACTTCAAAAGAAATATGAGTTGGGTTTTAGCAAGATGAAGACATACAGGGCTAAAGTAATTGCAAAAGAGAAGGTTATTGGTGATTACACTCACCAATATGCTCTGTTGAGGGATTATGCACTTGAGCTTCAAGAGACAAATCCAGGGACCACTGTTAAGATAGATATTGAGGATGTGATGGATGTTAACAGTCCAAATAGGCAGTTTAAGAGGATTTATATTTGTATTGGGTCTTTAAAAGTAGGTTTCAAATCAGGGATGAGAAATTTACTAGGTGTTGATGGTTGTCACATGAAAGGTCCATTTCCTGGGCAAATCTTAACGGCTGTTGGTATTGATGGAAACAATGGTACCTACCCACTTGCATATGGGGTTGTGGAGGCTGAAACATATGATTCATGGGTATGGTTTCTCACAAATTTAGGAGATGATCTGGAGTTGACCAACATGTCAAATTTTACATTCATAAGTGACAGACAAAAGGTATGTTTTCTTACTTGGTCCCTGTGTTTGTTACATTAATTACATACTTGGTCCCTGTGTTTGTTACATTAATTACATCCTTGGTCCCTGTGTTTGTTACATTAATTACATAATTGGTCACTGATCCTTATTATTGCTGTTAGGGATTACTTCCTGCAATGGAAAAGGTGTTTCCATCTGCTGAACACAGATACTGCTTGAGGCATATTCATGAGAATATGAAAAAAAATTGGAGAGGAGATACCTTCAAACACATGTTATGGGGATGTGCCACTGCTACCAGGATTAGCGGAAGTCCAGGACGTACGAAGAACTGAAGGTAAACCACATGTGTTGCAGATGGCCATGAAAACAGGTTGAAGAAGACGATTGAAAACAGATGCCTAATTTTTTAATTCAAATGAGGAAGAAGATGGAAGTAATTTACAGATCTATATAAAGGGGGAAAAAAGAAAGGCGAAATTACCTTATTACCCATCACGTGCCAGGCACGTGATGTATATAACGAGATTTTTTAACGATTGTTAGTGGGAGGGACCAAACGTGCAACCAAAGATAGGGTCCAGGGACTGGACCCGAACGAATTGCGACCCAGGGACTGGACCCGTTGTTTTGGAACAAACACAGGGACCAATTATGTAATTAACTCTTTAAAATATCATTTTTATAAATAAAAAAAAATATTTGAATCCAGAATTAATTTTTGCTATTTGATTTTTTTTCTTCTTCCAGTATATGAATAAGTCAGATTGGACGGGGTTAACAATAAAAAGTAAGAAGGAGATTGTTTTAACATTTTAAATTTCCAGATAATTGTATTAAAATTCGAACAACTACTAATAATATTATTGTCACATTATTTTAAAGCTAATTTGTTTGTAATATGTAGTATTTACAAGATTTGTTATATTTATTTTGCTAGAAATTGTTATGATGATTGTTTTGTGTTGCTTTTATGGACAAATTATGTTTAAATGTTTGTTAAGAGAAGTTTTCGGGGTTTTTTTAAGTTTTAATTCTTTAATAAATATTAGTGTTGATTATACGGTTTAGTTGATAATCATTTGTGATAATTATATAGTTTTTTGTGAAAAATGTAAAAGGTAGATATACAATACAAATAAAATACAATGGTAATACAAATACATAATAAAATGATAACAATATGTTTATTTTTTTTTATCTATGTTATATAGTAAAGTATTTGTAAATATTTAACATTTATGTCTCAAACTACCAAGAAACTTATATTATAAAACGGATTTTGCATTATGCTTGCTACGTATTTAAAAAAATGCATAGATAAATAGACAATCTTTATAAAGCATATAACAATTCAAAACCTATCAATCTTAAATAAACAGTTGAGATAGTGAAAATAAAACTTGAACACTTGAATATAAGCATCGTAAAATTGTCATTTGATATAACTAACTGAAATAAGTTAATCCTAATGGACTAAAAGATTGCAAGTGTATAATGTTTACAAATAAAGAGTGTGTGGTGTACTTTCAAAATCAAGAGGATTAAACATGTCCTATTTGTCAAATCGTAAGAAACATATTTGTAATTATCTCTACTTTATATTTTTTTTTATACATATATGATTTTACCAAATGGGATATAGCGTAGAATAAGTCGAATTATCCAAATAGGTTGAATGACTAAAGATAAAATTTTCCGAATGGTTGAATGATAAACTAATAGAAGGTGTAATTTTATTAATGGTAAGAATAGATAATGTTACCCCATATTGCCAAACTTAGTCAAGGAAATGGTTGAACGAGAAACAATTATAGCAACTTTTTTTATGCCTCAAATTTCCAAACTTAATATTATTACCTTAAAATTCATATTATAACAGACCAATTTTACCATGCTTGGCATTTATGATATGTTTTTATCAATTTATATTATAATTTGGGACTATCATGATTTAAAAGTTGTAATATGATACATATAACTGTATATAATTATCAGGTTTGTTATGATTTTCAATATGTATACCTTATTCATTTTTTAAATTGTTAAATGTATTACTTAATGTTATACTTTGTTCATAAAAAAATGTCTTAAATATACGATACTTTTATGATAATGTTTGTTTAATTGAATAAGTTAGATGTTTTCAAAATCTCTTAATAAGTTTACCTCATGTTTTGATGAATATGCATAACTTACTTATTATTTGATTTATGTAAAGGAGATAGTTTAATATTGTGAAAGACTATTTATATTAGTTTGAATATTGTTTGCTTGTGGGTAAGAAAAATGATGAGCTTATAATGATAACTATGAAACATATCGAATTAATTTTGCTGCCTGAAGTGAATGTGACAATCCATTTGTAGTAATAGACGAGGTTTACGTAGTTATGATGGTTGCCATACGAATGCGACAATATATAGGTTGTTGGAAGTGGCAAGATAAGAGATGATTAATTAATGAAGACAAAGATGGCATATGAAACTTAAACCTATCGTTCAAATTATTAGTTGTTTTGCGATAATCTCATATTCATTCTCACGAAAAATGGAAAAAGACAAAGTATATGAGATTAAGATGCATTATATGAGTTACTTGCATTACCAAAAAAGTTTGTGATATATGTATGATTTTGTGACAACCGTCTAAAAATCAGGTACTTGTTCAGTTATTATATCGGTTCAATTCTCTAGTTACTCTTTTACCGTGTTCACTTTGTTCTAGTTCGTAATTGTTCAGTCTGTACTTGTCGGAACTAGTGTCGGAATAACTCCCGGAATCAATTTTATAAGTCCTAATACCAAGAAAAACACCTATTGAACTTTCCTAAGTTCATAACAAATCATACTTAAGAACTTTCAGTTAACAAAAAGGTCCAACGAAGCATTAACGTAAAAACGAAAAATCAGAAAAGCTGGAAAACAGCCCGGTGCGCAGCACCTCCACCTGAGGTGCGCAGCACCTAGCTGCAGATTTCAAAATATTTACATTTTGGTCCTTGTCTCGTTTTTGTAACAACCCAACCAATCACCCTCGAGTTTTAACACTCATTTACTGCCACTTAGCCTGTCCCAAGACTCCCTTTTACTTCACTCTATCTTTTCTTTTTCTTTTTCATTTTACATAATCAAAAACACACACACACTTACACCTAGTTCCATTTTCTTTCATCTCTCTCTCTAAAAACACCATAGAAACCAGGAAGTCCAGCCACTAAATCCTCATAAAAACACCATCAAAAACGTTTAAACATCAAAGCAATCAAGGAGGAGCAAAGCATTTTCGGTTTCAAGCCTTTTTCTACCGGTTTTGGAGCTCTAAATCCGTCCAAAACACCATCCACTCATTTTCATCCGGTAGAAATCTTTCTCCTACCTTTATTTACTATTTTTACTAATTGCATGTAAGATCTAAACAATAAAAATGAGTTTTTATAAAGATTTACAACACTTTCTATACAAAAACGATTTTTATCTAAATAATGCTTAGATCTATATCTTTGTGGTTAAAAGTTGTTTAGAAACTGTAAAAACATCATATTATAAAGTATCTACTGGTTGCATGTCGAAATCTTTAAGTCACAAAACGTTTTTAGCAAGAAAAACACAAAACGGGAAAAAGACAGCAGCTAGGTGCGCAACACCTGTGCCCAGGTGCGCAGCACCGAGCTGCTGTTCCTCCCAAAAATCGACGTTTTACTCGTTTTAAGACTATGTATACGTTCTGGACTTTTACCGATATTATTATGGGACTGAGATGAATAAAAATAATAATAATGATGACTTGTATTGGACTTTTTGGACTTATTGGACTTGTGGTGAAGTTATTATGTGTATATGCATGTTTTGTGAGCGGAAATGATTGTAGGTTTTGGACATGAAATTTGGGCGCGGAAGCGCTGCCCAAATTTCGTTAGAAAACCTAAACCATTTCAGTAACCTAAACATGTTTATCATAATAATAACTTTGACTTTGAACTTTCGGACTAAACTTAACGTTAACCGCTTCGGACCAAATTTTGGAACAATATTGGACTTAACACTTAATTTTAAACAAAAGTTACATAAATCTCTTATATATAAGGTAACCTAATAAGAAGTTAACTTTTGGACAATCTTGGTATTCTTTAGGCATTCCGTGATTTCCCGGCTCCTTTCCGACCGATTCCGAGTTCACTTTCTTCGCAAACCGTGAGTTACAACCCCATTGTTTTACTTTTGTACATTTAAACATTATTTGGGGGAAACATAAGATCACATGTTTGTAACTATTAACACTATTTGCAACTTATTTGGAACTGTTCAAAACTTGGTACTTTTGCAACTTATTTGGAACTGTTCAAAACTTGGTACTTTTGCAACTTATTTGGAACTGTTCAAAACTTGGTACTTTTGCAACTTATTTGGAACTATGGAACTTGTACAAACTATTATGCGTATTTGTGTTATTGCCTTAGCGGGTTAACTAAACTAGGATACTTGTTAGCAACCAATCCTTGATGGATATATAAGCCCGTAAGAGTTCAGTACAATTTTAGCAACTTTGTTCAATTGCCCGTTTTTGGTTCAAGTTCACTTATACACTATTAGCAACAGCCGTTAGTCATATGAGTATCGATACTTAGGAGCGGTCACTCCTTACTAAGGGTTAGCGTCCCAAGTACATATTACTACCACACTGAGGTTCAATCAATTAAACATTTTTGGGCTAGTTCAGGACCATACAACCGGTTTAGTGTATACTTACTACTTATATTATGCCAAGTGATTGATACGAGTTACTATTTAGTTAAACACATATCCCATACGCATATACACACTTTTAGCGCCTGGATTCCGCTACAACTGTACTATACGAGTTTATTTAATTACTTTACTCGCGTACGTACAAACTTGCACTATTTACATATATGTTCAAACGTCGACTCGTTCTTTTACTCATGACGTCGATATATGTTTTGGCAACTTACTATTTTTGGCAACTTACTACTTTTGGCAACTTACTATTTTTGGCAACTTTCTATTTTTAGAAACTTTATCGAAACTCTAAACTGTAACTCACTCACTACTTTATGTAGTTGACACTTTATCTTATGTTTCAGGAAATTAAAGTAAGTGTTCGGAATGCATGGCAAAGGAGGGTCGATATGGTCGCGTGAGGCGCTTATTGGGAAAGACCTTTTTGTTTTGGGAATTTTGTTTGAAACTTGTATTTGTACTTTAAGTTAAATCGTGAAATACTTGGTTGCTTTTAAATGTTGAATCTTGAACAATTTATTTTTAATCGAACTGACTTGAATCGTTTATATTTGCTTATGACCGTGTAATGATATTCCAGCTCTCACATTCCGTGTTTCCGCTTTAGCGGGGTGTGACAGACTTGGTATTAGAGCACAGGTTGTAGTGAAAACGGTTTTAGAAATTTCTAAAAAGTTTTTGAAACCAAACTATAACCAAGGCTTTTCGGAAAATCATTATGGGTTCAAAACTTTAGTGAATTAATTTTGCGATTGCATGATTGTTTTTAACTACGCATGGCCTGATCACCCCTGCCTAGTTCAAAACGACTTATGCAAGGACGAAACGTAATTTCTAAAGACAAACGATTTTGAGTCGAAAAATTCCCGGTCTTGCTATTCCCAACCTCACGTGATCGACCCTTACCTGCATTCTTTACTTATTTTCCTTTAGCATATTCTTGTTCATGTACTTACGAAACTTCTTACGTCGCAGATCCGTCATGTCTCAGTCCTCACGTTCACGATCTCCCTCACGATCTCAGTCACGATCCCAACCGAGAGCCGCGTCCTCTCACGAGCCTTCCGAGGGCCATACCGCCTCGGAAAGCATCCGTCATCAGACCACGGACCCTACGGAGGATACCTCCATGGCTGTGTCCAGTAGCATC